>JAFEMH010001742.1:0-425640 GCA_022495995.1 Adenophora triphylla var. japonica | reverse complement strand
GCCATGGGGGAATAAGCGGAGTGTTACGGCCGGCCCGAACCGGGAAGAAGCTGTCGGACCTTGTGACCTCGACAACCTGAAAAGGCGGCTCTACAGGTACTCTCAGCTTGGCTCTCGGTTATTTGGAGGGGGTGACGGAGACGAGGTTTAGACACAAGAATGATGCCTCTCGGGATAAAGGGGGAAAGCTCACGTGACTGCGGTTTCAAAGCTTTTTTATTTATGATTTTTTTTGTTGTTTTAATTTACTTAAAAGCAGTGTGTTTCTCACAATCCTAGAGTAAGTTGGAAAAGATTGCTCTTAACTTTTGCGCAACTATGCTAGAGTCACTGGGTCGATGGAGACCATACGTGCGGCTATAAGCCCCTCGTTTTGCACTGTATTTCGACATCCCGTAGTGGTGACAGCCCCGCGGCGAGGTCCTTATGAGGGCAAGCCTTGGTTTCCACCGGCCTAAAAGAAAAAGTCGAACCTTAGGACCGACCATGTCGTGTTCGTTTTGATGCGTTAGCCATGTGAATAGTGAGCCGAGGCAAACCGGCGGGCTGAGTCAGATCGGGTCAAGAGTTCGGCATGACCTCTCTTTACCTTGCTATGCGCAAAGGGAGTCTGTGAAAAAGCGTTAGGCGTTCGGCTGGAGCCCAGCTATCGTCGCCATGGGCGACGAAAATATCGAACAGCGTGATGACATGGTGTCATGTGAGCAGTGGATGTATATCCAAAGGGACGGAACATCGTCTAGGAGTGTAGCTTCCAAATCAAGAGTCGAGTCAGATTTTAGCATGACCTTTCCTACCAGCTTTGCTTGCGCAAGGGATCTTGAGTTCAGAGCTTCAACTCGAGAAAATGGCCGTGGCATGTGGACTATGTATCCAGGCTTGTATGACACGGGCTGGAGTAAAAACGCGCAGAGACTGCGGACGGAGTGTGAGCTCTCCAAGAACTCAAAGCGTGCGGGGGTTGACAGACTTGGCTAGGGATGGGATGTTTGGAATGATCCCGTGCGCATCCAGAGGCACTAGGAAGACCAAACAGGTACTGCCACCTGAGACCACTCACGGGTTAAGGGTTGTAGTGTGCGGTGTCAGAGTATAGCGTGTAGCAGCGGCGGTGTGCGTAGCGTGCGTGTAGCCGAGGCGGCCGGCTGCTTGAGTAGTGTGCTTGGTCTCTAAAATTCTTTTTCTGAGTAAGCAGATGTTTTTTTTTTTAGAAGAATTTTAAATGTAATGCACAGATGTATATTGATGCATTTTTTTTGTATTTTTATTTTTTTTGTAAAATAAAACGAAAGCACGTGCACACACACTTGGCAACTGATATAACAAAAAAGGGGTAAGAATGATTAAGTTATTGACCCTCATCATCGTTTTAAAAATCTTTTGTTTTGTTTAAAAGTTTTAAAACAAAATTTCCCAGAGTCCGCCAAGCTGAAATTACCGGATCAGAGCTCGCTCGCGGGCCCTCGGCATCTTCGCATTCGTCGCTATTCTTGGGAATGTTCGCCCGGATCAGAGAGGCGGCGCGTTCGCGCCCGGCATCTGGCTTTATTTCCCCGCTTTGCGGCGTTTTAGTTGGAGGTGTCTCCGCCATAGTTGTTTTCGAAATTGTAGAGTCGCCACGCCAGTTTTATTAAGCCCGAAACATTGAAAATGGGCATCAGTTTAGAAATAAGCCCATGTTTTTGTGTGATGAGATTTTGAGTTACGGGAGGTCGAGATGACTCCATCGGGAAGAGAAATATTAGAATCTTAGAGCTCAGCAGATAGCACTCGTTAAAAAACGAGTCTTTCGGATACCCCTAATATTCTTTAAGCTGTTGTGTGTGTGTGTGTGTGCTTTTAAAAATGCATGCTTGTATGTCGGATGTCTACGGCATTGTACACTACGTATTGAAATGTATTGAAATAGTAATGGAAGGAGAGCCTTACCAATATTGGTTCGTGTAATACCTTTGTCTTCGTGGGAATAGTGTTTTGAGGATGGAATAGTGTTAGGCAGCGGGACCGGGATTACTTCGGGAGAGGCCGAGTTGTACGCCGGACGAGGATTTCAGCGTGAGTTGAGATTGTAGGCTTGCATTCGGGAAAGAGGTTCGGCGTGCCGATTAGGGATTGCGGGGATTACTCGGCGAGAGATTCGGCACGTGCGTTGGGGTGGTAGGAGTCACTCGGGCAGAGATTTCGGCGATGGTTTGGGATCGCAAACGGTTTGAGCTTTCGAAAAAGAGCGGGGAACGCCTCGGGGAAAAGACCGGCAAGGCCTCGGAGTATCACGAGGGGCCTCGAGGTACCTCGAGAGGTGCCTCGGGGCAGAGCGCGGGAGGCGTCGCGGGAGGCGCTCGGAGAGGGCGGAGCACCACGAGGGGGCTCGGAAGGCCTCGGAAGGATCACGAAAGGGGCCGGGATTGCCGGAAGGAACTTAGAGAGGGAGCCTGAAGGCCTTAGGGAGAGAAGAGAAGAAGGAAATTGTGTGAAAATGAGGGAGGAGGAAACCCTCTATTTATAGTGCCCGAAAGCTGCAAGAAGGTCCGTACGGACCTTAGGTAATCTAGATTTTTGGTTTCCTCAGATTTCGAGGGAATGATGAGGATTTCGAGAGGATTATGTCCCCCTATGCAAAAGAGGTCCATACGGACCACCTTAGCATGCTGAAAGAGGTCCGTACGGACCAACCATGCATGAGGGAGTAATCATTTCTGCGGAATTTGAGGGGAATCTCGTGGACTTTAAGCGGATTTTGCAATTATGATGCAAAGAGGTCCGGACGGACTTACATGCTTTTCCACTTTTTATAATTGTGATGGCCAGCTAGTTCTCGTCGAGAGCTTTCCAACCATATATGGCACGTCTCAATCGGAGTTCGTATGAAGGAGTTATGACCTCCGGAAGTTTGCTTGGATGGAGAGCGATCCAGATTGGGGTACTTACACATACGGGAATACATTATTGGCAATGAGTTCGTAATCTTCTGGCGTGAGGCCATCAGATGACTCGAGAGACTCAAATTCAAAGATAATGGACTCGGGATGGGTTTTGACTTAAGCTAAGAACTCTGGGACTCGAGGGTCGAGACCAAGTTGTTCGATCATGTCCTTTTTCTTTGGCGGAGAAGTGCAGGAGAAGGTGGCCCAGTTATTGAGTGGCAATGAGCTTGATAAGAGGCGGGGTTTGAAAGGCTTTGTGTCACCGTTCCCGATCATGGCTATCACAGAGTTATCAGAAACAAAATCGATCAGTCGGCATCTCGATTTCTTCATTGAAGAAGCGAGGTGGAGTAGTGGCTCGTTCCAAGCATCGTCTGCGGAGTCTTTTGCTTTGTCTTGGGCCATTTGTGCTAGCTCAAATGCGGACTCGTCCCGCTTGTTGGGGGCGGGAGTGTTGAGAGGGTTTTCGAGTTCTTACGCCCCAAAGAGGGGTTTTCCGAACCAAAATTCGTTGTGAATAGTGATGGTCGTGGGTCTCGGCGAGTTGGTGCATCAAGAAATGCTCTTCGGACGGGGTTTGCCTTGAGGCCTCGAATCTTGCGAGGTTATGCTTTGGAGCTTGTCCATGGTTGTCGGCCAGCTGTTAGTACCGGTCCTAAAAAGCGTAGTTCAAATATCTGGCGGTTAATTAAATGGAACCCTAAAAAAAATCCCTTAATCATTCGTGTCCTCCGCGTGTCATCCGCAGCGTGGAAAGTCACGCCAGAGGAGATAGTGCCGATCGGCCCTTATCCTTTAAATGGCGATCGGCCCTTCTTACTGTGCCGATCGAACCTAACATTTAGGGCCGATCGACCCTTCTTTTCTGTGCTTGCGTCGAACCTTATATTTAAGGCCGATCGACCCTTCATGCGGTCCGGCCCAATTACCTAAGCACTATAAATAGGCGTCCTCGGTATCGGTTTAACACACATTATTTACTCAGGAAACTCAAGGCTACACTTGTTTTGTCCGTATCTCTCCCCACGTTCTTCGAATCGCCTAGATTCGATCCCAAATCTTGCTACAATTGGTAAGGCTCTTATTAATATTTTTGTTCCCTATTATTATCATATTATAATCATATTTGCATGCTTATTATATTTTAATTGTGCCTTTATGCTAGATTTAGGACTATTTTAATATATTTAAATATGCATAGCCGAGGATGATCTAAGGTTTCGCCCAAGAAAACCCAATGGATCTAGGAACTATTTCTTACTTTCCACCTTAGTAATAATTGTCCCATGATCAACAATCCCCCAAGGATGAACGTTGATTAGTGCACCTTCAGGGCCTAACTCAAAAGGTTCTAGGGTGTGATCATCAATTAATTCTTTCTCTCCCCTCCTCCTTATGCATGATCCCGTTTCTTCTATCTATTCCTGTAAACACCGCACACAACCAACACCCCACATGCTAGAAAGACCGATCCGTCGGGCAATAGGAGTGATAGCGTTTCTTCTTCTATTGTAACTTGACCCCCGAACCCAATTAGCTTGTTTAGCCTTTTTTCAAAGCTTTGAGCTATATCAAAGTGGCGTGGCGACTCTCAAAATTTAAACTAATATTTTAATATGGTTTAAAGCGAGTGTCACTAAATGAATATCCCATTTCGATTCGACATTATATGATTATTTATTTCAAACTTCCGAATGCGTGTTGCATCGGGACGGGGTATTCACTTGGTGGCGACTTCTGTGAGAATTTGTTTTGAAATTTTTTCAAACTAAGTGGGTCGACTTTTCGTTTTTCTTGTATGGTGTTGTATTTTACTTTCTTTTTCTTTTTTCTTCTATTCTTAACTGTTGCATTGCATGTATGCATCTCATAAAACAAAAATCTCTCTTTTTTCTTTAAAAAGAATTAGACTCTTTTACCTCACACTACCACTAGAGTCCATGTCTGCTTTGCACGAGACACCCTTTAACCCATCGGAGAAGCCAAAGTGCTTTGGAAGTGTGGTGATCATGTCGCCTCCCTTCCGAGTCTCGCTTGGCCATCCACTCATCGGTGCGCCGAGTGCACGGTGGGAGCCTAAAATCTAACCCTTGTGTCACCCACTTTACTAGGAATACACTCCATAGGGCCGGTTGGTTTGACTAGCCTTTTTTATGTAGACAATTAATAAGGTCTTTATGTTAAGTCACCACGAATCAATGATAAGTCAAGATCTATAGAGAGAATAAGAGCACTAAAAATTGATTTCCTTTTAAAGGACGTGCCATGTAAGGTTGAGTGATTGTTAAAAGATCTTGTCCTATCATGGGTTTGTAGTGCTTCCCATAAATATCATATTAAGTGTCTATACGAGAAGGTTAGTCGTTAGGATCCACCACTTTAGGATATTTAGTTAGTTGCGAAAAGGGGTATCCGCTTCCAACCTTAGTAGGTCTAAAAGAAACAAAGCTTTTGTAAATAAAAAAATTCAAGCAAGTACCTTTGCATTGAGTCAACCTCTCTCCTAAAGCCGAGTCTTTTGATGCTTCCGCAGAGCTAAGGTCGGGCCGCGTTCTTCATTCAGCAATGACAACCTTGCCTCCCTCCACTACTCCAAGCTCGCCAGCTGTCTCTGCAACCAGCTCTACACCAGTCACTTCAATGGAAGGTCCATTCAACCCCAACCGATGACATTCCACACTGCTCTACGCACGCCTACTTTCTTTGGTTTGACCATGAGGTTGAGAAACTTGAAGAGCGGAGAACCGCACTTTGAAGAACCACAATCAAGAGTTGAAGGATCATTTTGTTGAGGAGCTCGGTAAAAGGGGACACAAGAGTTATTTTGATGGGGAATGAAGTTGTCGATGTTGAAAGATGAAAGCTGTCAATGCTCCTAATCACATTACAACCCCAATGCACCTACCTTCCTCTACCCAACTATGTTCCAACCGGCTACAAAGAATGTTCCACCACCGGTCATGTATGGGAGCTCGAGCAAATCCAAAAGACCCTATCGGCCTTCTGCCCGACACACCCAATGACCACTTTGCTAACCTACCTCCTCCCACTTTACCCTTCAATTATTTTGGCCACCATATTCCCACCTACTCCACCTCTCCCTACCACTACTCAACCCCAGGCCATTCGAACTCCAACATTGCTTTCTGAGATCCATTGTGTTGGCCTTGATTGAGCAAGTAAAAGCATTGACCGAGCAAATGGGAAAGCAAGGTGTGTCCCCATCAAGATGCTTAATCCAAGCAAGGTTGCACCCTACCTCGAGACTTCAAGATGCCCAAGATGGCCATGTTTGGAGGAGTTACTTGTCCCAAAGACGCATCTAGACAGCTATACGTTGGCAATGAGGGCCAAAGGCGCACGCGGCGGATGGCAAGAATGTTTCATAGCACATTGGAAGGGGCTGCTCTCCGTTGGTTTTTGAAGTTGAGCGAGGAGGAGAGGGATACTTGGGACAAGGTTAGTAGAGTGTTCTTGGAAAAGTATCAAGCCAACATGGATTGGCAAGTTAATCGAGCGGATTTGGAGCACACGCTTCAAAAGAATGGGGAGTCGATTTATGATTTCTACAAGCGTTGGAATGACAAGTTGAGTGAGATTCAGTACCCTCCTAAGGAGAATGAACAGAAGCAGATTTTCTATAAGTGTTTGTTACAGGGCATAAGTTGGCGGTTGGTAATGGTTATTTCCCCAATCTTAGGGAAATGGTGGATTCGGGAGTACGATGCGAAAGTGGTATCCTTTGGGAAAACTCCGCCGAAAGATCTTGGGGCTAGCAAACAATTCGTTTCGCTATAGAGCTCCCACCAACCTGCGGCGAAAGAAAGATCCGAGTGGGGCAAGTGAATTATGTGCAAGGGAGCTGCTTTGGATGTTCAAGCTGTAATGAGGGGAATGGCAATATTCACCGCGAGAGGGATGTGTTTGATGATTTTGGAATGCCAATGGGCAAAGTTTTTGAAGTGCTAGTAAAGAGGGGCTTGGTCAAGCCACTTGAGAATTATGAACCGGTAAACCCAAGGGAAGACTTAGACGCTTCTAAGTATTGCAACTACCACAAGTACAAGGGCCACACTACTGATTCCTGCATTCAGTTCAAACGGTTAGTGCAAGACTTGATTCGGCAAGGAAAGGTGGAGAAGCCGAAGTCTCCGAATGTCGTGGGGAATCCCCTTCCTAACAACAGGATCCACATGGTGGAAAGTAACTACATCAGTATGGTAGAGATGGAAGATGCTTTTGGCTTAGGGGGCATCGAGAGAAGGTGTTCTCAGCCATTGTCAGAAAGGGATTGCTTGTGCCAGATTTGTCCAAGTGTGCTGGTAGAGAATCCTAATAAAATAGTTGGTAGTGATATTGCTTTGGTAGAGAAAGACCTCACTGATCCAGTCGAGTTTGTTGTGACGGACAGTGAGGCAGTTGTGTCAGTTTGTACTTCGAGTTCAATTAATAAAGAATTTTCTTGTTATATGCTGTCTTTTGAGGAACTGTCTAGGGAAGTTGCCTCGTTAAACGATGTCTATTTGGAAGAGAGTCCTAAACCTCTCTCGTTGGCCGAGATTCAAGCAGAAGTATCCGACATGGAAAGGAACGAAGTTAATTTACTTACAAGGTCCGGAAAGATGTATCAAGCAGAAGATAAGGGGGCGAAGAAAGTCTTTGGTCCTAAAACTGAAGTAGTGAATCCCGATAAAGAGGACCCTATTCTCACTCAACTGAAGCTAACCCAAGCCAACATATCCTTATGGTCCTTGCTCACATCCTCATATGCCAGAGGATGATGTTGGAACGAGAATCTTCTGCGACTTTGGTGCCATCGATACGAAGCGGAAGAAGTAACTGAGATGATTGGAAATATTCACTTTGGAAACATCATCACGTTTTCGAGTTGGACATGCGAGTTTGGGTCGGATCACAACGAACCACCTTTGCATATTACTATTGAGGTCAACGGGAAGAGAGGTTGCCACGCATTTTCATTGATAACGGCTCTGCGGTGAATATATTGCCCTCAGGGATGATGGATGTCCTCGATTTAAGTCCCTACAGATTTGAGACCTTCGAGTTCATTCCGTCAGAGGTTATGACTCTACTAGCCGGTCGGTGTTAGGAATAATCGGCTTGCCTCTTACTTGCGGGATCACCACTATGATTGCCGAGTTCAGTCATAGACATACCTTCCACTTTCACCATGTTCTTTGGGTAGGCCATGGTTGCATCGGATGAATGGAGTCCCTTCCTCATTTGCATCGGTGTGTGAAGTTTCGATCAGGCGACCAAGTGTGATCATCTACTGGCGATTTGGTTACATCTCGAGGGTCGAACACCGGGGAAAGCCGGTTCTGATTCAGCATGAAGAAAGTAGTTCGATGTTCGGCGGTTTTTAGCTAATAGCACGAGCACGGGTTTGCGCGGTAGACCTCACAAAAACGTCGGACGAGTACGGCCAGTGTCGAGAATGATGAGGAACATGGGATTTGTACCGGGGCTGGGGCTTGGTGGGCATCTCCGAGGACCTACGAAAGCGATGGAAGCTATTGATCACCGCGGCAGGCACGGTTTAGGTTATGTCCTTACCCACGAGGACGGAGTGAAGAGAAGAGAATTGAGTATCTCAAGAGAGCAAAGCTACCCCTACGAGAAGCCGAGAGATGAGACCATACCGCCTTTCCCTTAATAGTTACTTTGTCAAGGAAGGCGAGGAGTTTTCTTGCATGGAGTTTAACGAGCCTTGGGTTGATCACACAGGTAGACTGCAGAAAGGCTTTGAGATCTTCAGGGATACGGAGTTCGACAGTCGAAGGCGAAGGCGGTTCTTATGGATCCGCATCAAAGGGGAGGCAAGGTTGTCATGATTCGAGCCGGTATGCCGTCAAGGCGAAGACAAGTTGGCGAATCTGCTAGGGCAAGTATCATTGGATGAGCCGTTGGTCGAGAACATTGCAGTTCCAGAAGAGTCAGAGGAATGGGATGGTCAGACCTTGCTACAGCATTTGGGGAGTCTGAATATAGAGGATGATTTGGTTGCGATCATTGGAGCGGAGAGAGATGACATTGATCCAGGGCGTTGGTGACACCCATGTGGCGGGAAAGGCTGAAGAATTGGTGCATACTTGGCGGACCCGTAGCCACGAAGAAATACATGGTTGAAGAGCTAGGACTGATTCCTCCTCCTATTGAGTCTCCTGTTGGTTCCCCCAAGTCCTCTGTTTCTCCCAAGTCGTCTGTTGTGTCTGAGTCAGATGTGTTTTCTTTTGAATTTGAGTCCTCTTCTAAGTCTGATAACCTCACGTCAGAGGACTATGACTTAGTTGCAAATGTTGTTTTCCCTTTCGCAATGAATGAAAAGCTAGATCTTTCTGAGTATCCCCTCATAGCCAGTCTTTTAAATGATAAATTAACTAAAAATAATGCTCAACTTAATCAAATTAACTTAGTTAATAATGATTCATTAGAAGAAGCAGACACACAAAACAACGAATACATTAAAGAAATTTCTGAGCAAGTTATTAATCAAAAGGAAGGTCGAGCCCAAGCTCCCGATGAGGTGTTAGCATGTATTAATTTGGGAACGGAAGAGGATCCGAGAGAGACGCAAATCGGAAGCTTCTTCGAAGGGACTGAAAGGGAAGCTTTGATCGAGGTGCTCAAAGAATATTCGGATGTGTTCGCATGGTCGTATAAGGATATGCCGGGGCTGGATAACTCAATAGTGGAGCACAGGATACCACTAGCACCAGAAGCCAAGCATGTCAAGCAGAAATTGCGCCGCATCAAGCCAGAATGGTCTCTGCAAGTCAAAGAAGAGATAGAGAAGCTCCTCCGGGTGGGTTTTATCAGAGTCATTGAGTATCCGACGTGGTTATCCAACATTGTGACGGTCAGTAAATCGAACGGCAAGGTCAGAGTTTGTGTTGACTTCCGAGATCTCAACAAGGCTAGCCCAAAGGATGACTTCCCGCTACCCAACATCGACATGTTAGTAGATGCCACTGCTAATTACGAGGTTATGTCCTTTGTAGATGGGTTCGCGGGTTATAATCAGATCAAGATGGCCGAGGCAGACCAAGAGAAGACAGCTTTCACTACGCCATGGGGAACGTACTGTTACCGGTAATGCCATTCGGGTTGAAGAATGCAGGGGCTACCTATCAGAGAGCGGTCACAGCCTTATTCCACGACATGATTCATAAGGATATTGAGGTGTATGTCGACGATATGATCATTCATTCCAAAGGGTCAGACGGTCAGCACTTTATTGATTTGAGGAAGTTCTTTGACAGGCTGCGTGAGTACTCCATGCGTCTGAATCCTGCCAAGTGTACATTCGGGGTTATTCGAGGAAAAGTCCTGGGCTACATGGTCACAGAACGCGGGATTGAGGCAGATCCAAGGAAGATTCAAGCCATCATGGAAATGAGGCCACCACGTACAGAAAAGGAAGTTAAGGGATTCATGGGACGGTTACAATACATCAGCCGCTTCATTAATCAATTGACTACTATGTGTGAGCCAATTTTCAGACTGGTGAAGAAGACCGCAAGTATAGATTGGGATTGGAAGTGTCAAGAGGCCTTCGAAGAAATCAAGAAATATTTGGTCAATCCCCCTATCCTTCGTCCCCCGCATTCGGAGAAACCATTGCTCTTGTACCTAACAGTAACAGATACAGCCGTCGGGGCCATGCTGGCACAGGAGGCCAAAGATTCGAAAGTGGAGAACGCTGTTTATTTCGTTAGCCAAAAGTTTCAGGGGAGTGAGCTAAACTACTCAGCGTTGGAAAAGACTTGCACTGGGCTAGTTTGGGTGGTTAATAAGCTCAAGCACTACTTGTCGGCACATCCGATTCTACTGGTGTCAAAGATGGATCCAATTAAGTATTTGTTCGACAAGCCTTCTCTGTCCATGAGGTTAGCCAAATGGTCAGTATTTCTGGGAGAATTCGACATCACCTATGTGCCAAGAAAAGCAGTTAAAGGGCGAGCCATGGCAGATCATTTAGCAGAGTTTCCTAGTACAGAAGAACAGGGGCTTGAACCGGAGTTTCCAGACGAGGGGATTTTTAGCCTGGATACAGAAGAGAGATGGCAACTATTCTTTGATGGGGCTGCAAACAAGAGAGGCAATGGAGTGGGAATCCTTTTGGTTGATCCCAAGGATGAGCACACCCCCATCGCCATCAAGCTGAATTTTACAACCACCAACCAGCCTTGGTTGAATATGAGGCTTGCATAGCTGCTTTAGAAGCAGCCTTAGAGCGTAATGTGAAAGAGTTGGAGGTATATGGAAACTCAGCCTTGATTATCAATCAGACATCCAAGAAGTGGAAGACCGTTGATCCTTACCTGCATCAGTATCAGACTTACATGGACGAGCTAGTCAGACAATTCAGAGAAGTGACATTCCATTACCTACCCAGAGACAGGAATAGGTTCGCTGACGCTTTAGCTACTCTTGCTTCTTTGGTCGAAATCCCTCACGGAATGTCTGTAAAACCATTCAGAGTTGGTCGGAGAGAGAACCCCGCTTACTGCTGCGAAGCCTACTGCTGCGAGATTCAAGTTGACACCGAGGAAAATAAGGATCAGTGGTACACACAGATTTATGAGTATCTCAAGAAGGGTGACGTATCTTTTCTAGGAGACGTGAAAGCCAAAAGCTTGCAGGCATTGAAGCGATTGGCCGGACAGTTTGTTCTACTAGATGATACCTTATACAAAAGGCATTACGATGGTCTCCTATTGCTCTGTGTAGATGCGAAACGGGCAGAAACGATCATGGAAGAAGTACACGATGGCTTATGCGGTCCGCACATGAACGCCAGAATGTTGAGGCAGAAAATCACACGGTTGGGTTATTATTGGATCACTATAGAAAGACTGCATCCAGTTTGTGCGGAAATGTCCCAAATGCCAAATGTGTTCCAATCAGAACCATGTACCCCCTCACGAGTTGTACAGCATGGTAACCCCTTGGCCATTTGCGACATGGGGGATTGACGTGATTGGCAAGATTACACCGCCGGGAAGCAATGGGCATTGTTTTGTATTAGTAGCTGTTGATTACTTCACCTAGTGGATCGAAGCAAAGTCTTACAAGGTGTTGACTTCCAAGAAGGTGGCACAGTTCATTAAGGAGGACATCATATGCAGATATGGGGTGCCGAATGAGGTCATCTCGGACAATGGGTCCCACTTTGACGGAGATTGTGACGGTGCGCGCGAGTTCAAATTACCAGCACAAGTCCTCCCCTTATAGGCCTCGGACCAACGGAGCGGTCGAAGCGGCTAACAAGATGATTGAGCGAGATAATCGAAACGGCAATTCGAGGTAGGGCGGCCGAGAAATTACCATTGGCACTTTGGGGATATAGAACTTCCGTCCGTACCGCTGGTGAAACTCCTTTTGCTCGACATATGGGATGGGGCGGTGCTCCCGGTCGAGCTGGAAGTCCCGTCTTTGAGGATCTTACTAGAGAATCAAGTAGCGAAGTTGAATGGCTCCGCGATCGATATGATCGATTGGCCACACTTGACAAGCGTAGACTCAAAGCCATGGAACACATCCGAGCCTATCAAAGACGGACAGCAAGAGCTTTCAACAAGAAGGTGCAGCCCTTAGACATTAAGGAAGGAGATTTGGTCTTGAAACAGCGACTTCCCAATAAGTTCAACCCTCTCGGGAAGTGGGCCCCCACATGGACCGGCCCGTATGTGATCAAGAAGATATTTTCGGGTGGAGCAGATAAAATGGCAGATTTGGATGGCAATGAATTCAAGGAGCCCGTCAATCTCAGCAAGCTCAGATGCTACTATGATTAAATTCTTCCCCCTCTATATAAAAAAAAAAAAAAAAAAAAAAAAAAACGCAAAAAGAAGCCCGCTAGATTGAAAACCCGCAAAGGGCAGTCTAGCAATAAAAGAAAGGGTGCGTTCAAAAGCTCGCTAGATTGAAAACCCGCAAAGGGCGGTCTAGGCAAAAGTTAGAGCAAACAAAAAAAATAAAAATTGTCCCGCTTCTATCTTCCCTTTCTAAAATTAGTAGCTTGACGAAAATGAACTACGACGACCTGAGCCCCTTAGTTCTCATTGTAAAAGGGGAACGAAGGCAGCCTTAATCGGCACGGTCCAAAAAAATAAATAAAAATCCAGTCTGTTTCTACTAAAGCAATAAACTTTTTCATTCCCACAATCAATGCGTGATTACACTTATTTGATGAGTCAAAGCTCGACTATACTAATGACTACATAACTTGCAAAAGAAACTAAAAAATTAAAAGACAAACTAAATAACTAATGTGTCTGCATGTGACTGTGGGTGGATACTCGGACATATAGGTCTACTCCTTGGCGCTAGGCCCCTCATCTCCGTCCTTCTTCTTCTTGGCAGCTCGTCGAGTCGGTTTCTTCTTGGCCTCTCTCTTAAAGTAAGGCGAATACTTTTTCTTCAATGGGGGAACCTCCTCGATCGCCTTACCCTTCAATTTCCGCTCAATCTTCTTGGGAGGACCCTCTTCCACTTTGTCTGAAGAAGTCTCCAAAGCTTCTCTGTCTCTGAGGAAACGGCTTGAAGATACATTAGGGATCAATCTCCGTCTCAAGTCATATAAAATCTCCTTCATCGGTCCCAAGTTTTCTTCATACCATGTCAAATAAGCATATGACAAATGAGTGCTAAGGGTCCGCTGTGCAAGATAAACTCGTGGCATCCCATGAGAACTCCATAAGCTTACCATCAGAATCGAAACACCAACGTCCATTGGAAGAACCTTGGCAGAATCATCAAGCTCAGAAGATCCCCAAGTTTGAGGACGGACCTGCTCCATGCCATATTGGCGAAGTACCCGCTCTGCATAGTAAAAAGTGGTGGCCTCAAAAGCTGGTACGCGAATCAAACATTGCCCAAGCTGAAGGCTCCGAATGAAAGAGAGACCCCAGTGCTGCACTCGCCACTGAATCCTGTCTGTATCCATCTCTGCCATGTACATCTTCCACTCCCGCTCTGATAAGCCGGAAAGCGGATCAACCTTCCTCCTGCAACCGTGAAACCAAGGCTTAACACTCGAAGGGGGAATCTCTAGAACAAAAAACCGATCCTCAAGCCATGTGGTCAGTAATTTGGCACTGCCTCTAGTCATGAGTGGAGCACCCCTAGCTATCTGAGATATACCATGAAGTGTCTCGCCCAAGAGAACCGGAACGATGCTCCTCCCAGAACGGGCCTGATCGAATATATCAAGACATCCACTGGTAGCTACCCCCACGTAAGGAGAGAATAGAACCTTGGAAAACAAGCAAAGGGCCAAGCAATCCAAAGCAAAATCCGAGTCAAAGTCATCACCATGAGCAAACCTCCCCGGCAAATCACATATATCTATATCCACACCCTCAACCAAACCTCTAGCCACAGCCGTAGGGATGTGCAGAAATTTAGCCACCCTTGTCACCAATCGAACTCGATCTTGGGGGACTGCTATCAAACTGACATCATCTCCTCCACAAAGGGCAAGAAAATCTTCATAGGTGGGTGTAATATCGTAGTAGGAAAAGTTGAAGACATGATTGGATGCGTCCCAAAAGGCAGCTGCTGCGTGTAAGAGGTTCCAGTTGGGATGCATGGGAAAAAAGGACCAAATGCACTTCACCCCAAAGCGTTTGTCAAAGGCATGACGAACGGAACGAGGTATTTTAGATACCCAAACAGCCAAATCATTCTCAAAACTGCTTTGCTTCTCCATTAAAACGGAAGGGTGGGAATTCATTGTATTGTTGTGCACGGCGGTGGAAAAGAAAGAAATAACGGTGGAAAAGCAAAGAAAAGAGGAAAAGATGTGCTTGTACCAACGGTTGAAAAGAGAATATATAGGAATAGGTATTGGACTCCATACAGGAAAAGGACTGAGGCAATCCGTGCAGGAAAAGGAGAGCATAAGGCCGATTGACGCCTTTCCAGGAAGAAAAAACCGCCTCTCAACATAAGGCCGATCGAACCTTTATTTATGGGCCGATCGAACCTTTAATTTTGTGCCGATCGACCCTTTTGCTTCCCCAAGTACGGCGCAGCTTCAACAGCTCAAGGATTCTAAGGCTTCACATATTTTATTGTGTTACAATATTCTCCTTAGTTATTCAATGCAGTGTACAAAAATAGATAATGTCCAAAAATAGAAAAAGGTCATAAATAGAAAATGCCAAATTTTATATTAAACCCATAAGCTTGTACATAAAGCATTTGCATTACATCAGTGAGTCAGCATAAAAATAGAGTCTGCATGCTTCTTCCCTACTTTTTCCCTACAGGAGCTACAAAATAAAAAGTCCTAATGACCCCGACGGGAGGTCGAAGCGCGACCACGAGAAAATGCGGATGTCGAGCTACCCTCATCATGGGATCGATGTCTCCGCTGCAGGATCACGTCCGGTGACCTCGGGATTGGCGGGAAAGTGCACACCTTTGCACTCCTCGGCGAACGGCTCGATACATTGGTCTACCTCACTGCCCGCACATAGGAATCCCGGGTAACCTACAAAATCAGGCGCGAGAGTTACATCATGGCTAAAACATAATAATCAGTGCATAAAAAGAAAAGAAAAGTAAGAGTTATACCCTTGAAGCCGCACGGAGGAAGGCGAGCACCCTCGACCTCATCAGCCTCTGTGGGTGTCAAATCTACCCTCACCTGCCCGTGGTCCATATGCACAAAGAAATGGTCGGGGAATGGAGGCATATCTACAATCTCGGGATGTCCAGCACCCATCGGCTCGGGGATAACCAAACCCTACTCCCCCATACCAGCAGCCTCGGTAGCCTCAGCAGTCCGCCTCACCACCTGTGGTGATCTCAGAAAAAGCTCCACAAAGTCCACATAGCCCATGTCAAGCCGGAACTGATAAGCAGGGACCCCAAGAAGATACTCCGCCCTCCTCGCCAATCGGTTCGGATACCACATATTCCTGGGAGGATGTTGGGGCGCATAAAGCGGAGCCCACACATAGTGCTGTCTCGCCACCCGCTCACCCAAGTACATCTCATCAGCAAGCAATCCAACCAACAATCTGCGGGAAGCAGTCACATCCCGGACAACACCAACCGTCTCTGAGGCCTCAGGAGTCCAAGGGTAGAGCAAAAAACACGGGCCTACTGGGACCATCAAGAACAGCCCTCAGCTCAGACTCGCGGACCGTCTTCGGGAACCCCTCAATCCGATTCTCCTTCCTCCAGTAGCGCAAGACGGGCACATCCCGAGTCTGGTCCCGCAAAGTGAACGGCGCGACACCGAAAATCTCATAGACCCATGCCTGCAAAAGACACGGAAAGCAGATATTTATAAAGACAGAAAGACAAGTAACAAGTAAGAGGACAATGAAAATGATAAAAGTTGGCATACCTCCAGAACAAACTGAAAAGCGTCAAAAGAAGAGGTATTAGACCTCGAGACAGTATCCAGGGCTCGATACAGCTCGGCCAAGCCGGCCCCTCCCCAGGAGATATCTCGTACCAGATCCAAGTCCACTAAGGCACCCAACAAAGAAAATCGGCATACTGGGCCCGAGTTGGGGAAGAGCGCCACTGAGAATCCGTACCAAAGGAATCCCCGGACAAGTGCGTCAAGCCCGTACTGGCCAGCCCTATACTGATCAATAGCAGCCCTAACCAGCCTGTACAACTTCCCCGCATCAACACCGAAATTTCTGCTCGAGCCTAAGCTAGCGCCAAACAACTGGACCTGACGAGCCGGATCGGCATGAAGAGTATCATCAAAAGGCAGAGCTATGTCTGTGAACCTCAAGCCGGTAAGAACGGCGAAGTCTGTAGGAGTGATCGTGGCCTCCCCCCAACTCAAATGGAAGGTATGTGTCGTGTCCCACCAAAACTCCCGACACGCCTTCATCACCGCGAGTGCACTTCTACAGTGCGGCCCATCTGCAGAACCATGTCAAAAAAGGGGGCCAACCCCAAGCTCTGTACTCGCTCCCGAGGACTACCCTCACCGTCCGGCAAGGCCGCCCACAACTCTCCGATGGCCTTAAGGGAGCTGCGTCCCTTCATCTTCTTCCCCTGCAGGTAAACACAGCACAGGTATGTATCATTACTCGCATTTAAAATAATAAACATGCTGTACATGCACAAATTATTTTGTTGCCAAATAAAAACTTTTTTATACCTTCATCCCGACACGGGATCGAAGTCCCGTGGACCCGTGAAATTTCAAGCCCGGATAAAAGTCAGACTGGTTGTACAACAGAAAATGCAGCCTCGAGGGTCGATAATTGCGCGAAGCCCGCCACCTCCTAGCCTCAACGTCCCCGCCAGCATCACTCCTATCGCTCTCCCCGGCGTCAGGATCACCTTCCTCTTCATCATCATCGCCGCCATTACCACCGACATTGCCGTCGTGACCGCCACCACCATCGCCGTGTTGCCGCCGCCGCCACCGCCACTCGTATTGCCGCCGTATGCTTGCCGCCGTGACCACCATGACTGCCGCCATGGCTGCCATCATCACCACCACCATAACCTCCATAACCACCATCAAAACCCCCACCCATATTGCCATAACCGCCCCCAAAACCGCCAGAGCCATGGCTGCCCCCGACACCATGACCACTAGCATCAACTCCTCCGCCATAGCCAAAGAAAGCATCACCCATACCACCGGTATATGAGCCTAACGATGGATTATCCGGTCGATTGAGCAAGAACTCCAAAGCGGCAACATCAGGATCCATGGCAAAACCTTAGCAAAATTCAACGCAAATCAATGGAGGAACTCAAGCAATTCTTCCGGCAAAAGGCTTCAGAATTCAAACGGAGAAGAAGAAGACGTAAAAAGGGAGAAGAAGACAGCGGGTTTAAAGGCCGATCGGCCGAGGATTTGGCCAATAAGAAGAAGGGCCGATCGGCCCTTGATTTTGTGTTTCTTCTGATCGAGCGAACGGTCCAGATCTCATCTCAACAGGTGGATCCTCGTCAAAGTGTCCTTGGCCAATCAGGAGGAAGGGCCGATCGACCCTTTCTCTTCCCTGCCTCGACACGCGTCTCCTCGGTCCAAGCGGTTGACCAGAACTTAATTACCCCGTTTTTCAAAAAATTCTTACTCTTTTATTATTATTTAACTCAAAACCTTTTTGTTTTATTAAATCAAAATTCCTATTTTTTCTGGGTAACTCCCACAAAGTCAAATTTCTATTTTTTCGGGGTGACTCCCACACAGTTAAAATTCTTATCTTCCGGGTGACCCCCTCATAGTCATACTCTCACAATTTTTGGGTGACTCCCGCACAGTTAAAATCCTTATTTTCCGGGTGACCCCCTCATAGTCATACTCTCACAATTTTTGGGTGACTCCCACATGGTTACACCAGTGACTTTCACGCAGTCACCACTTCACATTCCAGTGACTTTCACACAGTCACGCATCCTCGGGTGATTCCCACACAATCATATCTTCGGTGTGAGACGCCGCACGTCCGCCATTCTTGGGTACTAAAAGCCCACTCTTTCGAACTACGACTTGGCTTGATTCCTCTTGGGATACGTAGGTAGCCCGACGTGGGTCCACCCGCTCGACCTACCTGGTCATCTTCCATTTTGCGACTCAGCTCGAGTCCAAACCTCACATCCGCAAGATCATCATTTCACCTCCTGAAATCCTTTTTTTTTCAGGACGGATCCTATTTTTTATCGTCGACCCCACTTGTCTTACAAGAAGCGTCGCCGAGGGGCTACTGTTAGTACCCGGTCCTAAAAAAGGGGTAGTTCAAAATATCCTGGCCCGGTTAATTAAATGGAACCCTAAAAAATCCCTTAATCATTCTATCCCCTCCGCCGTCATCCGCACGCGTGGTAAGTACGCCAGGAGATAGTGCCGATCGGCCCTTATCCTTTAAATGGCCGATCGACCCTTCTTTTCTGTGCCGATCGAACCTAACATTTAGGGGCGATCGACCCTTCTTTTCTGTGCCGATCGAACCTTATATTTAAGGCCGATCGACTCTTCATCTGGTCCAGCCCAATTACCGAAACACTATAAATAGGCGTCCTCGGTATCAGTTTTCAACACACATTATTTACTTCGGAAACTCAAGACTAAACTTGTTTTGTCCGTATCTCTCCCCACGTTCTTCGAATCGCCTTAGATTCGATCCTCAAAGCCTTGCTACAATTGGTAAGGCTCTTATTAATATTTTTGTTCCCTATTATTATCATATTATAATCATATTTGCATGCTTATTATATTTTAATTGTGCCTTTATGCTAGATTTAGGACTATTTTAATATATTTAAATATGCATAGCCGAGGATGATCTAGGGTTTCGCCCAAGAAAACCCAATGGATCTAGGAACTATTTCTTACTTTCCACCTTAGTAATAATTGTCCCATGATCAACAATCCCCCAAGGATGAACGTTGATTAGTGCACCTTCCGAGGGCCTAACTCAAAGGTTCTAGGGTGTGATCATCAATTAATTCTTTCTCTCCCCTCCTCCTTATGCATGATCCCGTTTCTTCTATCTATTCCTGTAAACACCGCACACAACCAACACCCCACATGCTAGAAAGACCGATCCATCGGGCAATAGGAGTGATAGCGTTTCTTCTTCTGTTGTAACTTGACCCCCGAACCCAATTAACTGTTTAGCCTTTTTTCAAAGCTTTGGGCTATATCAAAGTGGCGTGGCGACTCTCAAAATTAAACTAATATTTTAATATGGTTTAAAACGAGTGTCACTAAATGAATATCCCATTTCGATTCGACATTATATGATTATTTATTTCAAACTTCCGAATGCGTGTTGCATCGGGATGGGGTATTCACACCAGCTTTGTTTGGCGCTGATCAGCTCTGTTCCCTTTCCTGTGTCTTCGTTCAAGTTGTCATCTTTCTTTGTGAAGTACTTGGTCATGTCGAAGCTGTAAGGGCGAAGATCGGAGATTGCGTGCAAGCCTCTTTTGCTATCTGCGGAGCGTTTCCGTGCAGCTCGCTTGTCTTCCGCAATGTGTTCGGGAGTCGGAATGTATCCCAGGCCATGGAGGGTATTCTGCTCTTTGATATTGATGATTTGTTGGGTACCCTGATGGCATTTTCCCAAATCGAGCCCCGGGATGTAGTTCATGCGCTTCATCATTTTCATCGGGGGAGGGATCTTGTCCCAAATCAAAGGCAAGTCTATGTGGCACACCTGGGCCTTTGGGCTTTTGATGGTGAACCCTGTTAGCATCATGCCATCATCTTCATGTTTGATCTCTAAGACCGGGACGCCGTTTGTGTCGGTCCTTTTGGTGACTACGCTATCATCGTAGATGATGGTTAAATCTGTTCCTTGGACGAACTTTACGCATTGATGGAGTGTGGATGCCACCCCATTGATCTGGTGTAGCCAAGGGCGTCCCAAGATGGCAGTGAATGTGATCGGGATGTCGATGACTTGGAAGTCGGTCGGGACCATTTGTTTTCCGAACCACAGGTTCAAGGTGGCTATTCCTAAGACTGGGCGAGACGTTGAGTCGTATGCCTTGATTGCTTGAGTTGAGGGCTTCAGGTCAGTTGCTTTGATCCCTAGAAGATCCATCATTTTGGATGGAAGGACGTTCATGGATGATCCCCCATCTACCATGACTCGAGGGAGACGGCGCTCGTCCAGTTGAACTGTTATGTAGAGAGGCTCATTGTGGTCAGCCCCAAATTTTGGAAGGTCGAGCTCTGTGAAAGTGATGATGTTGTTGTAGTTAACATTGCCAATCATCTGAACTGCTTCATCAGGTGTCACCGTGATAGGAACCATGGTCTGGGCTAGGCTTTCTTCTAACTTGAGCTTGTGCGGGTAAGATGAAGTGAGTAGGGACCAGAGCGAGATGTTAGCCTGAGTACGCTTGAGCTGAGCTAAGACAGGATCTTCAGCCTTTGGGTCCAGGGTTTCGGCTTCTTTGGCGTAGGGCCCCTTTTCAGTTCGTGGCTCAGGTATGGCTGGCCTTTTGTCTGCCCGTGGAGGATTCATCGGGATTTGACCGGAACGTGTCAGTACATTCACCTCTGGTTTTACTGCTTTGCTTGTCTCTCCTGTCTCTGTAATGGGAGGGCCTTGGTTGGCGTAGGGCCAGACTGCACATTTCAATTCATTCACCGTCATAGATTTTGTGGAAACATCCACAGTGGCTTTGAGATCTTCCCAAGACAAGGGTTGAGGTATCTGGGCCTTCGGTGGCGGTGCGGAGCTCGTCCCAGCTGATCATGGAGCAGACGTTGCCATGGCCTTGTGCAGAGCTAGGCTGAGGAGATTTGCTGGAGTAGATGACGTAGTAGTCAAACTTTCCTGAGGGTTCTCCAAGGGTTCCGACTGTGGGATCGCCGGATTCATACCTCTTCTTCAGTTTTTGTTGAGAAGAGGGTTTCTTCTTTCTTCGAGGACGGCCCTCGTTCATTTCATCTTGGAATTCCATTTCCAAACAAGCACTGCAATCGCAGACGTCCCACCAGATGTGTTCGTTGTTTAGCGGTGGTACCGGGACCTCAGGAGGCTGAATGGGCAGGCTTTCCCCCAGGGGGTCTTGTGGCTTTATGTCGTAACTGCATGGCTCGTATGAGGGCAACAGATTGACCTCCGGGAGGCAATGAGAAAGGTTAGAAGCTGCAGGAGCGGGCATGACTTTGGATGCCCCAGGTAGTTGGGTGGCTAATGTCCCGATGTGGTGCATGGCGCCTTCAATCCAGGCTTGTTGTTCACCTTGGCGTTTCTCAATAGTCACGAGGACCTGCCAAACTTCTTCCAAGGTCGGGAAATTTCTCGGGGGTAAGGTCCCATTTTCCTCGTTGTTATCCACTGACTTGGCCATGGGAGGCGATGGGAACCGCCACGGTGGCTGCGGTGGGAAGGATGTTGGACCTTGCAGCTTTGACACGGGGAGACGCGTTCCTGGGTACTCTCGATCACTCCCTGTTAGCTGGAGGGGGTATCGGGCAAGGTTTAGACATAGGAAGGCCTTTTGGATAAAGGGGGAAAGCTCACGTGACATGCGGTTTCGGTTTTTTTTTTTTGTTGTTTTAATTTATTTTAAAACGCGTTTTCTCAGAGTCCTAGGTAGGTTGGAAAAGATTGCTCTTCTTTTTCGCAACTATGCTAGATCCTGGGTCAGTGGAGACCATCTATGCGGCTATAAGCCCCTCGTTTTGCACCTGTATTTCGACGTCCCAGGGTGGACAGCCCCGGGTGAGGGTCCTATAGGGCAAGCGGTTTCCACCGGCCTAAAAGAAAAAACCGAACCTAAGGACCAAGCCTGTCATGTTCGTTTTAATGCACTTGCCATATGAATAGTGAATCGAGCCAGCCATTGAGTCAAGATCACGTCAAGAGTTCGGCATGACCTCTTTTTACCTTGCTTGCGCAAGGGATCTATGACGTTAGGCATTGGCTGGGTCGTATCGTCATGGCTGACGTATTAAAGGCTTGATGACATGGTGTCATGTGAGCATGGATGTATATTCGGGACGGAATATCGTCTGGGTGTAGCTTCGAAAATCAAGATCAGGTCAAGATTTTAGCATGACCTTTCATCGCTTTGCTTGCGCAAGGGATCTTGAGTTCCGAGCTTTGACTCAGAAAATGGCCGGCATGGTATATGTATCCAGGCTGTATGACACAGACCGGGTAAAAACCAACCGAGTCTGGACAGAGTGTGACTCAAGACTCAAACGTGCAGGGTTGACGCTTGGCTAGGATGGGATGTTTGGGATGATCCCGTCGCGTCCGAGAGGCGTAGGAAGGCCAAATGAGCCGCTGGCGAGACCGCCCGGGTTAAGGGTTGTAGTGTGCGGTGTATCAGGCGGCCGGTGCGCGTAGCGTGGCAGTGTAACCGAGGCGGTGTGAGTAGTGTGCGGTGTAACCGAAGGCGGCGGTGCGCGTAGTGTGCGGTCTCTAAAATTACTTTTCTGAGTAAAACAGATGTTTTCGAAGAATTTTAAATGTAATGCACGAGATGTATATTGATGGATTTTTTGTATTTTTTTTTTTTTTTTTTGTAAAATAAAAACGTAAAGCACATGCATACACACACAACAGTTAAAGAAAAGAGGTAAAATGAAAGTTTGACCCTCATCATCGTTTTAAAAATCTTTTGTTTTGTTTAAAAGTTTTTATAACAAAAGAATCCCCAGCGGAGTCGCCAACTGAAATTACCCGGGATCCGGCTCGCGCGCGGGGGCCCCGTGCATCTTGCATTTTCGTTTGCGTCGCGTTTCGGGAAAGTCCCCCGGATCCGAGAGGCAGCGCGTTCGCGCCCCGGCATCTGGCTTATTCCGCTTTTCACGTTATTTGGGAGGTGTCTCGCTGTGTTTTTGCTTGTAGAGTCGCCACGCCGTTTTTATTAAGCCCAAAACATTGAAAAAGGGCATCAGTTTAAAAATAAACTGTTTTTTGTTGTGTGATGAGATTTTTGAGTTCGGAGGTCAGATGACTCCTCGGGAAGAGAATATTAGAATCTTAGAGCTCACCCGAGTCGCCTCGTAAAATGAGTCTTTCAGATACCCCTAACATTCTTTAACTGTTGTGTGTGTGTGTGTGTATGTGCTTTTAAAAATGCATGCTGTGTCGGATGTCTACATTGTACACTACGTATTGAAATAGTAATGGAAGGAAGACTTACCAATGTTGGTTCGTGTCTGTCTTCCGCAGGGGAATAGTGTTTGAGGTCGGAATAGTGATCCGATACGGACCGGGATTGCTTCGGAAAAAGGGGGCCGGTTGTCTGCGGACAGAGTTTCGGCGTGCGTTGGGATCGCAGGAATCACTCGGGCAGAGTTTCGGCGTGCGTTGGAATTGTTGGTTGGATTCGGGCAGAGGTTCGGCGTGGTTTGGGATCGCCGGTTTGACTCGGAAAGAGCCGGGACGCCTCGGGAAAGACCAGGCAAGGCCTCGGAGTACCACGAGGGGCCTCAGAGTACCTCGAGAGTGCCTCGGGGCAGCGCGGGAGCGTCGCGGGAGCGCTCGGGGAGGCTTCGGAGCACCGCGAGGGGGCTCGGAAGGCCTCGGAAGGATCCGAAAGGGGTCGGGAGTGCCCCCAGAAGGGTCTTAGAGGAGCTTTGAAGGGTGGGGGAGAGGAGAGAAGAGGGAATTGTGTGAAAATGAGGGAGGGGGAGCCCTCTATTTATAGTGCCAGAAAATTGCAAAGAGGTCCGTACGGACCTCCTAGGTAATCCAATATTTTGGTTTTCCTCTATTTGAGGGAATATGTGATGATGAAGAAGATTCATCCATGATGATGTTCCCTTTGCAATAAGGTCCGTACAGACCATCTCAGCATGCAAAGAGGTCCGTACGGACCAACCATGTAGGGGGGTAATGATGTTCTTCGGGATTTGAGGGAATATTGTGGACTTTAAGGGGATTCAGTAATTATTAAAACAAAGAGGTCCGTATGGACCTTAAATGCTTTTCCAATTTTCTGAAAATTCCCAAGAGGTCCTTTTGTCCCTTTTTATCCCAGAAAAGTTCCTCCCTTGGCTTGGCTGAGGGTTTTTTGAGGGTTTTAAGTGCCATAGGTCTTCGAGACTGCGTTTGCGGTGTTTCCTGTGTACTTGGAGGAGGGTGATCCAGATTGGGGTACTTACAACGGCACCAGTTCCAATGATGTCACCTACGACAAGGGCTCCAATACCATGGAAATTGTCAAGCTCAACATCCCGTACAGGCAGTTATCCGACGAATGGAAACAACTGGTTGACACGACAAAGAACCCCTCTGATCAAGTGACCGACGACGACTTCGTCAACATTATATTTTCCAGATATCCCGATGATACCAAGGATCCGATCCTTATTATCAGATTCTGCAATGCCAAAGTTACCCTCGACGACTACCTGCTCATAGTAAACGAGGCCCTGGCCAATCGAGCTCAGAGCTCATCATCACTTCCGACTACCAGCCCCAGTGGCAACCGGCCCGTGCCGTCAGTCAAGCTTACAGCCACAAGTGCCGCCAAGGCCAAGGGCAGGAGCAAAGGAGACAAAGCTCCTCACCCTGTCACGAATCAGATCAACATCGGGAACGCTTCCAGTAGCCACCCTGAAAACATCTGCAAGAGTCTTCCCCACAAGACAAATCCAGCTTCCGAAGAAAGGAATGATCACCTCAGCATCAACATGCTCAAGTTTGACCCTGCTCCCAGCCATCATGGCCACAGATTAAGGCATCCCGCCAGCAAACTGCTAGCTCTGATAGACTTGGCAATCCAGCGAGATCACGAGACTATCAACATCGCAGAATTTAATACCCCCGTGGGTTCAATCAAGCAGATATGGGCGAACTTCTTGGTAACCGAGATCAAGGAGGGCCGCATGGAATGTCCCAGCCCAACTTCCTTCGTCAATATAATCCAAGTGTTTTCGCCATTCGGGGATTTGGATGTGATCACAGTTCTAGACACTAGTCAGACGACGCGCACCTACGGAGACTGTTTAGCTCTCGCAAGGAAAGCCCTCATGGAACTTGCCGCTCAAGAGAACCGTCTCTAGGACGAGAACCAAGCTCAGAAGACTCACAGGGACCAAGCCCTTAAAGTGTCACAAGAAGCTTCAGACAGAAAGCTAGAGGCCACTCTAGACCAGTTCGACCTCAAGGGTTTTGTTCACGGCAACTTCCTGAACTACCGTCTTTTTTCATCCAACCCCCTCTGGCAAGGGAGGGCGGTCAACGGTCCCGACGACCTAGGAGATGGAATGGCATATCACAAGGAATACCTAGCCGAACAGCAAGAAGAGTACAAGCGCTTAACTCCCCGATAAAAGCAAGTTCTCTGTGAAAGCGACACAAAGACGATGAAACCATTCACTTCCAAGCCGGGCATGAAGTCAACAAAACTGGAATCCTAACGGTCTTGGGAGGATGGGGACGGATCATTTCCGCTCTCAAACTAAAAGGCAAACTGAAGGAGGAAGGTCTATTCAAAAGGAAAAGAAAGATGGAAATACATCTCCAGCAACTACTCAGGGAGATTCCACAGACTGCGGCATTCGTTTACAGAAACGATCAACTGGGACAGCAGCTACATGGGAAGATGTTCGGGAAGCCGTGTACTCACCTTCCGACATACCCGCCACTCAGATAAAGCTGAAGGGAAAGCTCTCCCCGATGGAAGTTTATCTAGACTGTCGCATACAGTTCAAGGAAGCACTTCTATTCTCACATGGGAAGAAACGCAGGCGCTAACTCTCGACGTAGGCTCTACTGCAAGAAAGTTGACCTGGGCTAAAAGTGGAGGAAAATTAGCAAACCATGAATATCACCTAACCCAACTCCAGAATGCCCTGAGCATGCTCAGCAAGAAGGAAAGAAGTGCGGTATACCGTGAAGAGATCAAAGAGACAGTTCGCATGAACCAAGAACTCACTAACCTCCCCCGGAGGGTCAGCAACGCACAGTTCAGTTCTGGCAACCACTGTTGCGCACTGACATTCGAACAGTTGCAACAAACCATAAACTCCCTCCCCACGGAGGCATCTAAGCCAGTACCCTGGGACAGAATCCGGAAAGCTGCCAAAGCTCCCGGGAATGCATCTACAGTCAACGAATTGAGAGAAGACATATGGCCCTATGCTTCGAGGAATCCTCCTCTGACTATGGCTCAGCTCAGAGCGATATGTTCAGAAGGGACCAAACCTGATGTCAGCTTCCTGACCCGATCGGGTCAAATCCATGCATTGCCACCTAAGGCCACTAAAAAGCCAGCGGAGCCAGAACCGCAACTCGGCCTGCTCGAAGACACAAGTTCCGTGAAAGAGGACCCGATCCTCACTCAGCTCTAGCAGACCCAGGCGAACATTTCCCTTTGGTCTCTACTCACATCTTCATATCCTCACAAGCTCAAGCTAGAGGAAATTCTTGCCCGCACCATGGTCCCCGTGGACGCAACCCCAGACGAAGTAATTCTGATGATCGGAAACATCCACTATGGCAACATTATCACCTTCACAGATTTGGACCAACCAAAATTTGGGGCTGATCACAATGAGCCGCTCTACATCACAGTCCAGCTGGACGAGCGTCGCCTTCCCTGTGTGTTGGTAGACGGAGGTTCCGAAATGAACGTCCTGCCCGCCAAGATGATGGACCTGCTTGACATCAAGCCCACAGATCTGAGCCTTCAGTCCATACTGTCAAGGCCTATGACTCCACTTCTCGTGCAGTTCTCGGGGTTGCTACTCTAAATATCTGGTTTGGTAAGCGGATGATCCCAACCGAATTCCAAGTGTAGGACATTCCTATCACTTTCACAGCCATCTTGGGGAGACCCTGGCTGCATCAAATAAACAGCGTGGCATCCACCCTTCACCAATGTATCAAGTTCATGCAAGGCAACGAGCTAACCACAGTCTATGGCGACAGTGTCACCACCGAGGGGACCAGCACCAACGTCATTCCAGTGTTAGAGATCAAGCATGATGACGACATGGCATTAACTGGATTCACCTTGGAAACCTCCAAGATCCAAATATGCAACGTGGACCTTCCACTATTTCAAGACAAAATCCCTCCCGCCATGAAGATGATGAAGCTCATGAACTTCATCCCAGGACTGGGGCTCGGCAAAAGGTTACAAGGACAACACCAATTCATCAAAGTCAAGGACCACACTACGTTCCAGGGGCTCGGTTATGAGCCAACACCAGCTGATATCAGAGAAAACAAAAGGCTCGCCCGTACCAAGGCAGCAGACCGCAAAAGGAGAACCTTCAACGGCACACCCAACCTCCAACCTTATAGTTTCGACCTCGCTCATTACTTCACCAAGGGAACTGACAGCAGAACTGAGGGGACCGACAAGGGAACCGACAGTAGAACAGAGGGAACCGACAGCGGAACTGACAGGAGAACTGAGGGGACCGACAGTGGAACCGACAGCAGAACTGAGGGGACCAAAAGTGGAACTGATGAAGATGAGAAAGAAGCAGGGAAAGTCAGCACAGAGCCTACAGAAAGGATGGAAAATCTAGCACGAGGCCTCAAGCGTTTCAGAGGACTCAAGGCTAATCTGATAAGGGGAGCGTTCCTCGACATCACAACTCTACCAGGACCAACTTCCACCATAGTTCAGCATGAGTACACATTCAAAGGAATCCCAGACATAGAAGAGCAACTCGAGACACTCTTCACGGGAAACAGACTGTTCGGGTCAGCCGCCGAGGCCACATTTGAGACAGTAACTCCAAAGCAGAAGGAACCAGAATTCATAGAAGACGCTCTCAGTGGACCCGCTCTACAGAGTCTTTTTGAAGAAGTCATGGAGGTGCCAAACCTGATTGTCCTGGGCTCCAAAAACAGCACGATCGCCATGATTGGGACAGCAGAAGCCAAGCTTCTCGACCCCCGAACCCTCATCAAGCATCCAGCAATGCCACTGAAGAACTGGATAACTTTCACCTGACCAAGGGCAAGCCAGACAGAAATGGAAGACAAGCTGGGCCTGCACCCACATCTCCCTAAACTCGGTCTCAAACCCTCTGAGTCAGTCCTTGTCATAGTCCAGTCCTCTGAGTCGTCCAACGGCCTTATGCCGGAAGACTATGATAATGTAGCCAACAATATATTTCCGTTCGCATCTAATGAAAAGTCTGACCTTTCGGAGTATCCCCTCATTGCCACTTTAACAACTGATAAGTTAACAAACAACTTAAAAGACGTTAGTAATGATTCACTTGATAAAGAAACAGACACATTAAATGAACAATACATTAAAGAAGTTCTCAAGCGTGTAGTAGACCAAGAGGACAACCGAGCCCAAGCTGCCGAAGAGGTTATGACTAAAGTGAACCTGGGTCAGTGTAAGAGCCTAAAGAGACACAAGTGGGCAGTTTCTTCGCAGATGCAGAAAAAGAAGCCTTGATAAACCTCCTCAAAGAGTATGTTGACGTGTTCGCCTGGTCATACCAGGACTCGATCCCTCAATCGTGGAGCACATAATTCCTCTGGATCCAGAATCCAAGCCTATCAAGCAGAAACTGCGCAAGATCAAGCCAGAGTGGTCCTTGCAAGTGAAAGAAGAAATTGAGAAAATGCACCGCGTCGGCTTCATCAGAGTAATTGAGTACCCGACCTGGCTCTCCAACATCGTGACGGTCACCAAGGCCAATGGAAAGGTCAGATGCTGTGTGGATTTCCGAGATCTTAACAAGGCCAGCCCTAAAGATGATTTCCCACTGCCCAACATCGACATGCTAGTCAACACCACGGCAAACTTCGAAGTAAAGTCCTTCGTGGATGGGTTTGCCGGATACAATCAGATCAAAATGTCCGAGGAAGATCAAGCCAAGACTGTTTTCACCACTCCGTGGGGGACATATTGCTACACGGTCATTCCGTTCGGTTTAAAAAACGCTGGGGCTACTTACCAGTGGGCTGCAACAGCCCTCTTCCAAGACATGATTCACAAGGAAATTGAAGTGTATGTCGACGACATGATCATCCATTCCAGAGGATCAGACATGCAGCACATGACAGATCTGAGAAAGTTCTTCAACAGACTCAGAAAGCACTCCACGAGATTGAACCCTGCAATGTGCACCTTCAGCGTCAAGCGAGGCAAAGTACTGGGGTACATGGTTACAGAAAGAGGTATTGAAGCCGATCCCAAGAAAATCAAGGCCATCATCGACATGAAGCCGCCGTAGACACTGACAGAAGTAAAAAGTTTTATGGGAAGACTTCAGTACATCAGTCGCTTTATCAACCAGTTCTCATCTCTCTTCGAGCCAATATTCAAACTGATGAAGAAGAATGCCGACATCAAATGGGACTCCGAGTGCCAGACAGCCTTCGAGAAAATCAAGACATACTTGGTGAATCTCCTAATCCTGTGCCCGCCACATGAAGACAAGCCACTCCTCCTGTACCTGACAGTGACAGATACGTCAATCGGAGCAATGTTGGCACAAGAACGGAAAGATTCCAAAGTTGAGCATGCAATCTACTTCGTAAGCCAAAAGCTTCAGGGAAGTGAACTCAGCTACTCAGAATTAGAGAAAACTTGTTCCGCCTTGGTATGGGTAGTCGGGAAACTGAAACACTACATGTAGTCATATTCAGTGCTCCTGGTCTCCAAGATGGACCCCGTCTGATATCTCTTCGACAAGCCATCCCTGTCAATGAGACTAGCCAAGTGGTCATTCTTCCTGGCTGATTTCAATATCAAGTACATGGTCAGAAAGTCAACAAAGGGCAGAGTAATGGCAGATCAGCTGGCAGACTTCCCAAGCAGTGAACCCAAGGGTCCTGATCCCCAGTTTCCAGATGACGGAATCTTTTCACTTGACAATGCAAACCGCTGGCAACTCTTCTTCGATGGGGCAGCCAACAAGAAGGGAAATGGTATTGGAATGCTCCTTGTCGATCCCAAGGACGAGCACACTCCCATAGCCATCAAACTAAATTTTGAGACAACCAACAATGCAACAGAGTATGAAGCTTGTGCAGCCGGTCTAGAAGCCGCTCTCGAGCGCAACATCTCAGAACTGGAAGTGTACGGAGACTCAACATTGATCATCAAACAAGTTTCCAACAAATGAAAGACGATAGATTCTGGCCTCCAGAAGTACCAACGAGATCATATCCGACAATGGGACCCACTTCGAAGGAGATTGTGACCAACTGTTGACCGAGTTCAGAGGTACACGCCACAAGTCTTCTCTCTACAGACCACATACTAATGGTGTAGTAGAGGCAGCAAACAAGACTCTCGCAATGATAATCAGAAAGATGACCGTCAGAGGTCGAGATTGGTCTGAGAAGCTACATCTAGCCCTCTGGGGATACAGAACATCAGTCAGAACTGCCACAGGGGAGACTCCTTTTGTACTTACATACGGAATGGAAGCAATATTACCCATGTAATTGGAAATTCCATCCCTCCGAGTCCTCTTGGAAAACGGGATCAATAAAGTCAAATGGCTACAGAACCGTCATGACTAACTTGCTCTACTCGACGAGCACAGATTGAAAGCCATGGAGCACACTCGTGCCTACAAAAGCAGAATGGCCTGAGCATTTGATAAGAAAGTCAAGGTCTGAGACATCAGAGAAGGTGTGACTTGGTGCTAAAGGAAAAGCCTCCTACGTAGACCAATCCCCTCGGAAAGTGGTAGCCTACCTGGATAGGCCCGTTCGTGGTACAAAGAATCTTCTCCGAAGGAGCCATGAAGTTAGCAGATTTGGACGGGAAACCTTTCCTTAACCCTGTAAACGGAAGCAAGCTCCGCAGATACATCGTTTGAGGAAGAGCATGAGTCAACTCTCCTTCCCCATTCACCACCCCTCAATAAATTAAAGTGCTAAAAGTGTAATACCCAACTGGATACATTCCCGATAATGATCATGGTAAAAAATAGGGTCGCACTTCTTTTGTCTTTGTTTTTCTCAAAAATCACCTAAAGTGTCGAACTACGGTGACCTGAGCCCCTTAGTCCAATTGTAAAAGCTCTCCTTCCCCATTCACCACCCCTCAGTAAAATTAAAGTGCTAAAAGAGTAATACCCAACTGGATACATTCCCGATAATGATACAGGTAAAAAACACGGTCGCACTTCTTTTGTCTTTGTTTTTCTCAAAAATCACTTTAAGTGTCAAATTACGGTGACCTGAGCCCCTTGGTCCAATTGTAAAAGGGGAACGTAGGCAGCCATCATTGGTTCGATCTCAAAAACAAAAAAAAAACAAATAAGCATCAATTGCTTGTGTTTCGAAAAACTCTTTTCAATTAACCTACAAATTTATAACGGTTAAAACAATCTTTGATGAGTTCAAGCACGGTCAACTCTTGACTCGCTACACGCTAGCAAAACTACAATAAAACATTAATCAATTAATGTGTCTGCAATGACAGTGGGTGGATACTCCGGACAACAATGTCAACCTAGTCCCTCGTACTTGGTCCTTCATCCTTCTTCCCCTTCCCTTTTCCGCGGCGAGTATTCTTCACCTTCACAGGGAATATTCCCGTAGTCCTTCTACCTGGCTCAGGGACCCTTCCCGATGCCTCCGTCAAATCGGCAGCTGCCAATGCAGCCCTTTCCCTAGCTCTATCTTGAGCTGCCTCTCTTCGAGCCATCATGACCGTGCTTTGATCGGCCTCCTGACTAGCATTGGCCTCATAGTCAGCCATGTCATCCCTAGTACAATTCTGAGGGTTAGCCATCGCTTCGGCCCTCCTGAAAGTCGAGCCGTCAGGGTAATCAAGACCCAAAAGCTCACTCCTTCTCCACAAGATGGCCATCTGTGTCTCCCCTATACACTCTTCGTACCGGTTCAGATACTGCATAGACAGAACAGTGCCCCCTCTCCGGTAAAAGAGAACCCTGGCAGGAAAGGACGTATATTGCCACAACCGCGTGAGAAGCAATAGCGTCGAAGGACCTTCCATCGAAAGAGGCCCAACCTCGAAGGTGGCAGCATGACCCAAACCCGTAAATGGCACCTGCTCCAGCCCGTACTGTCGCAGCACCAAGGATGGAATATAGAAAGCAGTCTGGGACAATCCCGGTACTCTGACAACCAAAAGACCCTCCCGAGCGGTCCGAAAAATTTGTATCTTCCAATGAGGAACCCACCATCGCAAGTAATGCATGCGGAGACTGGCCATCCAGAGCTCCAGTTCATCCTGATCGCCCCCTATCACAAGAGGATGCCTAGAAAAGGACCAAGGGTCACAAGGCACTGGCACCTCGGGCACCATCTGCAATCGCTCCCTCAACCACATAGTGAGCATAGCGAGACTCCCTCCCCACATGTATCGGCTATCGGTCGCCATCCGACCTATGCCCAGGAACATCTCGCCCAGGATCAAAGGCACGATGTCTCCCTCGTTTCGGCACTGCCTCACCAGGTCCAGTACACTGTGATGGCACACACCCAGGGACGTGAACGTGAACAAAGTGGCAATTGCGCACAGAACAAAAGCGTCCCACGCGAAAACGCTCCCCTCGATACCGGCAAATTTATCGGGCAGCCCCGAAATGTCAACATAGTCTGTGTTCAATATTAGCATCCCGTATTCTTCTTCAGCTGAGATACCAAGCAGAGACACTAACTTCTCAACAGTGGCCATGCCACCCGTCAAGGGAAGAACCAGTTGTTCCATCTCAGGTCCTCCTAATATGGCTCGAAAATCTTTAAATGTGGGCATGATCTCGTTGCACGAAAAGCTGTACACGTGCCTCCGTACGTCCCAGAAACGAGCCGCAGCTCTCAAAAGATCCCAATCCGGCATGAGCTCCTTCAAAGCCCAAATCGATTTCATCCCGTAACAACCCTCAAAAAAACCCTTGCTTTGCCTCATGTGGTGTCCTACCCACGACTGGAAATTGTCCAAGTATCGCTATTGCATATGAGACGATAGCTTAGGAAATGGAGCCACTGTAAGTACCCAAATCTGGCTCATGCCTTCCGGTTGAGTTTCCCGGCAATTCCCCGGACTTTCCTAAAGTTCAGGGGCAATTCGGGAACTTTTCCGAACCTTCCAAGGGGTGAAGGACTTGCTAGGAATTAAAATTCCACGTAGTCCTTACGTGGAAAATCCCTTCTAGAAGGTCACCTTGCATGGTTCTAGAAATGAGCTGAGTCATTTCAGGATAAAACCACACGGCCTCATTTGCCATGGGGTTACAGCCGCACGGCTTCATTAGCTGTTGCCAGACTGCCTATAAATAGAGACCTCCTCTATTCATTTTAGGGGGGATTTTCAATAACATTACTCTGCAAAAATACCACCACAAAATTCCAGTAAGCTGAGAGTGCCAAAAACCACCTCCCTCCTCAGCAAAACCCCCAAAGTTGATCCTTTCCTAGGGAAACTACAAAGAGAAAGAGGGACACCAACATTGGTAACCTCTCCTCCCCTTTATCTTGCATTATACTTGTATATATGTGATATACTTGTTCCTTGCTTTACATATTGCTATATACTTGCTTGGGACTTAGTATATTGTCATTAAAGATCCTATCTTTAGGCATGTAAATCATACCCCCTCCCCTTTTTTGCATAAAGTAGCATCCTTTGCTCCTAAAATGTCATTTTTTACATATAAAATTGCATCCTTTGCATAAAAAATGTTGTCTTTGCATTAAAGTAGCATCCTTTGCTATTAAAATGCCATTTTTCCACACAAAGTTGCATCCTTTGCATTAAAAGTCATTCTTTGAATCAAAGTAGCATCCTTTGCTCCTAAAATGACATCTTTATGCATCCTTTGCACATAAAATGCCATTTTTCCACATAAAGTTGCATCCTTTGCATTAAAAATCATTCTTTACATCAAAGAAGCATCCTTTGCAACCAAGTAGCATCCTTTGCACTTAAAGTGTCATCTTTTTCATTAAAATTGCATCTTTAGCTTAAACATGCATCCCCCATGTCCCTCATGGTTGGATCTCTCTCCTAGGATTGCCTAGTGACCTTCTTAAGGCACAAAAGGGCATAGTATGAGCATAAAGATCCAATCTTTATACCCCTCCCCTAGTCCCCTTTGGTACTTGGAGCATCTCTTGGAACGAGATGGTGTAAAGGTCCTATCTTTACATCATTTCTTCCATTTAAGGATGCCATAGACGGATTCTCCTTTAGAAAAGGATGAGCCCTAGCCACATATCTCCGATCATCACTTGAGATGAGCATAAATGTCCCGAAAGAGTCCAAATCGTCTCAAGATGTAGGATTAATAGGCAAAGGTGCTTCCTTTCTAAAGAGTCTCATCCTTGGACTCTAAAAACGGTGTCCCTATCTTGATCACATGTGACCCAAGGTCTCATCTTGATGATCATAAGTCCAAGATGAGAATGGGACCAAAGTCCCTAATACATAAAAATCCAAGGAATCCCGAGCGATAACCAACTCATGGTTTATACGTCCAAAAGACCACTTGGTACATTCCCTCATTTTCAAAACACACATCCCACACACGAAAACACTAAGGCAAGTATGAAAAGCGGATCCTGGAAGACTTGCTTCGGCAAGGCTCTTTGGGTGAACGATGATCCGTTCTTCCCAAAGGGTAACTTAACCTCCGGAACGAAATCCTTTTTTTTTTAAAGTTTTGAGGAAATCAAAATGGCGTGGCGACTCCGTTTTTCAATTTAAACAGGACGTTTCCAAACTGATGTGAGGCGGTGATCCCCCTTACACGAGAAAGTGGTCCCAAAAAAAATAAAATAAACAAAAAAGGGAGCCGCTTATCTTGGGCACCACATTCACAGTTTGGCGACTCTGCTGGGGATTAACCAAAGGAGAAAGCTTTCATTTTTAAAATAAAAAAAATGATACCCGGTATATAGGTGGAAACCATTAACCTTCCTGTATCGCTTCCTAACCCGAGGCTTGGGATAAACGATGGTCTAACAATCCCACGTACCGGTATCCCTTTTCGAAAAAAAAAGAAAGCTTTTTCCGAGAGGGTTAGCCTTCCGCCGCGGATCCGCTCCTCATACTTGCCCTAGGTTTCTTGCATTGCATTGCATGCATCATTTCTTTCTTGGGAATTGTGCATATTCTGAAACTGAACATGAAAGCTATTTGGAGCTGGAAAAGGTGCCAAAAAGGCCGGGAAAACAGCCTGCAGATCAAAGAAAAATGGAACCTGGAAAGTTGTTTGATGCAGCCATACGACTTAATCCTCCCTGGATTCTGACCGGGCGGCTTCATTAGCAATTCCACCAGGACAAAAATTGAGGCAAATCTGGCAGCCTTGGCAGCTTGGGGCTATTCAGTTACAAGACTGACCGGGGCTCCCAGAAAATTTACGTGCTTATTTGCTACATTTCCCCCATCCCGAAAAATCATACCTTTAAAACACATTTATGAAAATTTCTGTTTTAACTCAAAAAGGAATATTTTTAGGAGGCCGCACACTACGCGTACCTTATATATCATGTACACTTTGCACGCACGTCCCTTTAACCCAGGGTGGTTATTCAGTTGCAGTCACGGACAGTATTACGATGCTTCCGGGCGTGCACGGAATCATCCCAAACTCCCCATGGCAGCCAGTGTCGACCAATGCACAGTCCGTGTCACACATTTTAAAACTGTGACTATTTGGTTGGTTTTTGGTCTAGTCCATGTCATACAGCCCAGTTGCATATCCCCGTAAAGGTCAAGCCTTAGCCCATGAGGGAAGTCAAGATCTTTCGCACAAGCGGAGCTCTGCCAAAATTCCGACAAGGAAAAATTAGCAAGATCTTGACTCCGGCATTGACTTTGACCTTGACCCGCACAGGATGCGTAAGAGTCGAGACCGAGTCCGTGCCAAAAATCCAAAGATCTTTCGCACAAGCGGAGCTCTGTCGAAATTCCGACAAGGAAAAATTGGAAAGATCTTGACCCGGCATTGACTTCGACTTTGACTCACGCACAGCATATGCAATGAAGCTCAATGTGACACTGCGTCATCCGTCTTTTACCGTCCGACCCATGCCTATTATCTTCTCGGACATTGCCGAAAAGTCAAAACGTCAATCGCACAAGCGAAACTCTGCCGAAATTCTGTTAAGGCTGAAAGACGAGACTTTCCCGGCATTGCCTTGACTATAATCCGCATCGCTCGTGCGTTAAAAGTTCCTATGACCTGCTATACCCGTTAGGAGCATTCTTCTCTCTCGATCGGTGGGATCCGCGTGCCCTATAGGACCCTCGCCCGGGGCTGTCCACCCTGGGAGATCGAAATACAGGTGGAATACGAGGGGCTTATAGACGTAGTGACGGAGCCCACTGATCCAGGATCTAGAGTAATTGCGAAAAAGAAGGGCAGAACCCCTTTTCCAACCAAATAGAAATTAATAAAAGACACTGTTTTAAGTAAACTGGAAGATTCTTAATTTGCATATTGCTTGAGACTTCAGCCTAAACACTTACCCCGAGTCTAAACCTCTCCTATCCCTTTCCCGCAGTGAGAAAGAATCGGGTGAGAACACTGGGACAGCAATTTGTCAGCACAGAGGTCTCAAATAACCCATCAAAATCTTCAAGTCTTAACTTCACAGTGTCAAGATGGCCAATGTGGTAATCAACAATGGTAATGACCAAGTAGTTGGAGGGGCCATCCCAGTTCAACCCAGGCCCCACATCTGGTATGATGTGTGTGATTGTGAGGACTGTTTGGAATATGATTATCAAGAATGGATTAACGAGGATGCTCCTTCAAGAAAGAAGAAGAAGAGGAAGTCCATGCAACAGAAATTAAAGGAAAGGTATGAAGCTGGGGACAAGAGCATGGGAACTTTAGGGGAGCCTTCAGGCAAATTTGACTATTACGTTAGTTATGCCAAGGAGCCTACCAAAGAACCGGTCATCCAAAACACAGTCCAGCCTGATACCCCTGTCGTCATTGACCCTCTTGAGGCAGAGTGTTCTGAGTTCGTTGCCATTGTGAAGTTCAACGAAAAGCTAGCAGATTTGGAAGCAGAATACAGAAAGCCTATAGAATACGTGGCCAATCAAGGAAGGATCAAAGTCTCTCCTGAAGAAGACTTCATCAGCATCATCCAGGCCAACCCTCCTGTTGGCTACACTGATAAGGTTGTGATATCAAAGATTGGTAAAGAGAAGATGACTTATCAGCAGTGTATTGACAAGATGAGCCAGACCCTCCAGTCAATGAGTCCGGTTGTCATAGATGAGCTCGCCGAGAGATTGCATCAAGCTACCCTAGCTCCCCTCACCATTTTTCCAAGGTACCGGCCTACCAATGATTTCATGCAAGTTTTCAATCTGTTTGAAGTATCCACCTTTCTGGAGAATGATGACAAGACTGCTATTCCCCAGGGCAAAAGCAGGAAAGAGTAAACCCCAGTCCAACCCGCGTCAAACACTTCGAGTCAATAAGTAGTGTAGGGTCCAGAGTCAGTAGGGTCAAGAGTCATTTGAGTCAGGAATCTTTGTATTCCAGTCCTCCGAGTCATCCGAAGGCCTCACGCGTGAGGATTATGAATATGTAACCAATGTCATCTTTCCTCTTGCTTTGAATGAAATGACAGATCTTTCTAAGTATCCCCTTATTGCCAACTTAACAAATGATAAATTAACTCAAAACTTAACAACAGTTAATAATGAATCATTTGAACAAGATGCAAACACACTAAATGAACAATACATTAAAGAAATCTTTAAGCAGGTTACAGACAAAGAGGAAAACCGGGCCCAAGCTGCCGAGGAGGTTTTGACAAGTGTGAACTTGGGTACTGTCGAGGAACCTAAAGAGACACAGATTGGAAACTTCTTCTATGGGGTTGAACGGGACAGACTGGTCAATCTGTTCAGAGAATACATGGATGTTTTTGCATGGTCGTACAGGGATATGCCGGGGCTAGATAGTTCGATAGTAGAGCACAGAATCCCTCTAGCACCAGATGCTAAGCCAGTAAAGCAGAAGCTGAGAAAGATCAAGCCAGAATGGTCTCTACAGGTCAAAGAAGAGATTGAGAAGCTACTGCGGGTAAGATTCAGTTGAGGGAATGAGATCCGAAGGGTCTCATGAATGATCAGGTTAGGAATTTCACATGGTAAAATGCTAAAATAAGTGGGTTTTTGCCACCTAAAATTTCTAAAATGGGCAATCATACATGAGGTTATCTAAACATGAGTTTTGATGCCCGGAACTTGGTCATAGAATTCGTTTTTAGAAATTTATGTGATATCCGACATGGTTATCCAACATTGTGACTGTAACCAAGGCCAATGGGAAGGTGCGCTGCTGTGTAGATTTCTGGGATTTGAACAAAGCCAGCCCTAAAGACGATTATCCCTTGCCAAACATAGACATTCTGGTGGATGCCACTGCTAACTACGAAGTCAAATCCTTCTTTGATGGCTTTGCTGTCTACAACCATATCAAGATGGCCAAGGAGGACCAAGAAAAGTCAGCCTTCACCACACCATGGGGAACGTATTGTTATACGGTGATGCCATTTGGGCTTAAGAATGCCAGGGCTACTTATCAGAGGGCAGCGACCGCACTCTTTCATGACATGATCCACAAGGAGATTGAGGTCTACGTCGACGACATAATAATCCACTCCAAAGGCGAGGATGGACAGCACTTTGTTGACCTGCAAAAGTTCTTTGAGAGGCTGAGACAGCATTCCATGAGACTAAACCCTGCCAAATGCACCTTCGGAGTGACAAGGGGAAAAGTACTTGGGTATATGGTCACGGAGCGAGGTATCAAAGTCGACCCCCGAAAGATCAAGGCCATTATGGACATGAGGCCACCTCGAACCCAGACAGAAGTCAAAAGCTTTATGGGCAAACTACAGTACATCAGCCGCATCGTCAACCAGTTGACCACTATGTGCGAGCCCATCTTCAAGCTCATGAAGAAGAATGTAGACACAGAATGGACCGAGGAATGCCAGGATGCCTTTGACCAAATCAAGGCATACTTAGTATAACCTCCAGTGCTATGCCCCCCACATAGATAGAAACCTCTTCTGCTCTATCTCACTGTCACTGATACGGCAGTTGGGGATATGCTTGCTCAGGAGAAGAAAGACACTCGGGTAGAGAATGCCATTTACTTTGTCAGCCGGAAGCTGCAGGGAAGTGAGCTCAATTACTCAGCATGTGAAAAGACTTGTGCAGGACTGGTCTAGGTAGTCGGTAAGCTGAAGCACTACATGCAAGCCCACTCTGTGAACTTGGTCTCGAAAATGGACCCCATCAAGTACATCTTCGATAAGCCTTCCCTCTTGATGCGTCTAGCTAAGTGGTCATTCTTCTTGGCTGAGTATGACATCAACTATGTAACGAGAAAGGCTATCAAGGGTCAAGCGTTGTCAGACCATCTTGCAGACTTCCCTAGTAATGAGGACCGCGGGCCTGAACCCCAGTCCCCAGATGAAGGGATCTTCGTAGTTGAGCCTGAGAATCGATGGCAGCTTTTCTTTGATGGAGCTGCTAACAAGAGAGGAAACGGCGTAGGAATGCTGCTGGTCGATACGAAAGATGAGCACACGCCCATAGCCCTCAAGTTGAACTTCCCTGCCACGAACAATGTCGCCGAGTACGAAGCTTGCATTGCTGGTTTAGAGGCTGCCTTAGAAAGAAATGTCAAGGAGCTCGAAGTTTATAGAGACTCAGCCCTGATCATCAACCAGGTCTCCAACAAGTGGAAGACTATGGACCCTAATCTTCAGAGGTATCATGCCTACATAGAGGAGTTGACTGAGCAGTTCAGAGAAGTGACCTTCCATTACCTGCCATGGGAAAAGAACAGATTCGCAAATACCCTAGCTACTCTAGCCTCACTGGTAGAAATCCCCAAGAGAAAGGCAATAAAACCCTTCAGAGTGTGTAGAAGAAAAGCCCCGGCTTTCTGTTGTGAAGTAGACTTGGGACCCGAGCCTTTCAAGGAACCCTTGTATAGTCAGATTTACCAGTTCCTCAAAGATGGAGAGTCAGCTTTCAGAGATGAAGAAGGTAGACCAAAAGAAGGCATCAAAGCCAAGAGCTTGCAAGCCCTGAAAAGGTTGGCCTCCCATTATGTCATTCTAGGGGGCGACCTGTACAAGAAACGGTACCAGGGACCACTCCTCCTGTGTGTCACCCAAGAAAGGGCCAGAGAGTTGATGACCCAGAAGTCACTGATGGTCCCTGCGGTCCTCATATGAATGCCAGAGCATTGATGCAAGTGATCCTCATAATGGGTTACTACTGGATCTCCATGGAGACAGTATGTGTCCAGCATGTCTGAGCGTGCGACAAATGTCAACGGTTTGCCAACCTCAACCATCTTCCGTCTCATGACCTGTACTGCATGACGACTCCTTGGCCGTTTGCAACTTGGGATATTGACGTGATAGGGAAGATAGCCCTGACAGGAAGCAATGGGCATGAATTCGTGTTAGTAGCAGTCGACTACTTCACCAAGTGGGTAGAGGCCAAGTCCTACAAGGTCCTCACTACTAGAAAAATGGCCCAATTCATCAAAGAAAACATTATGTGCAGATATGGGGTGCCCAATGAGGTCATTTCAGATAACGGGTCGCACTTTGAAGGGGACTGCGATAGATTGCTGTCAGAATTCAGAATCACTCGCCACAAGTCGTCCCCATACAGACCTCAGACTAACGGAGCCGTGGAAGCTGCCAATAAGATGCTCGAACGGATCATCCGGAAAATGGCCACCCATGGTCGTGATTGGCCTGAGAAGCTTCACCTAGCACTCTGGGGCTACAGAAAGTCTGTCAGAACAGCTACGGGAGAAACTCCCTTTGCCCTAACCTACGAGATGCGAGCAGTGTTGCCCGTGGAGTTGGAAATCTTATCACTAAGGGTCCTCCTGGAAAACAGTGTCAACGAAGTAGAGTGGCTGCGCAGCCGGCACAATGAATTAGCCCTGCTCGATGAAAAAAGGCTAAAAGCCATGGAACACACCCGAGCCTACCAAAGGCGAATGGCCAGGGCATTCGACAAAAAGGTCAAGGCCAGGGACATCAAAGAGGGTGACTTAGTGTTGAAAATGAAGCCCCCTACCAGAGGCAACCCCTTGGGAAAGTGGGAACCCGTTTGGATCGGCCCGTATGTGGTGCAGGAGATACTATCGGGAGGAGCAATGTAGCTTGCAGACCTGGACGGCAATCCCTTTGTCCACCCAGTCAACGGCGATAAGCTCCGAAGGTACTATGTCTGAAAATTAAAAATAAATAAAAATAAAAAAAAAATAAAAATCTTAGTGCAAAATGAGTAATGCCCAGCTAGGCTGAAAAAACCCTAAAAAGGGCGGTCTAGGCAAAAAACAGGGTTGTACATAAAAAAAAAAGAAAAAAGAAAAAAAAATCTTAGTGGAAAAAGAGTAATGCCCAGCTAGGCTGAAAAATCCTAAAAAGGGCGGTCTAGGCAAAAAACAGGGTTGCACATAAAAAAAAAAGAGAAAAAAAAAATCTTAGTGCAAAAAGAGTAATGCCCAGCTAGGCTGAAAACCCAAAAAGGGTGGTCTAGGCAAAAAACAGGGCTGCACATAAAAAAAAAAAAAGACCAAAAGAACAAAAATCCCGATAGTTCACCAAAATGAACTACGAAGACCTGAGCCCCTTAGTCTTTCTTGTAAAAGGGGAACGTAGGCAGCCAGCAATGGTTCGGTCTAAACAATAAATAAGACAATAAAATTTCCATGAAATGTGTCTTATAAATTCTAAGATAATATCTCTTGTTCATTACAAGTTAAAAACTTCTTGATGAGTTCAAGCACGGTCTACTCTTGACTCTGCTAACCTGCTACAAAGATCTAAAATACAATAAAATGCCTAATAAACTACTGTGTTTGCAAATGGCAATAAGGGAATCCTAAGAAAAGACCTATCAGTTGTCATTCACTGAGTCTTCTTTAGTTTTCATCCCTTTACCTCGACCTCGTCGAGTGTTCTTCCTCTTCTTCTCAATGATGTCGGTCTCCCTCATCCCAATCTCAGGTATCCTCACTGGAGCCTCCATCAAACCTGTGTCATTAAGTGCCCTCTCAACTCGGGCATGAGTCCGCACTTCCTCCCTTTGAGCCTCAGTATGGGGAGCGACCTCCGATAGTCTCTCATATCGAGCCTCCATATCCCTGATAAGGTCACCCGACTGGTTATGGCGACTCACCTTAGCTTCAGTCTCCCTCAGAGTCCTACTCGAGTAGCAGTCAGCCCCCAATAAAGCCTGACATCTCTCTCCCAATATGACCTGAGTCGCTCCCATCTCCCTGTCATACCAGTCCAAATAGGCCGTAGTCAAGATGGTACTTTTTCTGCTCTTGAGAATGGCCCTGGGTGGGAAAGCAGTATGTGTCCAAGCCCTCGAGAAGAATGAGAAGCTGGCTGGATCCCTCATGTCTAAAGGCACCAACTCCATGGTACGGATGTCCTCCCAATCGCCCAACGGCTCCTATACGGCCCCGAATTGCCTGGATACCAAGCAAGGTACGTAGAAGGATGACCAAGAAAGCCCTGGAACCCTTACTACATAGGACTCCTGAAATGTCCTCCGGCCCGCAGCCTCCAATGAGGCACCCACCAGTGAATGTCAGAGGTAGAAAGCCAAGCCATCATCAGCTCCCAGTCACCCTGATCCTGCTGCCTAGGTGCACCTCTCTGGGAAATCACCCAAGGGCACTGAGTAGGCGAAGCCCCTGGCAAAGCATATAGTCTCTCCTGCAGCCACAAAGTCAGGACCGCCGGGCTCCCAGACCTCATGAAATGGTCTCCCCTAGCCATCCTGTAGATGCCATGCAGGGTCTCACCCAAAACCAATGGGACAATGTCCTTCCAAGCCCTGTAATCCCTAACCATGTCCAAGAGGCCACCATGACAGATCCCCACAGATTCGGCCGTGAACAGAGACGAGAACACACAGAGGATAAAGGCATCCATAGACACAGTGGTCATTACCGTATCCGGAAACCCAAACCTGCTCGGGATATCAGAAAGGTCAATCCTATCAGGTGGTACCATCATCCCCTCAGCCTCTCCCAGAGAAATTTGCAGAAAAGATGCTAACTTTACTACCACCGGCACATTCCCGATCAGAGGAATTGACACAGCTTCAATTTCTGGACCCCCAATCCAGGCTCAGAAGTTTTCATAGGTTGGGACGACCTCGTTGTAAGAAAAGCAGTAAACATGTCTCCGGATTGAAAGTGGTATCAAACAGCCTCTTGTTGGATTGAAAGTTATGCCTCATCCAAGATTGAAGATCGGACAGAAAACGGTCTCTTTTCCCCTTTTGCAATCTAACGGGTTTCTCCATTGCAAGGTGATCAAAGTTTATGTCTTTTGGTCAGAAATATGCTCTAGGATCAATTGGGACAAGTCTAGGGTGAAAATGAAATGAAATGGCCAAGCTTTGGTTTTATTTTGAAAAAAACCAGTTCAGACAGAACTTCCAGCCGCACGGCTTCTTTAGCCCCAGGACCTGGCCGGACGGCCTCATTTGCCATCTGCAGAAAAAAATCTACAGCAATCAAAGTTGCTGCCCAAGTGGAGTTCTCACCCCACTTTCTCAATGAAACCTGTACAAAAACATACCCAAACACCAACCATACAGTTATATGTCATCACAAGTCATTCTTGCCCATTTTCAGCCCCAATTCCAAGCAAAAAAACTGCCCCAAGGCTCAAGTAATATGCAAATTCATAAAGCATAAAATAGAAAAGTAAATAAAATAGTAATATATTGTTTTCGCCCCATCGGCGCCCAAATAAAACGAAAAACAAATAAATTGTGCATAAAAAGTGTTCATTGTTTGTTTTCTTCATAGATAAACCCTAAGAATCCTAAGCCTCCGACTCCTCGTCGCTACTTAGCTCGTAGAAGCTAGGATCCCTCATCAAGTCCTCCGTGTCACTCACGTCCGATAGGTTCACATTCACGTGCTCGTACTCGGCTAACTGCTCCAAGATGCTGGTATTGGGTCCTTGTCCCCGAGGCATGGCATTAGAGGAATACTCTGAGGCCGAGGAGGTAGATGTCGTGCTCCCGACGTGCCTTCTCTTGCGCACGGGCTCCTGCACATTAGCCCCAGCCCTGGAAGCGCATGCCAACTACCTCAGAAGGGACCGGCACACATCCTTCCAGCCCCTGTTCTGCCTGATCAAGCCATCATAGGAACGAGCAGGAACCTGAGAAAACGAGAAGAAAACTCAAAAAATCTCAATAAAAGCTCAAAATTGCAGAATGCAAAGAAATCCAAAAAAGGGAAAAGACACTAAAGTGTACTCACAAAGGTCTTTGTTAGGCGGCGAGTATACCGGGGCTCCTCGTGTCGAGAACAGTATCCCGAACCTCCTCGTTACCCCGTTCGCTCACCACATAGGAGAGATGAGCAGGAGGTATCGGTGGGTCGCAGACTCAGCTTCCCCGTACCCACAGTGACGAGCCGCCTTCACTATCTTATGTGGCATCCTCAACCGCTGCTCCACGAAGGTGGCATAAGGGGTAGCCAAGTCAAAATACTCCATGGCCAGTCACGCCTTCCCGGTACGTAGCAATATCATCCTCCGACCGGTCCACGGGCCGCGGCATCCGTCTTCCGGAGGATCGTGAGGAGTAATGGCGTCCAAGGAGGGACATGGCCATCTTTGCCGCTAGAAAAAGGGTCCCCCGTGTATATGACATCACATGTCGGGCCTTTCAGCCACCTCCTGCGCCTAGTCGCCTCCACGGCATCCCCTAGCAGAACCTCCGGAGTACCTCCCCCAAAGGTAGAAGTCAACTCCCTCGTATGTTGGGTTTTACGGGTCCATGCGCGGCGGAATTTAAGCATTAAAACATAAAACCCAAGAAGCCCTAGGATCCGTTCTATACAATTAATTTAAATTCCTATGAGATAGAATTAAACCAACCTTGAAACGCTTTCCGGTCTTGAGCTATCGAACGATTTTGATTATGTGATATCGAATCACAAACTTCGTTCTTCAACTTGCTTGAACTCTAGGCCTTGATCGATGAACGAGCGAAGACCCTCTTTCGGTATCCACACCTTTGAATGAATCCAAGAACAACTTCTTGATGATTGCTAGATCTAAACCTTGAAGAATATTGAGAGTATTTAAATATGAATTTTGCTTGAAAAATTTGGTGACCTTTTAGGTCCGACGTAACCCTTGTATTTATACTACAATAGTAGGAATACCTCTCTAATCGTATTAGGAGGACAGTGTCAAACCGACGTGCGGCCTATTTTGTCGCGCGGTATATTGAGCCATTGGCTTTATATGTCGCGTGACATATATAGCCAGATACTGATACTCTTCAATCAATCTTCCTCCGGTTTAACCAATTCATTCTAGTTATGTGTGACCCAATAGGATTACATTATGTTGGCAATGAGTTCGATCGTATCGAACCTCATAAGACATAAGCGGACTCTAGCAAGCCATTATGTCTACCCAAATAATGTAACGTAAGAGTTCACGTTTCCAACGGTGTACTTCCATTTCTCCCTTTGTCTCACGATGTTATATTGAACACAAGTCATGGTCATTGTCAACTTGTCTATGTTCAATGCTTTCTCGATTCCTTGAGTATAATGATAATTCCAATCATATTGGGAGTACGGCCATACACTTTCATCATTATCACTCATCGAGGGCCCAAGCAAAACATCTCTCTTTCGAGGGACAAATTCCATCTTGACTTATCATCCTTCCCATTATGAATCCGATCATGCCAAAGATAGCCTTTATGGATATCGTGTTAAGATATCGTTTGACTAAAATCAAACATGACTTTTCATCATATGTAAGGTCATGATAATCTCAGGTCTAGGGACTAAATGAAGTAACCTTATGAGATTTACTTATAACACTTGACCATGTCATAAATCTCATGCGGGTCATGTCCAGTCACTTGTTCTCTTACAAGTACTCATAATTTCAATGTGCATCTCTATGCATATAATCATCACATTATTATCCATTGACAATTATACTAATTATTCTCTTAATAATTAGGGACGCGGATTATTATTAACAAATATACAAAACACATAATAATCAAATGATAAACATCTCATATAATAATAAATAATGTCAACACATAAGTCTATGAATCATAGGCCTAGGGCATAACACCAACAGTCTCCCACTTGCACTAGGCCCAATCTACCATGTATCGAATACCCATGGACCTAACATGACCATCATGTTTAGCTTGCGAGAGAGCCTTAGTTAGTGGGTCCGCCACGTTGTCATCAGAGTCTACTCTGCATATCTTAACGTCTTCCCTTTCACATATCTCACGGATAATGTGGAAACGTCGAAGTATGTGTTTGGATCTCTGGTGTGATCTTGGTTCCTTTGCTTGTGCAATGGCACCATTGTTATCATAAGTAAAGTTCAATAGGGTCTCGATGCTTGGAACAACTTCCAAATCACTAATGAACTTCTTGATCCAAGCTTGCTTCCTTAGCCGCATCGGATGCCGCTATGTACTCGGCCTTCGGTTGTAGAATCGCGACGGTACTTTGCTTGGAACTTTTCCAACTCACAGCTCCTCCATTAAGCGTAAACAAAAATCAGGACCGCGATCTGAAATCATCTTTGTCGGTTTGGAAGCTAGCATCTCGTGTAGCCTTTTACTACAAGATCTTCTTCCATTCCTCCAAAGACCAAGAATGCATCCTTAGTTCTTCGTAAGTACTTAAGGATATTCTTGATCGCTATCCAATGTGGTTCACCGGGATCCGATTGGTACCTACTCGTCATGCTTAGAGCACACGAGACATCGGGTCTAGTACATAACATAGCATACATGATAGACCCAATTGCCGAAGCATATGGAATACCATTCATTCTCTTTCGCTCATCGTTAGTCTTAGGACATTGATTCTTGCTAAGAGATATACCCTGCATATTGGCAAATTCCCTCTTTTAGAATTTTACATTTGGAATCTTCTAAGGACTTTGTCAATGTAAGTACTTTGACTTAAACCAATCATCCTCTTGGATCTATCTCTATAGATCTTGATACCAAGGATATATGCGGCTTCGCCCATATCTTTCATTGAAAAACACTTTCCTAACCAAGACTTAACAATCAGAGGTGCGAGAACGTCATTTCCAATGAGTAAGATATCGTCGACATACAACACTAAAAAGAGTGCTACGCTCCCACTAATTTTCTTGTACACACAAGGTTCATCTTCGTTCTTGATAAAGCCAAACTCCTTGATTGCTTCATCAAAATGTAGATTCCAACTCTAGAAGCTTGCTTTAATCCATAAATGGATTTCTCGCAACTTACACACCTTGTTAGAATTTTCTCGGATCGACAAAACCTTCAAAGTTGTATCATGTATACATCCTCAAGTAACTTCCCATTAAGGAAAGCTGTTTTGACATCCATTTGCCATATCTCATAGTCATAATATGCGGCTATGGCAAGTAAAATTCTAATAGACTTAAGCATAGCTACGGCGAAAATGTTTCATCATAGTCTATGCCATGAAGAATACCGCCTATATCCCTTAGCTACTAGCCTAGCCTTATAGGTGTGCACCTTCCCATCCATGTCGGTCTTCTTCTTGCAGACCCACTTGCACCCTATGGTTTTTACACCTTCGGGTGGATCAATCAAGTTCCAAACTTGATTATCGCCATGGATTGTAATTCGGACTTCATGGCCTCTTGCCATTTTTCCGAATCAGAGCGGATATCGCTTCTTGATAGCAAGTGGGTTCATCGTTTTCGATTAACTCCACTTCATCACTTTCCGTAACGAAAATCCATATCTCTCGGGTTCGGATCGTGACCTACCACTTCGGCGAAGAACTTGTGCATCTTGAACCGGTTCCACAACGGTTTGTGAACTTGGTTCAGTTTCTACCATTGGTTCAATGTTGTTTTCGGGTTCTCGAATTTCTTCGAGATATATTTTACTCCCACTCGGTTTCCTTCTACGAAGAAACTCCTTTTCTAAGAAAGTACCATTTCGAGCAACAAACACTTTGTTCTCGCTTTCGGTTGTAAGAAATAGTATCCTTTGGTTTCCTTAGGATAACCCACGAAAACTACATTTATCGATTTAGGTGCTAGCTTGTCTAGGAAGTTAACTTCTTGACATATGCATCGCAACCCCAAATCTTTCATGAAAGACAAACTAAGGTTTTCTTCCATGCCACATCTCAGTGATGGGGTCTTCTTGAACCGGATTTGGTAGGAACTACGTTTATAGTGAAAGCGGCAGCTTTCTAGTGCATGTCCCCAAAAGGATAAAGGAAGCTCAACTTTGACTCATCATAGAAGCGAACCATGTCCAACAAAGTTCTATTCCTCCTTCGGTTTTCTCGCATTACACACCATTCCATATGTGTGGTGTTCTCGTGTGGAGAGAGTTCTCAAACGATTCCACAACTTCTTAAGATGACTTCAAATTACCCTTGGCTCAAATATTCACTCACCTCCGATCCCGGATCGAAGTACCTTTAATAGTTTTGCCAAGTTGATTTTGCACCTCATTTTAAAAATATTCGAGAAATATCTTCAAAACGTGATTCACACTCTTATGTTTCATTAGATAAAATGATATCCAAATCTACCACTGATAATCATCAGTTGAATGTTATGAAGTACCGAAATCCTCCCCTAGCATCGCTACTCATAAGTGCCCACATACACTCGGTATGTATGGAGTCCTAATAAGCTTCGCCCGCCCCTTTCACCTGGTTTTTGGTGAATGGGTCCTGGTCATCTTTGCCAAGTAAAACAAGACTCGCATGTCTCTTATATGATTCATAATCATGTGAGGTCCAAAAATCCATTTTTGTGGAGTTTAGAAATGCGTTTCTCGTTTATATGGCCAAGACGACAATGCCATAAGTAAGTAATGTGGTTTACATCATTCAGGGTTTAGATCTCTTATTAATGTTATAGACATCATTATCTTGACTTTCAACATCAAAGGATATAAAGGCCATTGAATGAAACAAAGAAAGTACAATAATGCATATCACTCTTGTAAATAGAAAATTTCTTATCACGTATAAGAAAATTAAAACCTTCATCATCCAAAGCCGAAATCGAAATAATATTTCTACTTAAAGCCGGAACGTAATAACAATTGTTCAAAACAAGTATTATTCCACTAGGTAAAGTAACTTTACATAAGTTCCTACTGCCTACGTGGTGCAAAGCAACTCTTGCTCCATTCCCCACACGTAGGTCCACTTTGCCTTCCTTAAGCTTTATCATTCTCGTTCTTTAGACTCCTGCACATTTAGACAAATGTGAGTTCCACATCTGGTATCCAACACCCAAGAACTAGAAGTAGATAGGAATATATCTATAACAAAGATACCTCGAAGTTGAAGCAACTCCTTTGCTCCTTCTTCAGTGCTTCCTTGTATTTTGGCGCAGCTTTCTCCTCCAATGTCCAATCTCTTTCGCAATGGAAGTGCATCTGCGTCCTCTCGGGGATCTTAGGCTTAGCAGCTCTTTAGAGCTTGGGAAGCCTTCTTTTCGGGCTTGGGGCAACCTTTGCCTTAGGATTAGCAACCTTTGCTTTTCCTTTACCCTTCGAGAACCACTTTCCCTTGTTAACCATTAGTTAGCACTTGGTCGGTTTTTCTTCTCACAATATTGGTTTCCACAAATAGTCAACATTTGAACTAACTTTTGGAAAGGTTTCTATTCATTCCACCCATGTTATAGTAAGCATTATGAAATGACTAAAACTTTTAGGTAATGAATTCAATATTATGCTCGGTAGCCAACTCTTGAGCTGTTGGAAAACTTTCGAGCCTTTCAAGATTGCTGTCAATGCTGGCCCTTTAACTTTGAGAGCATGAGGGACCAACAGCCTTGTCCTTCACTCATCTTGCATGAGGCTGTCAAGGCCGCAACTCCGTGTTGTAGCTCTCTGCTTGCCTAGCTTCGAACTTGGAACATTTCCACTCAGCCGATTGTTTAATTCGACTGTCCCCAAGTGCTCAAGATCCTCTCTTCCGAAGGTTCTTGGTATTTACATGGCGGAGAGCATAAGAGCAACCAACATCCGTAGAGAGTCACGCTGTGACTTCTGTATATTGTTTGCCTTTATTGCCTCTAGCAAAGCATTGGGCAGCAGTTCAAAGTAGTGAATAGGTTCATCGAGAACGTACAGCTTTCTCCTCTTTGTTTGAGAACAATTCTCAAACTAATGGATCCAATCCATATAGTTTGTAAATACTCTTCCAACTTTTCCTTCTCAAGCGACGCATCGCGTTGAAAAGTGATTATTGTTTCGATGCCATTTATTCTACAAAAGATATACATAAAATATGAACACATATAAGTAAACATATTATATGAGAAGTATAACGTATTTAAAATAAATGCTCCCACTAAATTATACACCTTCAAATGCAAATAAGCATAATATACATTTAATGGGCTTAAGATCCAACTTTAATTCACTTTCAAGTTTGCTATGGCAAACCGCTCAAAATTAAATTAATTAGGTAGAAAACATCAATCATATCACATATATGACTCTTAGATCTTTTATGAGATCAATTCAAGACATCATATGTCTAGGCATATTTTAATCTCATCTTATGCCTTGGGTCCAAAACCATTTTGATAACCCAATTAAGTTCATTCATATTAAACTTATAGGAACCACCATTTTCCTCATCTTGCTCGCATTCGAATAGAGGTGGAATCAAAGCACCTCACGCTATGGCAAGCCTACCCAAAACTATCCGAATGTTCTCAAGTGTTTAATCATGTGACTGGCATAAAGAACTTAAAAGTTAAATGAAGGTTCTTTAAAGGTAGATTATAAGCCATATCAGAAAGATAGTCAAAATCATGCACTGTAAGTTCCTCAGAAGATAGGTGAGCCACAAGGACTTCTTGGGCACCAACTCTTCCTTAGACAGAAACTCTTCCTAGACATGCATAATTAGAAATCAACTCGATTAGGCAACATAATCCCTACCTCTTATAAACAATCGTTTCCTTTTAAATTTCGCGTATTTATGACTTATTTCCATAAATAAATCATAAGATCCAAAATTTACAATGTCTAAATCTAAACATATTAGGAAACTAAATATCATGTTTCAACTAAACATCTAATTAAAAATTCTTAGCATGTAAGAACAATTAAAACATGCATCGCAATAATTATTAAAATCACATTTTAATCAATTAATCATGTATATCAATGAATCAATCTAGTACGGCATTATAAACCTGGGTCTTATAACATCCGTATTTTCATATGAACATATCGATTGTAAACACAATCACGCACAGCGTAAAAATTGGAACAAACCGATTCTCGCCTGCTTTTGGCCACTTATTATGTCATGCGTGACAACATCACCTAGAGGCTTGATATGTCGCGCGACCAAACAGGCCAGACATGAATTCCTCATGCCTCATCATGTCGCGCGACTAAAGTAGCCAAGCAACAGTGAATTCCGCATTCGAACCAATACAAAGACATTACAACCAATTAAATCATATAAAACAGCCTTTTACATGTATTTAAATCAAGATAATTCGAAAACGATTTTCACATTGTTTCACATAAACAATTAAAAATTTATCGCATACAAAACATGGTATTGCTAGTATAAACAATTTATATCTTAAATCTAGCATGTTAATTCAAACTTAACTACACGAACGGGGCTCGATACCACCGTCGGGTTTTACGGGTCCATGCTAGCCGACTCTAAGCATTAAAACATAAAACCCAAGAAGCCCTAGGATCCGTTCTGCATACAATTAATTTAAATTCACATGAGAGGAATTAAAACCAACCTTGAAACGCTTTCCGGGTCTTTGTTATCGAACGATTTTGATTATGTGATATCGAATCACAAACTTCGTTCTTCAACTTGCTTCGAACTCTAGGCCTTGATCGACAACTAGCGAAGACCCTCTTTCGGTATCCACACCTTTGAATGAATCCAAGAACAACTTCTTGATGATTGCCGATCAAACCCTTGAAGAATATTGAGAGTATTTAAATATGAATTTTGCTTGAAAAATTTCTATTGACCTTTTAGGTCCGAGCGTAACCTCAGTATGCATACTACAATAGTAGGAATACCTCTCCTAATCGTATTAGGAGAGACAGTTTGTCAGTCCGCGCAGACTGGCCTATTATGTCGCGCGGTATATTGAGCCATTGGCTTAATATGTCGCGTGACATATATAGCCGTATACCGATACTCTTCAATCAATCTTCCTCCTGGCTTAACCAATTCATTCTAGTCAAGCAGACTCCAATAGGATTACATTATGTCAGGCAATGAGTTCGATCTTATCGAACCTCATAAGACATAAGCGGACTTCCAGCAAGCCGATTATGTTCACCCAAATAATGTAACGTAAGAGTTCACGTTTCTAACGTGTGTACTTCCATTTCTCCCCTTTGTCTCACCATGTTATATTGAACACAAGTCATGGTCATCAAGCCAACTCATCTATGTTCAATGCTTTCGATTCCTTGAGTATAATGATAATTCCAATCATATTGGGGTAATGTGCCATACACTTTCATCATTATCACTCATCGAGGGGCCCAAGCAAAAACATCTCTTCCGAGGGACAAATTCCATCTTGACTTATCATCCTTCCCATCATGAATCCGATCATGCCAAAGATAGCCTTCTACTGACATCGTGTTAAGATATCGTTTGACTAAAATCAAACATGACTTTTCACTATATGTAAGGTCATGATAATCTCTGTGTCTAGGGACTAAATGAAGTAACCTTATGGAGAGATTTACTTATAACACTTGACCATGTCATAAATCTCATGCGGGTCATGTCCAAATACTGTTTCTCTAACAAGTACTCATAATTTCAATGCGCATCTCTACGCATATAATCATCACATGATTATCCATTGACAATTATACTAATTATTCTCTTAATAATTAGGGATTTAGATTATTATTAACAAATATACAAAACACATAATAATCAAATGATAAACATCTCATATAATAATAAATAATGTCAACACATAAGTCTATGAATCATAGGCCTAGTGGCACATCACCAATACCTCATGTCCATCCCTGTTGATGATTGGTCTCACCATCTTGTAGTCAAAAGTGATCCGGGTCTTCCCTGTAAACTTGTCTCTAGCATCTCCCCTCCAACGGATCATGACCGGGAAGATCTCCGGATCACTCTACTGGTGCCACGAAAAGAACCCAATCACCTCGCAAAACCAGACCTGCATGTTCAAAACAAAAAGGTCATTTCTCTCATAAAAGTCTCAAGACAGAAAGTAAAAGAGAGAACAGAAAATGAGACTACCTCCAATGCAAAAGAGAAGCAGTCCATAGAGGCAGCCTTGTTCCGGCTGTACATGTCCAGGGAGAAGTAAAGCTCCGCCAATCCGGCCTCGTCCCAAGAGACCGCCCCAACCTTGTCCAGGTTCTCCAAAGAATCAAGCAAGCAAACCATAGCCAGCGTCCCAGAGTTTGCAAATATGATGACCGACAACATCAACCACAGAAAAGCTCTCGCGAGCTGGTGGGCGGTCACCTCATTGGCGGCAAACCCCTGCATGCAATTCTGGACCACCACCTCCACATTCCTTGTCTCCATCCCGAGCCCCTTAGGATGGAGGTTAAACTCAACCAGAGCCCTGAACTCCTCTACCGTGATGTGGTCCCTCCAAGTCACAGGCCTCCCAGTGAACTGCAGGCCAATAATAGCAGTAAAGTCTGCAGGCGTCACCGTAATCTCCCCCCAGCTAAGGTGAAAGCTGTGGGTGGTGTCCCACCAGAACTCTGAGAGGGCCTGAACTAGCCCCTTACACTTCGAGGTCACGTGAATACCTCTGCCAATGGCGTCAATGAACAAATCCAGGCCAGTAGCCATCACAAGCTGCTTGGGGTTCACCACATCCTTCTCAAAATTGGGCATCCTCTCCCATAGCTTCACTGCGACCTCAGAGGGTCCCCTCGACTTGTTCTCCTGTAGGAAAATGCAACAAAAATGTGTCAGTACTTCATCCCATTTCAAAAGCATGTATATATTCAAAAGTGCACATATTTTCAAGGAAAAGCATTCATAAAAAAATTTCTAGCATCTTTTGCCCAGAAAGCGTGTTTTTCATCACTTAAAACACGTCATGTCAAGCACATTGCTCCCAGAAACACAAAAATTCAAATTTTCAAAATTCTTTGCACATAAGCATCAATTTTTCAAAATGGCATGCATGAATCCTTTTCATCGTCCAAAATCCCGTTTCCTCATCCATGATCAAGAATTGACCTAGTTCTAGCACATGCAAGAACTCCGTCACATTTCAGACATGATTTTTCTTACTTTATTTTCGAAAAAATGGGTCATTCTCATTATTTTTCAAATAAATTGCACATGCATGTTCATTTATCTCCTTAGCCTCATAGGTTAATCATCAAAATTCCAAAACCATCAGCAAAAATCCTAGGAAAATTCGAAAAGTTCCTAAAAATCGGGTCAAGCCCTAAGTCAATCAAAATTCAATTAAAATTGACGAAATCAAGCAAATCAAGAATGTTTACCCCAACTGATTGAGGTTTCGTTGATTTGTGCTCCCCCCTACCAGGATAAAGCTCTGATGGAGGCGTAATGAAGTCATTCTTCCTCTACGTGCGAACGAGCTCCCTCCTCCTCCTTCTAGCGGCTTCGAATATGTTCCTCCGTGCTTGCCTAGGCATCGGGTTCCCTTTCGGATCCATCTTGATCTAGAGAAGCAAGGGAATTGAAGGATTTTGAAGATTCTCTCTCTCCTCTCTTTCTCTTCCTCGGCAGTAAGAGGGCGGCAATGGTGCCCAATGCCTGTTCCAATCCAGATTTAAATAATCTGGTGAAAATCAACTTCTAGCCGGACGGCCTCTTTTGCCCTCATCTCATGCCGGGCGGCCTCTTTTGCTCTAAGCAGAAATTACATCTTTGCCCCTGGACTTTCCACTTGGGCATATAACTCCTATTATCCTTTAACTAGAGTAACGTTGTTTTACCAAAGGAGATTCGTTATCTCTAAGCAAATAGGTTTTCCTCTCGAGTTGCCTCCGTTACTTCCGTTATAACGGAATAACGCTAGGTGACAACCTCCGAATTGTCAAAATCCAAACTTTAGCTACCTCTATCACAGATATTGAAGTACGCTCAAGTTTTCCAAACTTAAGCTACCTCTATCACTGATTGAGAAGTATGCTCAAGTTCTCTAAACTTTAGCTACCTCTATCTCACAGATTGAGAAGTACGCTCAAGTTCTCCAAACTTTAGCTACCTCTGTCACAGATAGTGAAGTACGCTCAAGTTCTCCAAACTTAAGCTACCACTATCTCACAGATTGAGAAGTACGCTCAAGTTCTCTAAACTTTAGCTACCTCTATCTCATAGATTGAGAAGTATGCTCAAGTTCTCCAAACTTTAGCTACCTCTATCTCACATATTGAGAAGTACGCTCAAGTTCTCCAAACATTAGCTACCTCTATCTCACAGATTGAGAAGTATGCTCAAGTTCTTCAAACTTTAGCTACCTCTGTCACAGATAGTGAAGTACGCTCAAGTTCTCCAAACTTAAGCTACCTCTATCTCACAGATTGAGAAGTACGCTCAAGTTCTCCAAACTTAAGCTACCTCTATCACAGATAGTGAAGTACGCTCAAGGGGAAATACAACCTGTAAGCCATTTACTCTGGGAGGCCACATCCCTCTTTACATCGAGGACTGACAGAACTTACAACTGAAATTGATCAGCTGCAGACAGGTTACATGTGTCGCGTGACACAGGACCTTGGATGGTCAATTGTGTCGCTTGACACATCGAAGCCAGTCTGCAGGGACCTTACAATTCGAAATACAGAAACAACAGAGATTAATCAAATCCCAACACAATATCCAAACAACTCGAAAACCAATGAATTCATAATAGATTGACCATGGGGATGTGGATATAGGGAGATCCACACTCCCTTGGCCAATAGGCAATAAATCCAACAAACTCACATCATGAACATCAATGAAACTAAACAATGACAATTAAACAGAGAGATCGACAGTTGGGACTTGATAATTGAGGACAGATGGAGTCCAATTATCAAGTCCAAGGCATATCAATTGCAATGAAACAAATAAGCAGTAAATGTGAGATAGAGTTGAGGGAAGTCGTTACCCTCGTAGTCCATGCTCCTTCAACCACATTAGGTAGAAGGATCTTCAATCAACTTCAAGGAACAAACTCACGAACTCAGATTGAAACGGCAAATTAAATCCAAGTGTCTGTATGTGCGTATGTATGTAGACAAATTGGATTCTGGAACAGGGGAGAAGCAATTGAGGAACGGTGGTCACTACTCCGGTGCAAATTGGACAAAGAGAAATGCTAAGGGATCGGAAAATGCGGCAGACTGAAATTGGAGGTGTAGCGGTGGTGGTCAATCGGCTTAGGATTTGGAAACAGAGGAAGAAGGCGTCGGTTGAGAGGGATTAGGTTGAGGTTTTGGGTAGGGAAGGTTGATGATGGGCTTGGCCGTCGAATTGATTGGTGAGGAAGATGGCAATGGATTTGGGGAGAGGGAGAAGTTCGGTAATGGCAATTTGAAATTGAGGGAGTTGGAGAGGTCGCCGGTATTTTGAGATCGAAGAGGGGATTGGTGTTGGTCTTGGCTGGAGGGAGAGCTTGGGTTAGGGAGGAGATTAAGGACGACAATGGAGATCTTCTCCTTTGCATATAGAGAGAGAGAGGAGAGAGAAAGGTTTACGGCTAGAGAGAGATAGGGAGATTTAGAGAGAAAGGCTGAGAGTTTTTTTTGTGAGGATGTGTGTGAACTGTGTGTGTTGTTATCCCCAAAATGAACGCAATTCTCTATTTAAATGTGGATTTGGAAATTGGATTAATTGGTCGCACGACCCAACGCTCCGCTTTTCCATGCACGACTGGGAATGCCCATAACTGTTTCTGGCACCAAAACCTGCTTCTGGAATATTCCGGGTTAATTCTTTAAAAGCCCAAAGCAGTTAATTCCCTGTAGGTCCTTTTTGTCCGGGAAAAGTACTAAAAAATACTTTCTTCGCGAGAAACTCATAAAATGTTTCCGAAAGTCTCAGAACGGACCAGAAATTTACCAAAATGCCCCTTAGTGCAATTTTATCACATTAAAATGCACCTAAAAAGGGTCGCGAATTGGATTGGTGTACTTACAGAGCCCCTCGGCAACGTCACTCTTGGAAAAAGTGAGGTTGTCGATAAAATAAGACCCAATCCCAATGAGCAGTCAAGGGATGAGGCAGAGGGCTAGAAGGTGATCTGGGGGAATCGAGTGGCTAGACCTTTTGAGAAAGGATTCCTACGTATCCCTAAAAAGGGAATCAAGCCAAATCGTAGTTCAAAAAAGAGGTGGCGCTAATGAGAGGCCACGGGCTTTGTACCCAAAAGAAGTGAGAACGTATGGTGTCTCAAACCGAGAAGTGAGAACGTATGGTGCCTCAAACCGAAGAAGTGAGAACGTATAGTGCCTCAAACCAAAGAAGTGAGAACGTATGGTGCCTCAAACCGAAGAAGTGAGAATGTATGGTGCCTCAAACCGAAGAAGTGAGAACGTATGGTGCCTCAAACCGAAGAAGTGAGAACGTATGGTGCCTCAAACCGAAGAAGTGAGAACGTATGGTGCCTCAAACCGAAGAAGTGAGAACGTATGGTGCCTCAAACCGAAGAAGTGAGAACGTATGGTGCCTCAAACATAAGAAGTGAGAACGTATGGTGCCTCAAACCGAAGAAGTGAGAACGTATAGTGCCTCAAACCGAAGAAGTGAGAACGTATGGTGCCTCAAATCGAAGAAGTGAGAACGTATGGTGCCTCAAACCGAAGAAGTGAGAACATATGGTTCCTCAAACTGAAGAAGTGAGAACGTATGGTGCCTCAACCCGAAGAAGTGAGAACGTATGGTGCCTCAAACTGAAGAAGTGAGAACGTATGGTGCCTCAAACCGATTTTGAAAACGACATGAGACCTACGGTGTCTCGGACCACTTTTGAAAATATTGTGAGATCTACTACGGCGTCTCGAACCACTTTTGAAAATATTGTGAGATCTACTGCGTCTCGAACCACTTTTGAAAATATTGTGAGATCTACGGCATCTCGAACCACTTTTGAAAATGAAGTGAGATCTACGGAGTCTCGAACCACTTTTGAAAATGTTGTGAGATCTACGGCGTCTCGAACCACTTTTGAAAATATTGTGAGATCTACGGCGTCTCGAACCACTTTTGAAAATGTTGTTAGATCTACGGCGTCTCGAACCACTTTTGAAAATATTGTGAGAACTACGGCGTCTCGAAACATTTTTGAAAATGTTGTGAGATCTATGGCGTCTCGAACCACTTTTGAAAATGTTGTGAGATCTACGGCGTCTCGAACCACTTTTGAAAATGTTGTGAGATCTACGGCGTCTCGAACCACTTTTGAAAATGTTGTGAGATCTACGGCGTCTCGAACCACTTTTGAAAATGTTGTGAGATCTACGACGTCTCGATCCACTTTTGAAAATGAAGTGAGATCTACGGTGTCTCGAACCAATTTGAAAATATTGTGAGAACTACGGTGTCTCGAACCAATTTGAAAATATTGTGAGAACTACGGTGTCTCGAACCAATTTGAAAATGTTGTGATATGATGATTTGACGCTTGAAAGAAATATGCGTTCATACCTGTGCTATGCTCACCTGTAGCTGTCGGAGGGTCTTAGACTACCGTTGCTGCTTCTGCTCTGCTGGGGATAAGTGTAGCTGTCGGGGGGCTCACGCTACTGCTTTCCTTTTGTTGGTAGTTTACTGGTTTTGCCTAATGCTGGATGGTCTTTGTTGACTGTTGATTTTTGTGTCCTGAACTTTGCTTGGTAAGCCGGGGACTCTGCTTTTGTCTGTGCTTCGAGGCTACGGGTCTTTGAAACTTTTGCTTGGTAAGCCGGGGACTCTGCTTTCTGGGGAGCTGGCTTTTTGGAATTTTCGCTTGGTAAGCCGGGGACTCTGCTTTCTGGGGAGTTGGCTTTTGCTTATACTTTGGGGCCACTTGATCTTGTTGCGCTCTGCTTGGGAGACTAACATGGATACGAACTTTCTTTTTTTTTTGTCTCGGTTTTGTCTGAGGGCCGGTCTTCGAGGTTCGGTGATGCTCAGTTGGCTATTGTACCTGCGAGGGTGGATGTGGCTGCCGGAGGGTCTTAGGCTATAACTGCTTGTTGGGAGGTAGCTGTCTAGGGTCTCATGCTACCATTGGTTCTGCTGAGGGATAAGTTGTGGCCTCTGTTACTTGTCAATGCTTGCTGGGTGGCCATTCACTAGACGGTCTTTGCACAATAGGCTTTTGAAGTCGTCGAGACCGGTGAGCATTATTGCTTGGATTCTGGGGCAGCTGGGGCTCTTTTCTTGACAATCATTGTTTGAGGGCTGAGGCTACCACTTGTTGACATTTGCTGGGGAGATTGACAGATGCGGACTCTTTGTCTCGGTTTATCATGCAGAGTAGACTTTTGAAGTCGCCGAGATTGGTGAGCATTATTGTCTAGATTCTGGGGGCAGCTGGGGCTCTTTTCGTTGACAAGCACTGCTTGGGGGCTGAGGCAGCTAAGGCTCTTTCAAATGATGCTGGTGAGTCTGGGCCTGATGCAGATAATAAAGGCGGGGTCTGCCACCTGCAGGATTTGGAATCCTTGTCCAAAATTGTGATTCGAGGAGCTGTCCTCACGATCAAATTACGATCACCTAATTATTGTATCCTGCGGGGGGACAAACACAACACTCAAGACACTTTACATTTTATTTGACTCTTTCTTATCATTATTAATCTTTTGTTGCACAAGTCCATCTCAGCTGGGGAGAATAGGAAGTAGGGATTTGGCATGACTTGATGAGCAGATATGTCTGTATTAGTTGCTCTATGAGGGATCGTGTATGGGACGAAAAGTGTTTGTAATGAGGTGGACCCTCTCCCATTATAGGATGATACGGCGCAGATTAGGCAAGTCGGGGACACTCCCGGGAGTACAGATTGCAGCAGGTCCATTGCTAGTGAGGACAAAGTGTATCCCGCGCCTGAGACAGCAAACATCAGAGAATGTGCAGAGGATGATCCCGGCTTGGTGGAGCCCCAGTTGACAGTGTAAAGCAAACCCGAGGGGAATCTGGTAAGGAGAGCCGGAGGGATACCTTAACCAAAGCCCTAGCTTGAGGCAATTCCATGTAGCTTCATCGCAGACAGAGTAATCTTGTGGCCAAAGAGGCAATTCATCATTCAAACCTCAGTCAATCAGTCGCTGGACAAGACTCGGAAGTGTTTACGTGCAGGGGCATATCTTTCGAATGGTGGGAAATGAATCCCGAACTTCTGTATGACACTCTCGCTTTTGGGCTTGACTCTTTTGGGAGAGTATAAGCATCATAAGGTGTGGAAAAGTGTATGGAAGCCCCTGCTGACCGAAATAGTGTTTAGCTCTATCTTCCTATGATGTAGCAAGAGAAGACTTATCAAGACACTTGAAAACTTGTCTTATTCGTGATGATCACAAGGCTGCTTAAAACCTTTTATTGATGTTCGGGTTAGTCAGCCGCCAAAGCTGATATGAGCAAATATTTCAATTAATCATGTGGAGAAAGCCCACTGATATCGAAAATCAAACTCCGAAGGATGGACAGTGTATGGGCATGGTCCTTGAGGAGACCGGATTTTCTGAGATCTGTTTGTGATTTCGACCGGACCAGTTATGGTTGCCTACGTTCCCCTCCTTGGGAGGAGCTCAGGTCGCCGTAGTTCGGCTTATCCCGAATGAATAGAATGAACGTTGAAATTTGAGGATATGAGGACCTTTGAGGATTCTAAGAATTGGAAAACATGTCCTCTTGGAGTGTCGATGTGAGACACGTATGTGAAGCCCCAGTGGGACATCCACGGCAAGTGTTTGCAGAGGAGAAACGAAATATGCTCACATGAAACATCGAACGAACGGATGGAATTTGCACAATCTTCGCTTGACGGTCCTTTGAGCTGGGATAGACTTGGCTCCTCTTTAAGCAATAATCTGTTTTAGATCTCGACGATATTGGAATGAAACTGCTATCCGGTAGGAACTGCGACTGGGTCTCGGGGTTTCGATCGGCCCTCGGGTGATTTAGGATATCATGACCTCTTAAAACGAGAGATCGGCTAGGCCTTTTGCTGACTGAACCTCTAAAGATGAGAAGTTGACTTTTGGGTATGTGTTTGGGATTTCTAAGGTGAGGGAATCCATGATTGCATCTTCAATGCCTCTAAGAATGAGAGGTCAGTCTTGGCTTTGGCAAGGTCAAAGGTAAGGGTAACAGTAATGGTAATGGGACTGTCCTCTAAAATCGAGAGGATGGCTTGGAATTGTTCAAGGTAGTAGTGAGGGACATCCGCGCTATCTCTTTATTCACTCTGAGACTCCTCTTGAGTAACGACCGGATCCTTTGACTTTTGCTTTCGAGAGGATCGCTGGGGACTAGGCTCTCTTTCTTTTCTTTTCTTTTTCTTCCCCCTTTTTTATTCTCCTCTTTTTTTTATATTTTTTTTTGTATTTTTGCCTCTCTTTTTCTTTTCAACTTTTTTTTGAGAGGATAATATCAGCTAGTCCCCTGGATGGGTTTATTGCTTTTCGTCGTTCTTGAGCTTGGAGCCGGTCGATCTTTCTTTGAATCACGGGAGTCTCAAGGATAGTCCTTCTTCTTCTGGCGATGGCTAAATGGGTTTCAAAACATGCCGATCTTGAACCGAAGGGGTATTGTTTATTGAGGATGAGGTAATTGTTTTCCTAAGGGTGAAGGTTTCAACCGCAGTCCCTACCGGATGATCCGAAGATCCGTGCAAATTCATCGAGCAACGAGGTGGTGAGGACGAAGGAAGATATGTGAGCACAGGAGCCGCGAGGTGGGGAGGATATCAGCCAATTTTCTCACTCCGATCAATTTAAACTTTAGCCATTTCGAAGCGTTGGTCTGGGAGCAGCACAAGTGATCATTTGGAATAAGACCGTTTCAATTCAGTGTAATGCAGGTGTGCTAGTAATGTCTCGTGTCTAGCAAGAAGAGAAACAAAGATTTTATCACTGCAAAGCAAAAACTGGTCCAACTTGGACTCGACAGACTCATGTCCAACAGCAGACATTCTAGATCCTACGAGGACTGATTGACGGCATCAACTTCAGATTGGAGGAAGAGCATTATTGCCATTGGTGGGATGAGGACCCTTCTCGATCTCTTTGTCTTTCACAAGTCGTCCTACTTAGCTTTAACAATCTGAGCAAACAACCAGACCTCCCTCTCGCGAGGAGAAACAACTTCAAGGGTAGCCCGCAACTTTCCAATGGACACACCATTTGCACTCTGCTGACCCATGGGATATGAACTTCCATATTGGTGGGCCATAATCTTCTCTGCACCGAGCATTATGGATTCCGAATCATATGAACGATCACTCGGGTACTTGAACTGCTTCCGCCTCGGGAATGTGGACCAATGAGTGCCGGGAACAAGAGCACACACCCAACTTGCAGTAGCCTCGTGAAGGTGAAGAGGTAAGAGCGTGTAAGGCAGAGGATAGGGAACTTTGAGAAGGTACGGGAGAGGGAAGAGCGGGAAAGGAGACAGACTCATGCAACACTTATTAATGTTCAAGTAGAAATCGGTGTCTTTTAAGTCCTAGGAATGCTTGGGAAAGGCTAACCCTTTATTCGCGCAAACTAAACCTCGGGGGAACCTAGGGACACATCATCCACAAATACGCCAAATGTATTGATTCAAAATTAATAATAGGCAATAATACCTAAACAAAACCAAAGCATTTATGGGACGAACGAGCAGCCCCAATTTCTGGAGAAATTTAGGCAGCATAACGGGTATTTCTGAAGAATTTCAAGGAAAAATCCGGCATGACCTCTCGTCGGTGCACGTTGACAAAGCAACATGATCTCTCGTTAGAACATGTCGTGGGAAAGACATGTTCTCTCGTGAAACCATGTTGCGATGGCAACATGCCCACACGTGCTAGGTTTTGGGGGTAGGTACGAAAGTCCATTAGAAATTTTGGAACAACTCATTTTAGTGTATTTGAAAACGTCGTGTCAAAACCAACCGTTTTGGGTGAGGTTTAAATGTGTGGCGCCACCTATAACGCACTAGGGGATGGGTTTGACATTAGGCGCTCAAGCGTAGGCGAATTTCATGGCCGTCCGCGATGTCATCAATCGCACCCGAGGGTTCTAGATCTGCGTGAAGGAGTGTGCGGGATGGCTATGTTCCTTTATTTATGAAAATGAATTCTTTTTTATTTTTTTTTATTTTTTATTTGAAAAGAGGTGATAAAAAAAACAACACGCACACACAACCCCACATAGCATAATAATCAAGGATCAAATAATTTGATCATGGGGGACTGCCCCACTATCACAACCTACACAAAAATCCAACTCCTGCAAAATGACCACCTTCTGTCGCGTGACACAGGATATGGAGGGCACTATCTGTCGCGTGACAGAAGGAGTCACATTGCCAGAATCTGAACAAAGACCAAATCAGCCCCAGCCTCCAAGCACAATACCATATCTCAAATTTCAGACCAACACAAACAAAGAGGGACACAAAGGGGAACAGGAATAAAGCAAAGCAATAAAATGCATTTTAGGCACATAGAATGTCACACAACCAAGCACACACAAATGAATGAAATGAACGTTGAACAATAACGAAAGTTTGACCCACTTTTGAAAACAAGTTACAACCTCCCCAGCAGAATCACCACTGAATGAACGCTCGCCGAAAATTAAAATTTAGGAGTCGCCACGCCGTTTTAGAGGAAACATTGAAAACCTTTTTTAGAGAGAGAATGGGTTCGGGGGTCAAGTTACGTGTTGGGAAGAACCGAGAATTCACCCAACACGCCTCGTCCGTAGACGAGTCTTTCAATGTTTAACATTCATTTCATCCAAATGTGTGTGCAAAATGTGTAACAAGATATGTATTAATATGCAAGTCAATGCTTTGTTTTATTACTCAACAAGGGGAAATACAACCTGTAAGCCATTGACTCTGGGAGGACACGTCCCACTTTACATCGAGTACTAACAGAACTGACTACTGAAATTGATCAGCTGCAGACAGGTTACATTTGTCGCGTGACACAGGACCTTGGATGGTCAATTGTGTCGCGTGACACATCGAAGCCAGTCTGCAGGGACCTTACAATTCGAAATACAGAAACAATAGAGATTAATCAAATCCCAACACAATATCCAAACAACTCAGAAACCAACTAATTAATAAAAGATTGACCAAGGGGATGTGGATATAGGGAGATCCACACTCCCTTGGCCAATAGGCAATAAATCCAACAAACTCACAGCATGAACATCAATGAAACTAAACCATGACAATTAAACAGAGAGATCGGAGTTGGGACTTGATAATTGTGGACGGATGGAGTCCAATTATCAAGTCCAAGGCATATCAATTGCAATGAAACAAATAAGCAGTAAATGTGAGATAGAGGTGAGGGAAGTCATTACCCTCGTAGTCCACGCTCCTTCAACCACGTTAGGTAGAAGGATCTTCAATCAGCTTCAAGGAACAAACTCACGAACTTAGATTGAAACGGCAAATTAAATCCAAGTGTCTGTATGTGCGTATGTTTGTAGATGAATTGGATTCTGGAACAGGGGAGAAGCAATTGAAGAACGGTGGTCACTACTCCGGTGCAAATTGGACAGAGAAAAACGCCAAGGGATCGGAAGATGCGGCAGACTGAAATTGGTGGTGTAGCGGTGGTGGTCAATCGGCTTAGGATTTGGAAACAGGGGAAGAAGGCATCGGTTGAGAGGGATTAGGTTGAGGTTTTGGGTAGGGAAGGTTGATGATGGGCTTGGCCATCAAATTGATTGGTGAGGAAGATGCCGATGGATTTAGGGAGAGGGAGAAGCTTCGGTAATACCGATTTGAAATTGAGGGAGTTGGAGAGGTCGCCGGTAGATTTTGAGATCGGAGAGGGGATTGGTGTTGGTCTTTGCCGGAGGGAGAGCTTGGGTTAGGGAGGAGATTAAGGACGGCAATGGAGATCTTCTCCTTTGCGTATAGAGAGAGAGAGAAGAGAGAGAAAGGTTTCCGGCTAGAGAGAGATAGGGAGATTTAGAGAGAGAGGCTGAGAGTTGTTTTTGTGAGGATGTGTATGAACTGTGTGTGTTGTTATCCCCAAAATGAACGCAATTCTCTATTTAAAAATGTGGATTTGGAAATTGGATTAATTGGTCGCACGACCCAAAGCTCCGCTTTTCCATGCCTCAATTTGTCGCACGACTGGGAACACCCGTAACTGTTTCTGGCGCCAAAACCTGCTTCTGAAACATTCTGGGTTAATTCTTTAAAAGCCCAAAACAGTTAATTCCCTGTAGGTCCTTTTTGTCCGGGAAAAGTACTAAAAAACACTTTCTTCGCGAGAAACTCAGAAAATGTTTCCGGAAGTCTCGGAACGGACCGAGAATTTACCAAAACGCCCCTTAGTGCAATTTTATCACATTAAAATGCACCTAAAAAGGGTCGCGAATTGGATTGGTGTACTTACACTACCTCTATCTCACATATTGAGAAGTACGCTCAAGTTTTCCAAACTTTAGCTACCTCTATCTCACAGATTGAGAAGTACGCTCAAGTTCTCAGAACTTTAGCAACCTCTATCTCACAGATTGAGAAGTATGCTCAAGTTCTTCAAACTTTAGCTACCTCTGTCGCAGATAGTGAAGTACGCTCAAGTTCTCCAAACTTAAGCTACCTCTATCTCACAGATTGAGAAGTACGCTCAAGTTCTCCAAACTTAAGCTACCTCTATCACAGATTGAGAAGTACTCTCAAGTTCTCTAAACTTTAGCTACCTCTATCTCACAGATTGAGAAGTACGCTCAAGTTCTCCAAACTTTAGCTACCTCTATCTCACATATTGAGAAGTACGCTCAAGTTTTCCAAACTTTAGCTACCTCTATCTCACAGATTGAGAAGTACGCTCAAGTTTTCTAAACTTTTGCTACCTCTATTTCACAGATTGAGAAGTACGCTCAAGTTTTCCAAACATTAGCTACCTCTATCTCACAGATTGAAAAGTACGCTCAAGTTCTCCAAACTTTAGCTACCTCTATCTCCTCGATAGTGACGTAAGCTTTAGTTTCATCAGGTGACAACCTCCATTAATTGTCAATCAGGTGACAACCTCCATTAATTGTCAATCAGGTGACAACATCCATTAATTGTCAAATCAGGTGACAACCTCCATTAATTGTCAATCAGGTGACAACCTCCATTAATTGTCAAATCAGGTGACTCCTCCATTAATCGTCGAAACCTCAAGGATCCTAGATATTGTTCCTAACTATCTAGTGAGACTTGAACTACGACCTGGCTTGATTCCTCCGGGATACGTAGGTAGCCTTTCATAAAAGGTCTAGCCATCCGACCGCAGTGGTCACCCTCTTCCTTCATCACTCCTTAGTGGTGAAGTAGCCCCTCATAGAGGTATAGATATCCGACCACATCGGTCACTTCCTTCATCTAGCATATCCCCAGTAGGATCAATCACTTTACCTCCTAGGTCACTTTCCCTTCTATTTCCCCAGCAAGAGACCAGTTTCTCTTCGCCATTCCCCAGCGGATCTTATTTCCGAACTACGGCCTGGCTTGATTCCTCCGGGATACGTAGGTAGCCTTCTTTAGGTTCAGCCAATATGTCACATATGACACTCCCTTTCCCCAGTGGATTCCAAAATACGATTAAGGCTTGATTCCCACTCGGGATACGTAGGTAGCCTTCCAAAGGTTCAGCCACTCAACTGCCTTGGTCACCCAATCCATCTCGGCATTCGCCAGATCGGATCCTTTTCTATCGACAACCCCACTCGCCCTGCAAGTGACGTTGCCAAGGGGCTTCTGTAAATACCCAAATCTGGCTCATGCCTTTCGGTTGAGTTTCTCGGCAATTCCCCGTACTTTCCTAAAGTTCAGGGGCAATTCGGGAACTTTTTCGAACCATCCGAGGGGCGAAGGACTTGCTAGGAATTAAAATTCCACGTAGTCCTTCGGTGGAAAAGCCCTTCTAGAAGGCCACCTTGCATGGTTCTAGAAATGAGCTGAGTCATTTCAGGATAAAACCGCACGGCCTCATTTGCCATGGGGTTATAGCCGCACGGCTTCATTAGCTGTTGCCAGACTGCCTATAAATAGAGACCTCCTCTATTCATTTTAGGTGGATTTTCAGTAACATTACTCTGCCAAAATACCACCATGAAATTCTAGTAAGCTGAGAGTGCCAAAAACCACCTCCCTCCTCATCAAAACCTCCCAAAGTTGATCCTTCCCTAGGCAAACTCCAAAGAGAAAGAGGGACACCACCATTGGTAACCTCTCCTCCCCATTATCTTGCATTATACTTGTATATATGTGATATACTTGCTCCTTGCTTTACATATTGCTATATACTTGCTTGGGACTTGGTATATTGTCATTAAAGATCCTATCTTTAGGCATGTAAATCATACCCCCTCCCCTTTTTTGCATAAAGTAGCATCCTTTGCTCCTAAAATATCATTTTTTACATAAAAAGTTGCATCCTTTGCATAAAAAATGTTATCTTTGCATTAAAGTAGCATCCTTTGCTCTTAAAATGTCATTTTTCCACACAAAGTTGCATCATTTGCATTAAAAGTCATTCTTTGCATCAAAGTAGCATCCTTTGCTCCTAAAATGACATCTTTATGCATCCTTTGCACATAAAATGCCATTTTTCCACATAAAGTTGCATCCTTTGCATTAAAAATCATTCTTTACATCAAAGAAGCATCCTTTGCAACCAAGTAGCATCCTTTGCACTTAAAGTGTCATCTTTTTCATTAAAATGGCATCTTTAGCTTAAACATGCATCCCCCATGTCCCTCATGGTTGGATCTCTCTCCTAGGATTGCCTAGTGACCTTCTTAAGGCACAAAAGGGCATAGGATGAGCATAAAGATCCAATCTTTATACCCCTCCCCTAGTCCCCTTTGGTACTTGGAGCATCTCTTGGAACGAGATGGTGTAAAGGTTCTATCTTTACATCATTTCTTCCATTTAAGGATGCCATAAACGGATTCTCCTTTAGAAAAGGATGAGCCCTAGCCACATATCTCCGATCATCACTTGAGACGAGCATAAATGTCCCGAAAGAGTCCAAATCATCTCAAGATGTAGGATTGATAGGCAAAGGTCCTTCCTTTCTAAAGAGTCTCATCCTTGGACTCTAAAAACGGTGTCTCTATCTTGATCACATGTGACCCAAGGTCTCATCATGATGATCATAAGTCCAAGATGAGAATGGGACCAAAGTCCCTAATACATAAAAATCCAAGGAATTACCGAGCGATAACCAACTCATGGTTTATACGTCCGGAAGACCACTTGGTACATTCCCTCCTTTTCAAAACACACATCCCACACACGAAAACACTAAGGCAAGTATGAAAAGCGGATCCTGGAAGACTTGCTTTGGCAAGGCTCTTTGGGTGAACGACGATCCGTTCTTCCCAAAGGGTAACTTAACCTCCAGACCCAAATCCTTTTTTTAAAGTTTTGAGGAAATCAAAATGGCGTGGCGACTCCGTTTTTCAATTTAAACTGGACGTTTCCAAACTGATTTGAGGCGGTGATCCCCCTTACACGAGAAAGTGGTCCCAAAAAAATAAAATAAACATAAAATGGAGCTGCTTATCTTGGGTACCACATTCACAGCCACGGAAAGAGCAAAGAAAACCTTCAAGAATTTAAGAGAGAAACTCAGTATTGATCAGAAGCAAACGTGTTGTTTTCACAATTGCAAAAACTGAACTGCAATTTAAAAGAATCTGGAAATTGAATCCAAGTCCGGCCGGACTGTTTTTCAAGTTGACTGGGTCAACTCTGCAGCCAGCTGCTTCAATTTGGAAACATTTCCAAACCATATCCTGTTCAAGCCTCATTGAAACTACGTGCATCCATAGTTTCAATCAACCACTGCCAACACCACTTTCGCCCCGGGCTCATACAACAGTGCAATTAATTAAATAACAGTGCATAGAGGCATAAATTTTGACCAGTTCGAATTTTTGTGCACGTTTCATTATTTATTTTTGATCAACCTAATTGCTTATTTGCCAAAAATAAAAGAAGGTAATAACTAAATAAAAGTGCAAAATACAAAGTTTCGCCTTAAAGGCCCCTTTCAAGTACAAGTCAAATTGTTCGGACAATACACACATTTTGTCTAAAAACAAAACAAAAGAGGACTACTCAGAGTCCTGCTCGTCATCCGAGCACTTGAAGTACTGCCCCGCAGCAGCCGAATCCACCAAGGACAGGTAATCTCCAAATTCCTCCAGGCAGGAATACGAGAAAGGCCGCCTCCGTGCATGTGTCCCCGAGGAATCTCCATGTTCGTGCCCCGAGAATGAAGAGTGACGAGCTTCGAACCCCACCGTCTCACCAGAGAACTGGCCGAACCCCTGCGTTAAGTCTGCCCCACCAGCCGTGGAGGAAGACGAATCTCTCACTACAGATGGCCTAGATGGCCTCGGCTCATCCACAGACGCACTCCTCCGAGAATTTCACCGCATTTGGGTCCACTCTGTACCGAGGCCTCGTCTCCTCTGGAATAGGGATCACCAAAAGCCTGCGAGAACCATCCAGCCCCTCATACGCCAGCCAAGCGCAAGGGAGCGGGTAGTCCCGGGGATATGCAAGGCCCTCGCCCTCCCTGTGCAGCATCTGCGGGCTCCTCAGCCTCGTCCTCACGAAGATGTCATAGTCAGCACCCTCTATGATGAACTAGGTATAGAACATGCCCTGTCTATACCGCTCCAGATCCTCCATCGGTATCAACGCAGGATGATGCATGTATGGAGGCGGGTCCATCGGAACCATAGGAAGGGACCCCGGACCATGCTGATAGGTCACCCTCTCCCCCAAATACATCACGTCACAATGAAGCCCCACCAGCAGCTTCCGCCGACGTGTGACCTCCCTGGCAGCCTGGACCACAAAAGCATTAATCCAGTTCCACCAAGTCAGCTGGATCCGCCCGGAAAACTCTCGGCTCATGGCCAGAGAAACCTCCCCGTAAGTCAGCCGAGTACCCTCCCTCGACGTCTCCGGCTTATTCACCTCCTTCTCCGAAATCAACATGGATGGAAACAAGGACTCATACTCCTCCTTGGTCTCCCACCTCTACGGGTGGAACACCTCCAAAAACCACACCTGTCAAGCACATGGAAAGTTATGTCAGCTACAAGGCAGATACATACAAGTACAAAATGAGACAAGGAAGAGAAAAAGATGGGAAGTTACATCCAAAGCAAACAAAAAGCAACATAAGGTGTTCTCCTCTCCCCGCGAGAACCTATCCAAAGCATGGTAAAGCTCGGCCAGTCCAGCCTCCCCCCTTGCAAACCCGCTCACGGCGTCCAGATCAGTCAGTGAGCCAAGTAGAGGGAGGTGATAGGATGTGTCAGAAGTAGGAAACAGGGTCGCTGACAAAGCAAACCATAAGAACCCTCGAGCCAGACGCTCTGCGGTCATCCTCGGAGACCCCTCCAAATAAGCAATAATACCCCACTGTAAGTACCCAAATCTGGCTCATGCCTTCCGATTAAGTTTCCCGGCAATTCCCCGGACTTTCCTAAAGTTCAGGAGCAATTCGGGAACTGTTCCGAACCTTCCGAGGGGTGAAGGGATTACTTGGAATTAAAAAACCACGTTTTTCCTTTTATAAAAAAAAACCCTTCTAGAATGCCACCTTGCATGATTCTAGAAAGATGCTGAGTCATAGTGGATAATGCCGCACGGCTGCATTAGGAGAGAACTCCAGGCCGCACAGCTTCATTGGCTATTTCCAGACTGCCTATAAATAGAGGCCTCCTCTACCCATTTTGAAAGACAAGAATTCAGCACAAAAACTCTATCAAAATATCACTACAAAAATTCAGTAAGCTAAGAGTACCAAGAGCCACCTCCCTCCTCCTTGAAGCCTCCAAAAGTTGGTCCCTTCCCTAGGCGAATTCCAAAGAGAAAGAGGTCACCACCATTGGTAACCTCTCATCCCCTTATCTTGCATTATACTTGTATATATGTGATATATTTGCTCCTTGCTTTACATATTACTATATATTTTCTTGGGACTGGGTATATTGTTGTTAAAGATCATATCTTTGAACATGTAAATCATATTCCCCTCCCTTTGCATCATTTGCATTAGAATAGCATCTTTTTCTCATAAAAATGTAGTCTTTGCATTAAAGGTGCATCCTTTGCACCTAAAAGTCTCCTTGCACTTAAAAATGATTCCTTTACATTAAAATTGCATCCTTTGCACCTAAAATCCATTTTCCTACATAAAAATGCATCTTTTGCATTAAAAATCATCTCTTTACATCAAAGTAGCATCCTTTGCTTTCAAAATGACATCTTTATGCATCCTTTGCATATAAAATGCAATTTTTCCACATAAAAATGCATCCTTTGCATTAAAAATCCTTTCTTTACATAAAAAGCATCCTTTGCAAACAAAGAGCATCCTTTGCACCCAAAATGTCATCTTTTTCATTAAAAATGTCATTTTTATCCTAAACATGCATTCCCCATGTCCCCATTGGTATTTGATGCATCCTTTGAAAAGAAATAGTGTAAAGATCCTATCTTTACATCGTTTTTTCCATTAAAGATGCCATAATCTCTTTAGAAAGGGATAAACCTTGAACCCTATATCTCCGATTATCACTTGAGACGAGTATAGTAGTCCCTACACAAGCTCAATCGTCTCAAGGTATAGGATTGATGGGCTAAGGACACTCCTTTCTAAAGAACCCCATTTTGGACTATAAAAAGAGAGTCCTTCTCTTGATCACGCAAGACCCAAGGTCAAATAGTGATGATCACAAGTCCAAGATGAGGACGGGATCAAAGTCCCGAACACATAAAAATCCAAGGAATCCCGAGCGATAACCAACTAAATGGTTTATACGTCCGGAAGACAACTTGGAATATCCCCCCTCTTTTCAACACATGCACACAAGCAAGCACGAAAAATGGAATCTTGGGAGACTTGCTACGGCAAGGCACCTTGGGTGAACGACGATCCGTTCTTTCCAAGGGGTAACTTAACCTCCGAACCCTAAATCCGTTTTTTCAAAGTTTTGAGGAAATCAAAATGGCATGGCGACTCCGTTTTTCAAATTAAACCGGATGTTTTCAAACTCAAGTGAATCCAAATAAAAACACAAAAAAATAAATTTGGGCACCACATTCACAGTTTGGCGAATCCTCTGGGGAAATCCCAAAGGAGAAAAGCTTTTATTTTCAAAATAAAAATGATACCCGGTATATAGGTGGAAACCACTAACCTTCCTGTATTGCTTCGTAACCCGGGGCTTGGGATAAACGGTGGTCTAACAATCCCACGTACCGGTATCTCTTTTCGAAAAAAAAAATGAAAAAGAAAGCTTTTTTTCCTTTGAGCGGGTTAGCCTCCCATCGCGGATTCCATTTTATCGTGCTTGCTTTCTTTCCTTGCATTGCATTGCATATTGCATCTTGGGAATTGTGCATACTCTGGAAACTAAATTGAAAGCCTACTGAAAGCTGAAAGGTGCATAAAATGTTCGGGGAGCAACCTGAAACTGCAAAGGATTGGAACCTGGAAAATTGATCAATGCAGCCGCATGGCTTAATCCGCCTCGGATTCCAGCCGGGCGGCCTCATTGGCAATTCCACCAGGACAAAATTGAGATTAATCTAGCAGCCTTGACAGCTTGGGGCTATTCAGTTCCAAGACTGACCAGGGCTCCCATAAAATTTACGTGCCTTAACTGTTGCATTTTCCCTCGTCCCGAAAAAAAATCATTCCTTTAAAACACATTTCTGAAAATTTCTGTTTTAACTCAAAAAGGAACATTTTTTAGGAGACCGCACACAACGCGCACCTTATATATCCTATACACTTTGCACGCACGTCCCTTTAAACCCGGGGTGGTTGTTCAGTTTCAGTCACGGACAGCCTTACGATGCTCCCGGGCGCGCACGGAATCACCCCAAACTCCCCATGGCAGCCAGTGTCGACCAATGAAAAGTCCGTGTCACACGTTTCAAAAAACCGTGACTTTTGGTTGGTTTTTGGTCTAGTCTGTGTCATATAGCCCAGCTGCATATCCCCGTAAAGGTCAAGCCTTAGTCCATAATGGAAGTCAAGGTCCTTCGCGCACGCGGAACTCTGCCAAAATTCCGACAAGGAAAAATTGGTAGAATCTTGACTCCGGCATTGACTTTGACCTTGACCCGCACAGAACGCGTAAGAGTCGAGGCCGAGTCCTTGCCAAAAATCCAAATATCTTTCGCGCCAGCGAAGTTCTGCCAAAATTCTGACAAGGAAAAATTGGCAAGATCTTAACCCGGCATTGACTTCGATTTTGATGCACGCACTGCGTATGCAATGAAGTTCAATGTGACACTGTGTCATCCAGGTTTTACCACCCGACCCATGCCTATTATCTTCTCGGACATTACCAAAAAGTCAAAACGTCATTCGCGCAAGCGAAACTCTGCCGAATTCCGTTAAGGCTGAAAGACGAGACTTTCCCGATATTGCCTAGACTATAATCCGCATTGCTCGTGCGTTAAAAGTTCCTATGACCTGCTAGACCCATTAGGAGCGTTCTTCTCTCTCGGTCGGTGGGATCCGCGTGCCCTATAGGACCCTCGCCCGGGGCTGTCCACCCTGGGAGGTCGAAATACAGGTGGAATACGAGGGGCTTATAGACGTAGTGACGGAGCCCACTGATCCAGGATCTAGAGTAGTTGCGAAAAAGAAGGGCAGAACCCCTTTTCCAACCAAATAGAAATTAATAAAAGACACTGTTTTAAGTAAACTGGAAGATTCTTAATTTGCATATTGCTTAGCCTTCAGCCTAAACACCTACCCCGAGTCTAAACCTCTCCTATCCCTTTCCCGCAGCGAGAAAGAAGTGAGTGAGAATACAGGGTCAGCGGCTTGTTAGCGCAGAATTCTCAGACAGTTCGCCAGAATCCTCAACTTTGTCAGTCCAGAGAGTCAGAATGGCTGATTTGACAGAGAACAGCAGTGGTTTGGGTTTCCAGATGACTAGGGAAGAAGATCTAACCTTAGCCTTGGAAAAAAGTCGTAAGGCCCATGAGGAACAGCAAGCCATGCTCATTGATGCGCTCCGTCGTCATGGGGTTCAGATAGTGGTCGAGTCCAATGGTTCCCTAGTTATGGTAGAAGATGAGACTCCAGAAGTAGCCATCTCAGCTCCCCCAGCCTATAACCAATGCCCTCCTCCATCCACATATGATCCCTTACCAAGGACTGCCCCTTTCCAGTCCTTTCCAGCATCCCAAGCCATCAGGGTCCCAACACCCTCTCCTCCTCAGATAAGACCCAGCTTTATTCCCTACCAACAGAGAGCAAACGCCACGGCTATCCCAGTCATGCAACCTTTGCAGTACCCCATGGGACTCTTTCCCTCCTCTCAGCCTGATCCAAATTTCCTCACCCTGGAATTTCAGTACCACCCTGACCTTTCCAACTTCGTCAACGCCTGTGAATTTGCCTATCTCCCAGACAGTGACAGTGAAGAGACAGTCGGAAATGAGAATAGGAATGGATGGATTTACAGTGATGATGACAGTTCAGTAGAAGGAATGAACCTGGAGCCGACGGAAGTGAAACCCGGAGGGCAAGATGAAGTAGAAAACCACAGACCCGGAATGAAGGACTGTATCACTTCAAAGTGTGTATGTAGCCTTTGCAAGGACTCGAAAGAGAAAATGGATGCAAGCTCTGATGAAGCAGGGTATGAATTCCACATCCTAGAATTCAATACTCCTTACAAAGACTTGGTCGGTGAATGGAGGAACTTGATCGAAGATTTAGATGAAAGAGGGAAGTGGGCTCCACCCGCCGATCTAGAACATGTAAGCGTCATTAAGGCTAAACCCCATCGGGAAGAGTAGACTCCATTACAATGCTAAGAGTCACCCCTGAGACCTTGTCTGAAGAAGAGTGTATGGATGCCCTGGAAAGAGTCTTAAGGTTTGAAGCGACCCCGGTCCCCTTCATATCCTATGATGACAGTGATGTTTTCTTGGTGATTCCCAAGTCATAGGAAGAGTCCAAGATACCCCTTGTATGGCGTCAAGTATCCCGACCTGCTTTTGCCCTCATTGGTCATTAGAGTCAAGATGAAATTTCTCATGAGAGTTACTGTAGTGATACTGAAGAAGACACAGTCGAAATGCCAGAAGGAACGGTGGAAGAATGGTCAGCCCAGAAACCAAAAAGCCCAGAAAACTTTCCCGATAGTAAAGGACAGGAACCCACCATAAGGTTTAACCCTACGGAAGTCCTTCTCTATGATGGAATCTCCCACTTCAGAAAGTGTTTGGCCAATGTCAAAGATGCCGTCAGAAGGTTGACCCCTAGAGAAAGAAGGGATATGCTTGACAGTGATGAGGAATGCAGCCCCACTCCGCTGAAAAAGTTGCTAGATCCAGGTGAGAAAGCCATTTGCCAGGCTCCAAACCCCGAAAGTGATAATGCTTATTGCATGTTGACCTTGAAAAACTTGAATGAAACTGTGAAGGCTTTGAATGAGGAAGGTGAAGATGAAACCAGCCAGCTGCTAAGCCAACTAGGGAGTCAGAACTTAGAAAAAGTCAGAAAGCCGGTGACCTAGGATCAGATTCGAGAAGCCGCCTATGCCTCTGGTAGTGCAGTTAATCGGATTAATTAGCAGAGTTGGCTGTACGCCAGCAAGAGCCCACCTCTAACCTTGAAAGAGCTGAAGGAATCCTCCAGTAGGAATGATGACTCGGAAAAATCTAATGTCTATGTGATGATTCGATCCGGACAGATGAGTGTTGAGCAGCCTAAGGGTGACAAAAGAAATGCCATCTCCAAGCCAAAGACAGACAAAAGACCTTATAAGCCAGAAGCAGAAAAGCCAAATTCTGAAAAGGAGGATCCAGTGCTGACTCAATTGAAGTGTACTCAGGCCAATATCTCATTGTGGTCTCTGTTGACCTCTTCATACCCTCATAAGCTGAAGCTAGAAGAAAGTTTGGCCAAGACCATGGTGCCCATAGATGTCACCCCAGATGAAGTCGTCCAGATGATTGGAAGCATCCATTACGGAAACATCATTACCTTCACTGACTTGGACCTGCCAAAGTATGGGGCTAGTCATAATGAACCTCTTTACATAACAGTCCAGTTGGAAGAACGCCGGTTGCCACGAGTATTAGTTGATGGAGGGTCTGCAATGAATGTCCTGCCAGCAAAGATGATAGACTTATTGGATTTGAAGCCCACAGATTTGAAGCCTTCTAGTTAGACTATTAAGGCCTATGAATCCACTACACGATCAGTCCTGGGGATTGCTACTCTTAAGTTTTGGTTCGGGAAAAAGGTCATGGATGTTGACTTCCAAGTGATTGACATTCCGATCTTATTTACCGCTCTGCTGGGACGACCTTGGATCCACCAGATAAATGGGGTAGCCTCTACTTTGCCCCAATGCGTTAAATTTCAGTCAAGTGATGGTACTATCACCACCATTTATGGAGACAGTGTCACAGTGGAAGGAACCAGCACTGGAGGTATCCCGATACTGGAAATTAAGCATGATGATGAAGGGTTTGCCTTGACCGGATTCTCTGTAGCTTCTTCTAAGGCACAAGTATGTTGAACTGACCTCACTACTACCTCCGATAAAATCCCCCCTGCCATGAGTATGATGAGAAAAATGGGTTACCTTCCGGGGCTTGGATTGGGTAAAAGACTCTAGGGTCGCAATGCTATCATTGATGTAAATGAACAGACTACTAGATATGGCTTGGGATACAAACCGAACTCTCGGAATGACAGAAAAGCTAAATGCACAGTTCCAGGAAAACAAAGTGAAGGGGTCCATCTCCATCCCTACAGTTTGTCTCTGTCCCATTACTTTACAAAAGGTGGGACCCAATATGATAAAAGTGATTGCCAGATCTCCTTGAGAAAAACCCTTCTGGAAAACCTTGATAAAGTTAGGGGAAAACCAGCAAATCCTATTCGGAGAATGTTCCTTGACTTGCCGGACATTCCTGGGGCTACCACTACCGTTCAGAATGAGTATGTCTTCAAAGGAAACCCGAACAGTGTCAAAGAGTCAGCACTCTTCTCATCCAGGGTAATGGATTTCTCCGCCTTCGAGTTAGCTCTTCCGAAGATCAGCCAGATAGAAGCTGCCAGTAGTGAAGACAGTGATTTGGGTTTGCAAAAGCTGTTTGATGAAGAAGCACAGATCCCTGATTTGATCGACTTCAGCTCAGATGATGAGGTAGTTGCCGTAATTGGAGACAGTGGTGAAGAGCCTTTCGATCCCCGCACTTTGGTAACTAAGAAAGAGATGCCGTTGAAGAATTGGGAGACATTCTCAGGGCCAATAGCCAGCCGACAGCAAATGATCACGGAGCTTGGATTGGTACCCCATCCCTCTCAACCCAGTCGTGTCAAACACCCTGTCATCTATACAGTTGAGTCAGGAATCTTTGAATTCCAGTCCTACGAGTCATCCGAAGGCCTCACGCCTGAGGATTATGTGTTGGGTTTTATGGGTCCATGCGCAGCGGAATTAAGCATCAAATTAACACAAAACCCAAGCCCTAAGATCCGTTCTATACGATTAAATTGAATTCCTATGAGATAGAATTTACCAACCTTTTGCTTTCCGGTCTTGAGCTATCGAACGGATAATTATGTGATTCGTAATCACAAACTTTTTGACCTTCAAATCTTCGAATCTTCAACTTCTTTGGATCTTCAGATTTGAACTCTAGGCCTTTGATTTGTTTGAACAAATTAAGACCCTCTTTTGGTAATCCACACAAATATGAATGTCGAGAACGATTCTCGGGTTGGGAATTGCTAGATTCCTAAAACTTATGGAAGAATATTGAGAGGACTTTTTATTGAGAATTTATTGAAAAATTCGGCTAGCTAATTAGGTCCGATGACCCTCGTATTTATACTACAATAGTAAGAATACGTCTCCTAATCGTATTAGGAGAGACAGGCTGTCAAACCGCGTACGGGCTTATTATGTCGCGCGGTATATTAAGCCATTGGCTTAATATGTCGCGTGACATATGTAGCCAGATACTGAGACTCTCAATCATTCTTCCTCCGGTTCAACCAATTCATTCTATTTGTGTGTGACCCAATAGGATTGTATTATGTTGGCAATGAGTCCGATCATATCGACCCTCATAAGACATAAGCGGACTCTAGCAAGCCATTATGTCTACCCAAATAACACAACGTAAGAGTTCACGTTTCCAATGGTACACTTCCATTTCTCCCTTTGTCTCACGATGTTATATTGAACACAAGTCATGGTTCACGTCAACTTGTATTTGTTCAATGCTTTCTCGATCTTGAGTATAATGATAATCCAATCACATTAGGGTGTGGCCACACTCTTTCATCATTATCACTCATCGAAGGGCCCAAGCAAAACATCTCTCTTTCGAGGGACAAATTCCATCTTGACTTATCATCCTTCCCATCATGAATCCGATCATGCCAAAATTAGCCTTTATAGATATCGTGTTAAGATACCGTTTGACTAAAATCAAACATAACTTTCATCATATGTAAGGTCATGATAATCTCAGGTCTAAGGACTAAATGAAGTGACCATATGAGATTTAATTATGACATTTGACCATGACATAAATCTCATACGGGTCAAGTCCAAGCATTTGTTCTGTAACAAGTACCCATAATTTCAATGTGCATCTCTATGCATATAATCATCATATGATTATCCATTGACAATTATACTAGTTATTTACAAGTTTGTAATGTGCATCTTTATGCATATGATCATCTCTATGATCATCCATTACCAACTTATACTAAATAACTAGGGACACAGATTAATATAATAAACATGCAAAAACATATATTAATCAATAATAAAATTTCGTTTTATTAATGATAAAGACGATACATCAAGGTTTATAGAAACTATAAGCCTAGGGCATACACACTAACAGCTCCCACTTGCACTAGGCTCCATTTATGTATCGAATACTCATGGATCTAACATGACCATCATGCTTCTGCCTGTGCGAGGGTCTTTGTAAGTGAATCCCTAATGTCATCATCGGTTGATACTTTGTATATCTTGACTTCTTCTCATTCTTTATGAATTCCTCAAAGAACGTCTAAGTGAGTGTTTGGATCGTTGTTGTGACCTTGGTTCCATTGTTTGCACAAGTGGCACCACTATAGTCATAACAAGAGCTTCACCGATTAGTGATACTTGGAACATTTCCAAAACACTAATGAACTTTTGATCCAAACTGCCTCTTTTAGTAGTAGAATTGGCTACAATTTCTGCTTGGAACTCTTCCAATCAAAACTGCACCTCTAATAAGCATAAACATAAATCTTAATTGCGATTTAAAATAACTTTGTCAGATTGGAAGCTAGCATCTATGTAACCCTTACAGCAAGATTAACTTCCAATCTTTCAAATACCAAGAACATATCCTTAGTTCTTCTTAAGTACTTAAGGATCATCTTGACTCCCATCCAATGGTTTATATCAGGATCAGATTGGTATCGACTCATCATGCTTGGAGCATATGAAACGCTGGGTCTAGTACAAATCATGGCATACATGACAGATCCAAATGCCGAAGCATATGTAACTTCATTCTTTTTCCCTTTTTGCTCATCATTTGTCATAAGACAATGAATATTGCTAAGAGAAATACCATGATCCATTGACAAGCTACTCTTCTTAGACTCTTTTAAGAATCTTGTCAATGTGAACACTTTGACTCAAACCAATTTATCCTTCTAGATCTATCTCTATAGATCTTGATGCCAAGGATGTAAGCGGCTTCACCCTTATCTTTCATTGAGAAAACATTCCTTGACCAAGACTTAACAGTCTTAAGTGTCGGAACTTTGTTTTCCAATGAATAAGATATCATTGTAATAAAACAATAGAAATACTCCTACGCTCCCACTGAATTTCATGCATACACAAGATTCATCTTTGTTCTTTGATGAAGTCAAACTCTTTGACCAATTCATCAAAACGAAGATTCCAATTCCTTGAATCTTGCTTCAACCCATCTCATGGATTTTTGCAACATGCATACTTTATTAGAGTTTCTTGGATCGACAAACTATTCGGGTTGTGTACTATACACATCCTTAATAATCTTTCCATTTAAAGAAAGTCGTTTGACATCCATTTGTCATATCACATAGTCACAATATGTGATAATAGCAGTTGAAATTCTAACAGACTTCAACATTGTAATCGGCGAAAAAGGTTTCAACATAGTCAATACTATGAATTTGCCCAAATCCCTTTGTTACAATTTTTAGTCATGAAAGTATACACCTTCCCATCCATGTCGGTCTTGAAGACCTACTTGCACCCTTTAGTTTTTACACCTTTAGGTAGCCCAATCAAGTTCCAAACTTGATTGTCAAACATGGATTGCAATTTGGATTCCATGGTTCCTAACCATTTATCCAAATTAGGAGGGGACATCGCTTCTTGATAGCAAGTAGGATCGTCATTCTCAATGACTTCCACTTTATCACTTTCCGCAACGAGAAATCAGTTATTTCTTGAGTTCGGATCGTGACCTATCCAATCTACGATGGACTTGTGCATCTTGAACCGGTTCCACAACTCTTTGTGAACTTGGTTCCGTCTCTACTCTTGGTTCCATATTATTTTCGGGTTCTTGAACTTCTTTCAAGATTAATTTTACTCCCACTGGATTCTTTTATTGAGAAACTATTTCTCAAGAAACAAATCGTATAGAGCAACAAACATTTTGTTCTCTTTGTGGTTGTAAGATTAATTTCCGAAAATAACTTTGTCAAATTTGGTGCTAACTTATAAGAGACAAGTCTCTTTACATAAGATTCGCAACCCCAAATTTTCATGAAAGACAAACTAAGTTTTCTTCCATGCCACATCTCATGTGGGGCCTTAGGAACCGATTTAGTAAAGACTCAATTCAGTGTAACCGCATTACTTCTAATGCATATCCTCAAAAGGAATTAGGAAAGTCAATTTTGACACATCATCGAATGAACCATGTCTAACAAGGTTCTATTCCTCCTCTCAAACACACCATACAATGTGGTGTTCCGGTTGAGTCAACTCGAAACGATTTCATAGTTTTGAGATGATTGTCAAACTCTTGGCTCAAATATTCACCACCTCGATCTAATCGAAGTACTTAATAGTTTTACCAAGTTGTTTTTGTATTTCATCTTGAAATGTTCGAAACATCTCAAACGATTCACCTTTGGACTTCATCAGATAGACATAGTCATATCTAGATAAGTCTTTAGTGAAATATGATGAAATACCAAAATCCTCCCCTAGCAATGCTGCTTAATAGTCCACATACATCTCATGTATAATGACCAATAAGTCACTAGCCCTCCCACTACTATTAGTGTAGGGTGGTTTGTTCAATAATCCCAATAAACAAGATCAACATTCCTCAAATGACTGATAGTCATATGAGTCTAAAGGTCCATGTTAATGGAATTTAGATATATGTTTCTTATTTATCTGACCAATCCGGCAATGCCATATGAACTTGGTTGTTCATATTGTTTGGTTTAGATTTCCATTTATATTATAGATATCTTCAACATTATTTTGTTTCTTATCTTCAAGGATATGAAGACCATTCAATGACTTATGCATTACAATAAGGCATATCATTAAATGAATATAAAACTTCTTATTGAAAATAAGAAAATTATATCCTTCATCATCCATTTAAGAAACCGAAATAATACTCCTACTCAAATTCGGAACGTAGTCATACTTGTTCAAAACAAGTACTACTTCACAAGGTAAAGTGACTTCATAAGTCCCTATGGCTAATGTAGCAACCCTTGCTCCATTTCTACACATAGGTTTAATTTACCTTCTTTGAGTAGCTTTCTATTCTTTGTTCCTTGCACATTTAAACAAATGTGGGATCCAATCCGGTATCATATACCCAAGAACAAGAAGTTGAAAGGAAAATATCTATCATATAGATACTCGAAGTAGTGGCAATCATATTGCCCTTCTTCACCTTTTAGGCCTTCCTAATGAGCCTTGCAACTTTGCTTCCAATGACAATCTCATTGCAATGACAAAGAACCGCATCCTTTTGAGACACTTTGGGTTTAGCCTCTTGGGCTCTGACAACTTTTGTCTTAGGTTTAGCAACCTTTGCTTTACCTACTTTGTTTTCTTTTATGAACCCCTTTCTTGTGTTAACCATTAACACTTTTTGCGGATTGCTCCTTCTTTCATCATATGAATTAAGAGCCTTTACCATAACATATATCTTTTGCCTAGCTTGCACTTGGAACATTTCCCTTTTGCCTTATGCTAAAACAAAAGAATAGTTATCATGTGCTCAAGGTTCTTCATAAGAGCCTTTAAACATGGTGGCAAATACAAGGCAAGCAATATTGTCAGAATCATCACTATGTTTCTAATGTTGCTTCCTTATTTGCCCTTTACAACATTTGTAGTGGGTTCAGCGGGAACGGATTCGTCAAGAACGTACACATTTGCCTAAGAACAATTCTTGAGCATCTGATCAAATCAGAATAACTTGTATCGTTCTTTTCGAACTTTGTCCTTCATAAGGACGAATCGCAATTATCATTATGTAATGCTACTTCTACAACAAAATATACAAATTATATGAACACATATCAATACCAACACATTTATCATTTAAGAGCAAATAATGTATTTTACAAATACTCCCATTAAATTATACACCTTCAAATACAAGCATGTATCATATAATTATAATGGGCTAAGATCCATATTTCACTTCAATTTTGGTTTAACTGAGTCAATGCCCAAAATTAAGTTATTTAGGTAGATAACATTTATCAATCACATCATATGTGACTCTTAGATCCTTTATGAGATTTTAGACATCATATGTCAAAACATGTTTTAATCTCATCTTATGCCTTGGGTCAAAACTCTTTTGAAAGCACCAATTAAGTCTAACCAATTTCAAACGTATGAGATACATAGAACGATGCACCCAACTGAGTCGAAACTACATCAACCATTATCTCATCTTGCTCCATAATTAGAATAGAATGATGCACCCAACTGAGTCGAAACTACATCAACCTATCCCAATACTTCTCAAGTGTTTTATCTTCGGGTGGCATAAAACTTAAACATTAAATGAAGGTTCTTTAAAATAGATCATAAGCATGTCAACAAAGATAATCGTAGAAGTACACTGTAAGTTCCCAGAAACCGGTGAGCCACAAGGACTACTTAAGTACCCAATCCTTAGACAGAACTCTCCTAGACATGTACAACTACAATATCGCTTGATTGCAAAGCATAATCTTACTTGTAAAACTGACTTGTTTCATAAACAATCAGACACTAACTTGTTTCTCATAAACAATTAGTGAACTATAATTCGATGTTCAAAAAACATTCTAGAATTATAACAGTTTTTTATGCAACGCAATAATTAATAAAATCACTTTTTTAAACAATTAAGCAAGCATAAGAACACTTTAATAATTATGCAACGCAACAATTAAATAAACATCTTTTAATTAATTAAGGACATAATTATTATACAATTTCGCATAGATTTATAAACAGATTTGTTTCACATAAACAATCGTATTCCTTCAAATTTTGCGTAAACCGACTTGTTTCTCATAAACAATCGTAAAACCAAAATTTAATGTTTCAATCAAACATTTAGGAATTCTCAATTCAATGTTTCAACTAAACATCTAATAAAATTCTTAACACTTAAGAACAAATAATTCATGCATCGCAATAATTAATAAAAACACATTTAAATTAATTAAGCATGCATAAATAATGAATTAATCTAGCATAGACCTATAAACTTAATTTCCGTAAATTTATAGCATCCAGATTAAGACATAAAACATCTCGTATTGTAAACACAATCACAGACAGCGTAAAAAATTAAACAAACCGATTCTCGCCCGTATTTGGCTTATTATGTCGCGTGACATAACTAGCCAGCTGGCTAAGTATGTCGCGTGACATAACTAGCCGATTACCGTATTTTCTCCTCGTGGCCAACTATGTCGCACGACATGAGTTGCCGCTTGCGTATTTTCGAATTTCAATCAATTCCAATCATAGAGCAATCAAATCAAGTAAACAGCTTTTTACGGATTTAATTCAACATAATCGTAAAACGATTTTCGCAGATTAGCAAATTGTTTCTCATAAACAATTAAATCTAACTCATACAAAGCAAGCCTAGAACATTTATAAACAATTTATAACAACTTTCTAGCATGCCAATTCGAATCTAACCATATGAACGGGGCTCGATACCACCGTTGGGTTTTATGGGTCCATGCGCAGCGGAATTAAGCATCAAATTAACACAAAATCCAAGCCCTAAGATCCGTTCTATACGATTAAATTGAATTCCTATGAGATAGAATTTACCAACCTTTTGCTTTCCGGTCTTGAGCTATCGAACGGATAATTATGTGATTCGTAATCACAAACTTTTGACCTTCAAATCTTCGAATCTTCAACTTCTTTGGATCTTCGATTTGAACTCTAGGCCTTTGATTTGTTTGAACAAATTAAGACCCTCTTTGGTAATCCACACAAATATGAATGTCGAGAACGATTCTCGGGTTGGGAATTGCTAGATTCCGAAAACTTATGGAAGAATATTGAGAGGACTTTTTATTGAGAATTTATTGAAAAATTCGGCTAGCTAATTAGGTCTCGATGCACTCGTATTTATACTACAATAGTAAGAATACGTCTCCTAATCGTATTAGGAGAGACAGTGTCCAAACCGCGTACGGGCTTATTATGTCGCGCGGTATATTAAGCCATTGGCTTAATATGTCGCGTGACATATGTAGCCGATACCGAGACTCTCAATCATTCTTCCTCCGGTTCAACCAATTCATTCTATTTGTGTGTGACTCCAATAGGATTGTATTATGTTGGCAATGAGTCCGATCATATCGACCCTCATAAGACATAAGCGGACTCTAGCAAGCCATTATGTCTACCCAAATAACACAACGTAAGAGTTCACGTTTCCAATGGTACACTTCCATTTCTCCCTTTGTCTCACGATGTTATATTGAACACAAGTCATGGTTCACGTCAACTTGTATTTGTTCAATGCTTTCGATCTTGAGTATAATGATAATCCAATCACATTGGGGTGTGGCCACACTCTTTCATCATTATCACTCATCGAAGGGCCCAAGCAAAACATCTCTCTTTCGAGGGACAAATTCCATCTTGACTTATCATCCTTCCCATCATGAATCCGATCATGCCAAAATTAGCCTTTATAGATATCGTGTTAAGATACCGTTTGACTAAAATCAAACATAACTTTCATCATATGTAAGGTCATGATAATCTCAGGTCTAAGGACTAAATGAAGTGACCATATGAGATTTAATTATGACATTTGACCATGACATAAATCTCATACGGGTCAAGTCCAGCTTACTTGTTCTCAGAACAAGTACCCATAATTTCAATGTGCATCTCTATGCATATAATCATCATATGATTATCCATTGACAATTATACTAGTTATTTACAAGTTTGTAATGTGCATCTTTATGCATATGATCATCTCTATGATCATCCATTACCAACTTATACTAAATAACTAGGGACACAGATTAATATAATAAACATGCAAAAACATATATTAATCAATAATAAAATTTCTCTTTTATTAATGATAAAGACGATACATCAAGGTTTATAGAAACTATAAGCCTAGGGCATACACACTAACGTTATGAATATGTAATCAATGTCATCTTTCCCCTTGCTTTGAATGAAATGACAGATCTTTCTGAGTATCCTCTTATTGACAACTTAATAAATGATAAATTAACTCAAAACATAACAACAGTTAATAATAAATCATTTGAACAAGATGCAAACACACTAAATGAACAATACATTAAAGAAATCTTTAAGCAGGTTACAGACAAAGAGGAAAACCGGGCCCAAGCTGGCGAGGAGGTTTTGACAAGTGTTAACTTGGGTACTGTCGAGGAACCTAAAGAGACACAGATTGGAAACTTCTTCCAGGGGGTTGAACGGGACATCGGTTAATCCGCTCGTGAGAATACATGGACGTGTTTGCATGGTTGTACAAGGATATGCCGGGGCTAGACAGTTCGATAGTAGAGCACAGAATCCCTCTAGCACCAGATGCTAAGCCAGTGAAACAGAAGCTGAGAAAGATCAAGCCAGAGTGGTCTCTACAGGTCAAAGAAGAGATTGAGAAGCTACTTCGGGTATGATTCATCAGAGTCATCGAATATCCGACATGGTTGTCCAACATTGTGACCGTAACCAAGGCCAATGGGAAGGTGCGCTGCTGTGTAGATTTTCGGGATCTGAACAAGGCCAGCCCCAAAGAAGATTACCCCTTGCCAAACATAGACATCCTGGTGGACTCCACTGCCAACTATGAAGTCAAATCCTTCGTTGATGGATTTGCAGGCTACAACCAGATCAAGATGGCCGAGGAAGACCAAGAAAAGACAGCCTTCACCACACCGTGGGGAACTTACTGCTATACCGTGATGCCATTTGGGCTTAAGAATGCCGGGGCTACTTATCAGAGGGCAGCGACCGAGCTTTTTCATGACATGATCCACAAGAAGATTGAGGTCTACGTCGACGACATGATAATCCACTCCAAAGGCGAGGATGGGCAGCATTTTGTTGACCTGCGAAAGTTCTTTGAGAGGCTGAGACAACATTCCATGAGAGTAAACCCTGCCAAATGCACCTTCGGAGTGACAAGGGGAAAAGTGCTCGGGTATATGGTCACAGAGCGAGGTATCGAAGTCGATCCCCGAAAGATCAAAGCCATTATGAGCATGAGGCCACCTCGAACCCAGACAGAAGTCAAAAGCTTTATGGGCAAACCGCAAGATATCACCGCCACAACCAGTTGACCACTATGTGCGAGCCCATCTTCAAGCTCATAAAGAAGAATGTTGACACGGAATGGACCGAGGAATGCCAGGATGCCTTTGACCAAATCAAGGCATACATAGTACATCCTCCGGTGATGTGCCCCCCACATAGACAGAAACCTCTTCTGCTCTATCTCACTGTCACTGATACGGTAGTTGGGGCTATGCTTGCTCAAGAAAAGAAAGACTCTCGGGTAGAGAATGCCATTTACTTTGTCAGCCGTAAGCTACAGGGGAGTGAGCTTAATTACTCAGCATGTGAAAAGACTTGTGCAGGACTGGTCTGGGTAGTCGGTAAGCTGAAGCACTACATGCAAGCCCACCCTGTGAACTTGGTCTCGAAAATGGACCCCATCAAGTACATCTTCGATAAGCCTTCCCTCTCGATGCGTCTAGAAAAGTGGTCCTTCTTCTTGGCTGAGTATGACATCAACTATGTGACCAGAAAGGCCATCAAGGGTCAAGCGTTGTCAGACCATCTGGCAAACTTCCCCAGTAATGAGGACCGTGGGCCTGAACCCCAATTCCCAGATGAAGGGATCTTTGTAGTCGAGCCTGAAAGCCGATGGCAGCTTTTCTTTGATGGGGCTGCTAACAAGAGAGGAAATGGCGTAAGGATGCTACTGGTCGACCCAAAAGATGAGCACACGCCAATTGCCATCAAGTTGAACTTCCCTGCCACTAATAATGTTGCCGAGTATGAAGCCTGCATTGCTGGTTTAGAAGCTGCTTTAAAGAGGAATGTCAAGGAGCTTGAAGTTTATGGAGACTCAGCCCTGATCATTAACCAGGTCTCCAACAAGTGGAAGACTGTGGACCCTAATCTTCAGCGATATCATGCCTATATGGAGGAGTTGACTGAGCAGTTCAGAGAAGTGACCTTCCATTACCTGCCAAGGGAAAAGAATAGATTCGCAGATGCCTTAGCTACTCTAGCCTCACTGGTAGAGATCCCCGAGGGAAAGGCAATAAAACCCTTCAGAGTGGGTAGAAGAGAAGCCCCGGCTTTCTGGTGTGAAATAGACTTGGGACCTGAGCCTATCAAGGAACCGTGGTACAGTCAGATTTACCAGTTCCTCAAAGATGGAGAGTCAGCTTTCAGAGATGAAGAAGGTAGACCAAAAGAAGGCATCAAAGCCAAAAGCTTGCAAGCCCTGAAAAGGTTGGCTTCTCATTATGTCATTTTAGGAGGCGACCTATACAAGAAGCGGTACCAGGGACCACTCCTCATGTGTGTTACCCAAGAAAGGGCTAGAGAGTTGATGACCGAAGTCCATAATGGTCCCTGCGGTCCTCATATGAATGCTAGAGCCCTGATGCAAGTGATCCTCATAATGGGTTACTACTGGATTTCCATAGAGACAGACTGTGTCCAGCATGTCCGAGCGTGCGACAAATGCCAACGGTTTTCCAACCTCAACCATCTCCCACCTCACGGCACATTTGTCTTTGCATGACGACTCCTTGGCCGTTTGCAACTTGGGGTATTGACGTGATAGGGAAGATAGCCCCGGCAGGAAGCAATGGGCATGAATTTGTGTTAGTAGCAGTCGACTACTTCACCAAGTGGGTAGAGGCCAAGTTTTATAAAGTCCTCACTTCCAAAAAAGTGGCCCAACTCATCAAAGAAAACATAATGTGTAGATATGGGGTGCCCAATGTGATCATTTCTGATAATGGGTCGCACTTTGAAGGGGACTGCGATAGATTGTTGTCAGAATTCAAAAACACTCGCCACAAGTCATCCCCATACAGACCTCAGACTAACGGAGCAGTGGAAGCTGCTAATAAGACACTCGAACGGATCTTCCGGAAAATGGCCACCCGTGGTCGAGATTGGCCCGAGAAGCTGCACTTGGCACTCTGGGGCTACCGAACGTCTGTCAGAACATCTATGGGAGAAACTCCTTTTGCCCTAACCTACGGGATGGAAGCAGTGTTACTAGTGGAGTTGGAAATCCCGTCACTAAGGGTCCTCCTGGAAAACAGTGTCAACGAAGTAGAATGGCTACGTAGCCGGCATGACGAGTTGGCACTGCTCGATGAAAGAAGGCTCAAGGCCATGGAGCACACCCGAGCCTACCAGAGGTGAATGGCCAGAGCATTTGACAAAAAGGTCAAGGCCAGGGACATCAAGGAGGGTGACTTAGTGTTGAAAGTGAAGCCCCCTACCAGAGACAACCCCCTGGGAAAATGGGAACCCGTTTGGATCGGCCCATATGTGGTGCAGAAGATACTCTCGGGAGGAGCCATGAAGCTTGCAGACCTGGATGGCAATCCCTTTGTCCATCCAGTCAACGGCGATAAGCTCCGAAGGTACTATGTCTAAAAAAAAAGAAAGAAAAAAAAAAAGAAAAATCTTAGTGCGAAAAGAGTAATATCCAGCTAGGCTGAAAAACCCAAAAAGGGCGGTCTAGGTAAAAAACAGGGTTGCACATAAAAAAAAAAGAAAAAGAAAAATCTTAGTGCAAAAAGAGTAATACCCAGCTAGGCTGAAAAACCCAAAAAGGGCGGTCTAGGCAGAAAACAGGGTTGCACATAAAAAAAAAGGAAAAGAAAAAAATCTTAGTGCAAAAAGAGTAATGCCAGCTAGGCTAAAAACCCAAAAAAGGGATGGTCTAGGCAAAAAACAGGGCTGCACAGAAAAAAAATAAAACAAAAAAAAAGAAAAAGGCCAAAAGACCTAATCCCGATAGTTCACCAGAATGAACTACGAAGACCTGAGCCCCTTAGTCTTTCTTGTAAAAGGAAAACGTAGGCAGCCATATATGGTTCGGTCTAAACAATAAATAATAAAGGGCAATCAAGTTTTCATAAAATGGGTCCTAAGCAATCAATAAGACATCTGAAATTTCCATGAAATGTGTCTTGATTAATTTCTAAGATCATATCTTTGTTAATTACAAGTTAAAAGACTTCTTGATGAGTTCAAGCACGGTCTACTCTTGACTCTGCTAACCTGCTACAAAGATCTAAAATACAATAAAATGCCTAATAAACTACTGTGTTTGCAAAATAGCAATAAGGGAATCCTAAGAAAAGATCTATCAGCTGTCATTCACTGAGTCTTCTTTATTCTTCTTCCCTTTACCTCGACCTCGTCGAGTGTTCTTTCTCTTCTTCTCTATAATGTCGGTCTCCCTCACCCCGACCTCAGGTATCCTCACTGGAGCCTCCATCAAACCTGTGTCAATAAGTGCCCTCTCAATACGGGCACGAGTCCGCACTTCCTCCCTTTGAGCCTCAGTCAAGGGAGCGACTTCAGAAAGCCTCTAATATCGAGCCTCCATATCCCTGATAAGGTCACCCGACTGGTTATGGCGACTCGCCTTAGCTTCAGTCTCCCTCAGAGTCCTACTCGAGTCGCAGTCAGCCCCCAATAAAGTCTGACGCCTCTCTCCCAATATGACCTGAGTCGCTCCCATCTCCCTCTCATACCAGTCCAAGTAGGCCGTAGTCAAGATGGTACTCTTCCTGCTCTTGAGAATGGCCCTGGGTGGAAAAACAGTATATGTCCAAGCCCTCGAGAAGAATGAGAAGCTTGCTGGATCCCTTATGTCTAAGGACACCACCTCCATGGTACGGATGTCCTCCCAATTGCCCAACGGCTCCTGTAAGGCCCCGAGCCTCTCCTGCAGCCATAAAGTCAACACGGACGGACTCCCAGACCTCATGAAATGGTCTCCCCTAGCCATCCTATCAATGCCGTGCAGGGTCTCACCCAAAACCAATGGGACAATGTCTTTCCCAGCCCTACAATCCCTGACCATGTCCAAGAGGCCACCATGACAAATCCCCACGGACTCAGCAGTGAACAGAGACGAGAATACGCAGAGGATAAAGGCATCCATAGCCACCATAGTTGTAGCCATATCCGGAGACACAAACCTGCCCGGGATATCAGAAAGGTCAATCCTGTCCGAAGCTATCATCATCCCCTCAGCCTCCACTAGAGATATGTGTAGAAAAGATGCCAACTTTGCCGCCACCGGCACATCTTGGATCATAGGAATCGATATAGCCTCAATTTCTAGACCCCCAATCAAGGCTCGGAAGTCTTCAAAGGTTGGGGCAATCTCATTGTAGGAAAAGCAATAAACGTGTCTACGGACGTCCCAAAACCTTGATGCTGCCCTCAAAAAGGTCCCAATCGGGCGGGAGATCCTTCAAATACCATAAAGATTTGATCTTGAAGGTAGTATCAAACGGCCCCTCGTGAGGTTGAAAGTTATATCTCGCCCAAGATTGAAGATTGGACAGAAAATGGTCTCTTTTCCCCTTTTGCAATCTAACAGGTTTCTCCATTGCAAGATGATCAAAGCTGATGTCTTTAGGTCAAATGTATGCTCTGGGAACAGTTGGGACAAGTCTAGGTTGAAAATGAAATGAAATGGCCAAGCCTTGGTTTTATTTTGAAAAAGACCGGTCTGCATGTAACCGTAAGCCGCACGGCCTCATTTGCTCCCGGGACCAGACCGCACGGCCTCATTTTCCATCTGCAGAAAAGAATCTGCAGCAACCCAAGTTGCTGCCAAAAGGGAGTTTTCACCCCACTTTCTCAACAAAAACCTGTACAAAAACATATCCAAACACCAACCATGCAGTTATGTGTCATCACAAATCATTTTAGCCCAGTTTCAGCCTCGATTCCAAGCAAAAAAGCAGCCCCGAGGCTCAAGCAATATGCGAATTCATAAAGCATAAATTAGGAAAGCAAATAAAACAGTAATACATTGTTTTCGCCCCATCGGCACCCAAATAAAGCAAAAAAATAGACAAATTGTGCATAAAACTGTTCATTGTTTGTTTCCTTCCTTGATCGGCCCTAAAGGACCTCCTAGGCCTCCGATCCCTCCACGTCACTACTCAGCTCATAGAAGCTCGTCTCCCTCATCAAATCCTCGCTGTCACTCACATCAGAAAGATGGACATTCTCATGTTCATATTCAGCTAGCTGCTCCAGGATGCCGGCATTAGGTCCCTGTCCCCGAGGCAGGGCACTAGAAGAGTACTCTGAAGCCGATGAGGTGGATGCCGTGCTCCCTACGTGCCTCCTTTTGCGCACGGGCTCCTGCACGCTCGCTGCAGCCTTTGAAGCGCAAGCCAGCTTCTTTACGAGGGACCGACACACATCCTTCCAACCCCTGTTCTGCCTGACCAAGCCGTCATAAGTGCGAGCTGGAACCTGAAAAAAGAGAAGAAAATCTCAGAAAAATCTCGGAATTGCAAAAAGGCAAAGAAATCTGAAAAAGGGAAAAGACCCTAAAGTGTACTCACAAAGGTCTTTGTCAGCGGCAGAGTATACCGGGGCTCCTCGTGTCGGGATAGGTATCCCGAACCTCCTGCACTCGCCGACCACATAAGAAAGCCGAGCAGAGGCATCGGCGGGTCAAGAGGCTCGGCTTCCCCATACCTCGAGTGACGGCCTTCACTAGCTTCTGTGGCGTCCTCAACCGCTGCTCCACAAAGGTAGCATATGGGGTAGCCAGATCAAAATACTCCTCAGCTGCCACGCCTGCCTGATACCTCGCTATATCATCCGCCGACCAGTCCCTGGGCTGCAGCATCCATGCTGGAGGATCGAGAGGAGTAATGGCATCCAATGGAGGGACATGGCCATGCTGCCTGGAAAAGCGGTCCCCCAGATAAATGATATCGCAAGTAAGCCCGGTCAGCCACCTCCTCTGCCTCGTCACCTCCATGGCATCCCCTAGAAGAATCTCCGGGTACCTCCCCCAAGGATAAAAGTTCACTCCGTCATGCCCATCCCTGTTGATGACCGGTCTAACCATCTTGTAATCAAAGGTGATCCGGGTCTTCCCGGTAAATTTGTCCCTAGCATCTCCCCTCCAGCGGATCATAGCAGGGAAGTTGGTGGAATCACTCTGCTGGTTCCACGGAAAGAACCTGATCACCTCGCAAAACTAGACCTGCATGTTCAAAACATAGAAGGGTCATTTCTCTTATAAAAGTCTCAAGACAGAAAGGAAAAGATAAAGGAAAGAAGGTGAGAATACCTCAGGAGCAAAGGAGAAGCAATCCATCGAAGCAGCCTTATTCCGGCTATACAGATCCAGGGAGAAGTAAAGCTCCGCCAATCCGGCCTCGCCCCAAGAGACCGTCCCAATCCCATCCACATCCTCCAAGGAGTCATGAAGGCAAACCAAAGCCAAAGTCCCAGAGTTGGCAAAGATAGTGACTGACAGCATCAACCACAGAAAAGCCCTCGCAAGCTGGTGAGCAGTCACCTCATTAGCAAAGAAATCCTCGCATGCAGCTCAGATCGCCACCTCGACATTCCTAGTCTCCATCCCCAGCCCCTTAGGCTGAGGATCAAATCCCACTAGAGCTCTAAACTCCTCATCCGTGATATGGTCTCTCCAGGTCACAGGCCTCCCGGTGAATTGCAGGCCAGTGATAGCAGTAAAGTCTGTGGGCGTCACTGTAAGCTCCCCCCAGCTAAGGTGAAAGCTGTGGGTGGTGTCCCACTAGAACTCCGAGAGGGCCTGGATCAAGCCCTTACTTTTTGAGGTCACATGAATGACTCTGCCGATAGCCTCAACAAACAAATCCAGGCCAGTAGCCCTCACTAGCTATTTGGGGTTCACCCCATCCTTCTCAAAATCAGGCATCCTCTCCCATAGCCTCACAGCAATCTCAGAAGGTCCCCTAGATTTGCTCTCCTGTAGGAGAACACAACAGAAAGTGTGAAAGTCCTTCATCTCATTTCAAAAGCATGCATATATTCAAAAGTGCACATATTTTCAAAGAAAAGCAGTCATAAAAGATTTCTAGCATCTTTTGCATAGAAAACGTGTCTTTCATCATTTGAAACGCATTGTGTCAAGCACATCGCTTTCCTAAGCATAGAATCACAATTTTCAAAATTATCTGCACATAAGCATTAATTTTTTTCAAAAAAAATGGCATGCATGAATCCTTTTCATCGTCCAAAATCCCGTTCCCTCATCCATGATCAAAAATTGACCTTGTGAGGACCCCGACCCGGAACCTACACGTGTCCCGAGCTGGAGCGTCCTCAAACTAACCCAAATTTCCTAAACTTTTAAAACTTTGATTTAAATTTCAAACATAAACACAATTATCATAACCATTTCAAAATAACTCTACACCTTTCCACAATGGAGAAAGAGTTGACCAACTTTGAAAGTAATAAACTGTTTTAGTTACAAAAAGGTATCGGTTATAACATAGAATTAAGGTTTATAAATACAAACTCCCTAAATGAATTATACCAAAATACACTTTCTACGCCAACCTATACATACCCCGATAATTCCCAAAATATCACTTCCAAACTCCTCACCGCCCTTACTTGGCCGGTCCGCCTGTCTCGGAATCTAAAAACATTAAAGGGAGAGGGGTGAGAATAAATCTCAGCAAGCTATTATGAATGCAGCAATATTTCATATAAGATGCAACACATAACAAGTTGCATATAACACATTGGAAAAGCCGTAAACACTTTACACTACCTCGGTTTACCTTTTCCCGTCTGAACAATAGTCGTACAACATTGGATATAAAATTCCAATCTTAGGTGAGCTGCTTAAGCAATACTAACATCTTATAAGACCCATTTTTCAGGGAACCATATAAGATAGTAGCTACTCTGTAAGGCTTTTTGCTCACTACAGATGCTATAACCCCGACCTGTGGCCACAGGAGGGGACGGTCACAGATATAACATAATCCGATCACATTAGGTCACACTTCCATAATTGATCGTATTATGTTATACCCCCAACATCAGCTGATTAACACATTATCAAGCACATACTAGTTACTTGAAACATAATCCACAAAAAGGGATAAACAATATAGCCACATGGTAAAATATACTCATGTCCAACCAATATCATAGTGCAACATTTATTCAACACACTATGCATAATATAATCAATGAATATGAACTCAAATAAGGCATGGAGATATCATTAATCCACCATACGTAGTCATTATACAATAATACATGGCCTCTATAAAGGTCCAAGTTAAATCTACCAAGTTGGGATCACATTTGTCAAGTTACCAAACTAGGCTAACTAGCGTTTTCCAAGCAACATTTAAAGTACTTCCCCAATTCCAATTTAATCACTTAAGATGTCATTGAGTAGCCAAAGTATTCTACTTTAATCTAGGTTAAAGAGATTTAATTTTGGTTCTAGTTTGATTAGGTTTGAACAGCTCTAAAGTTGGTGCAAAGTAACCAGGCCAGGGTACGACTCGTGCCCTTTTGGCCTTACTCAGAATCATGCGTCACAAGGCAAGCGCGACTCGTGACTTCCACTTGGCACGACTCGTGCCAATTTTCCCCAATGTTGATCAGAACGACTTGGCACTCCAAGCACGACTCGTTACCACGAGTTGGCCATGGGCATGACTCGTGCCTGAAGGCACGACTCGTGCCACGGCCAGAAACAGGTACAGCAGCAGCAACAATTCCTTAACTCCAAGAAAACCAAATTTCAACCAAGCTTCCCTTTTATTGATGAACCTAAAGGTTTACTAAATTTCATACTTCCCATACTAAATTATTTAAACCCAAAATGATGTAAACCTAGATCATTACCATATGATTTCCCACCCATTTCACTAACACATTTCAAGTTAACCCTTTTTAATATAATTAATCCATCTTCTTACTCTTTTATCAACTTCCATGGACAATAACATACTTCTACACCATTAATCAATTCCTCAACTTCAAGAAAGTTTCCAAAGCATCAAAAGACCATTGTAACCACAATAACAAAAATAAATAGTTCATGAGCATTTAAAGAAGGGAAGGTTCATAATAACTCACCTTAGAATTTTTGGATGATATGAGGATCTTGTTAGCTTGATCAACTCCCCTAGATGCACCAAGCACAAAAGTACAATTTGATTGAAAAATGGAGGAAGATTGAAGGCTCTAGGAACTTGGAAGTGAGACCTTCAAAGTAAAGCTTCCGTGGCAATTGGGAAGAAGAAGGATGAAGATGGTGAGGGAAGAATGAGGAGGATGGGAGAAAGTATGGGAAGGATAGAGGGAGTATGGGGAGAGTTTGACTTAAGTGAAAGAAGGATGAGGAAATCAAAGGGAGGGCATGGCCCCCCATGCCCAAATCACTAAGGCTTTCAACAATTCTTCACTAAAGCCCCTAATGTTTTAAAGAATGAACTTCAACCCTTTACTTCTTTTCTCTACACAATTAAAGTCTAACTACTCACATTTTATTTATTCCCAATTATTATACCACAACAAATACTTTAACTTATTTCCATAGTAACCTAAGGATTTAGAACTATCCTTCAACCATCTCAATTTAATATAAGAAATCAAGGAGGTAACATGAACACAAAATTTTGACAATAATATTAAAAGGCATATAATATGATACTAAAATTGTGCCTAGGGTTAGGGTCGTTACACTCACTCCCCCTTAAAGAAAATTCGTCCCGAATTTGACTGTCACTTACCTAAATGTTCAACCCGCCTCGGTTACTTATGTATCCCTCAGACTCCAATTCCCAAATAGTCTCTTCAATGTTGTGATTCTTCCCCAAGATTTCTAATTCCATTAATAATACGATATTACAACTTAATGTTCCAAGAATACCATACAAATATCACTAACCCGAATTTTCACGACCTCAATAAAAATATAAATAAATAAAAGTATTACAACTTATGTCACCAAATACATTACGATATTACCTTTAAAACTTCAAATACTCTATAAGCTGTTCCAAGCCAGTCTATAAGTCAAATCACCAACCTTTTCTAAAACTTCAAATGGATTAAAAAACTTTGGCGCCAATTTACCTTAGGCCTTGCTTCATCAACCTCACCCCAACAAATTGGAGATCGATATTTTCTTCCCGAACCACGCCTTATACGGTTTTATCTCAATGCTAGAATAATAACTGCTATTATACGCACCCAACCACTGGTAATCATACGTCCTATCGACTACTAAAATCCATTGTACATGCCCGTAGCATATCCTCAACAATAAGTAATGATTCCTCAAATTTTCACAAGGTTAAACTTAATAGCATTCATACATTCCAAAAGGACCTTCCCAAATGATGTCTATCCAATCCATTTAATACTATGGGGTTTATAAAATCAAACTATCCCCTAAAATATATGAGGACTTGATCAAAGAATCTCATCACTATACACATATATAATGAGTAGAAAATACAATCAACTTTCTATAATCAAAACAACATACTCCTTTTTACTTTCAAGGTAACCCAATCACCAAATCCATCCTGATAATACTCTCAAGTTCAATCTAGAACTCTAAATATTTTAATAAATCTTCTAACGTCAATATTCTATTTTCACATTTATGACCAAACCGCCTTATGTCTTGACTCACTTGAAACGAGTTATTTCAATTATCTCGTCCGCAATTCTCATAATACAAACATTAAACAACTGCCCATGGAATAATAAATATGGACATGCTAATAAGACCCTGATTCCATAAACGGAATATTAATTGACCATATTTCACAATTCAATGCTCCAATTATGTTCAGGCCCAGTGACAGATCAATATCCGAATCAAATAGTTGGCCGCCCACAACGGAGCCGATCCAACTCCAATACAAAAACCGAGTCTACTGTGACCGTCACATTAACAACCCCACAATTTATCAAATCATTTCTCGGATCAAAACTTTAATATAATTAATCACTATAGGGGAACTAGGTTGCCTTTCTACTTGCTTCTGTACAAATTATATCTTTAGAATTCCAATTCTTTCTAAAATTTACAACATCTTTCAGAATTCCAAAGGATAGATAAAAAGAGATCCAATGAGACTCGAATGGTTTATTTATTTAAAACCGTCCCATACCAGTTTTAATTAACTGAACCACTCACAATTTTAAGAAATTTTCAAAAGATTGATAAGCTAACAAAACAAACTCGAGTGATCTAATTATCTACAACCGTCACATACCAGTGGTAGATAATTAAATTACTCACAGATTTTAATGTACACAAAAATGGTTCACTGACCTTATTAAATCAAACTATCCCCGAAGGGCACAAATCTCACACAGAGGTCCAATATACAATCCAAAGTTCTAAAACACATTTAAAACAATTTTAACATAATATTCTTGTTTGACCTCTATTTATAGTGTAGCCATCACTCATAATATTTATACTTAGTTAAGTTCTCTATAAGAAACACAATCTCGTAATACTATTACTATCTTCTATAAATCACTAAAACATTCATTAAGATAATAAACTTGGTAAATCATCCTCAATTCAATAATTCCTCAAGTTGAATATTCAACACTTTTACTTAATTTGAGTCATCTATTCCCTACCTTTGATATTGGTATTGTACTTAGTAACAACGTATTGCATACATCAAGTTTTCGATCAATTACCATGATTTCCTAATAAGAAAATATAATTGGAACTCACATAGATCAATCATCCCCAAATTGAGATTAAACATTAACAGTGTAAACTAACTTACCTCTCGACAACCATCAACAAACTCAAAATCCGCATAACGTCAATACATTCCCAAGCATCACACCAATCTCCATATGAGTCACACAACTAAGTCAACATATAGGGTGTAATCATCCTAAAGTATTCTGCCTTCCAATAAGATTTATCCTCATTTTATATTCTCAACTAATGATAATCGTTTCTCAAAACAAACCATATACATATATTACCAATTCCTGAAGTTGATCCTATAAGTCACCAATAACTACATCTATTATACTTCTTCACATTTACCCTATTTACCTCTCCATAACTAATACACAACCACAAATCAAACGGTCATACTAGATACAAATGTTGTCTTAAGTATATCCTTAAAACAAATATTCACTGTAATTGTAACACCCCGAAAATTCAACTAATAACCATTGAGTATTCTACTAATTTCTAAAATCAATCATACAAATCATCAACAAGTGATAACAAATACTTATTCTTCACAGTTACCAATTTGAGATCTCCATAATCTATAAATAACCACCAAGTATCATCTTTTCTAAATATAGTAATAATTTACCCTTACGGAGATTCGCTAAGCTCATTATCTTCTTTATCAAATAATTTCCCAAGTTGAATCATCAATTCCATCATCCCAATTAGTGTCCTCTATCTAGGGATCTGAATACCAAAATAGTACCTTATATCAACTCAAAGCCTCAATATCCTGGCATGATACCTGATGGGAACCCATTTTGAAACTCACATGGAAAACACCACTTAGTCAACTTATAGGGTGATATCACCTACAAGAATATATGATTTCCTATTCAAATTAGTAGCAAGAATACAATCAATCTCTCATTAGAGAATATACTTATAGCACATAAGGCAAATATATGTCTGTTTTATAAGAACTCGTACTCGCGATATCTTATAAACCATATAATCCCACTTAGACTATCACTTTCAATACTAGTCTCATATATCTAGTCTCCACCACGAGACACCAATGTATAAATACTCACGCAAGTTATACAACCATAAACCACTCTTAATTAGGCCATATACCTAACCTCAACTAATAGTTCACCAATTTATTTACCACCGGTACATGGGATAATTCAAGTGTCTTTTACTCAAATATAACATATAACCCAAATAACCTTCACATTCCTTAGGCCCTACTTTTGACATTTACGCATATATGACATAATAGCAATTAATGGCTTATCCGCCTCGACTACACACGGAGGCAAATCAAACATAGATAAGGAGACTCGCTTCTTGCGACCGTCCTCCCCAAACACAACATTTACTCAAATAATTCAGGTCAATATAACAATAATTCACGGATTGGTATCTCTACCACATCCACCGGCCATCCATACCCACTTAATCACAATTACCATGATAATCAAGAATGATTCGAGGTACTCTCCCATAGGAGTAGAACCTCCAGAACATAAGGCAACTCTTAGGCCATTTATGCAAATAAAAGCGAAAGATAATGCCACAAGAGAATGGAATGAACGGGAATTTAGAAAAGTATGATCCCTAACTCCGGAGACAGGTAATATACCTCAAATGATTGTGGAGGAATCTATCTCTCCATATTGCTCACATTTCCTAAATCCTTTGGTTGGTCATTATCATTTTATGTCATTGAACAAATTCCTGCATTAACACTCGACGTCAGTTATCGCACTCTCTCTCTCTCTCTCTCAAACTAGACTCTACCCGTGAACTCTAAACCGAGCTTTGATACCAACTGTGAGGACCCCGACCCGAAACCTACACGTGTCCCGAGCTGGAGCATCCTCAAACTAACCCAAATTTCCTAAACTTTTTAAACTTTGATTTAACTTTCAAACATAAACACAATTATCATAACCATTTCAAAATAACTCTACACCTTTCCACAATGGAGAAAGAGTTGACCAACTTTGAAAGTAATAAACTGTTTTAGTTACAAAAAGGTATCGGTTATAACATAGAATTAAGGTTTATAAATACAAACTCCCTAAATGAATTATAACAAAATACACTTTCTACGCCAACCTATACATACCCCGACAATTCTCAAAATATCACTTCCAAACTCCTCACCGCCCTTACTTGGCCGGTCCGCCTGTCTCGGAATCTAAAAACATTAAAGGGAGAGGGGTGAGAATAAATCTCAGCAAGCTATTATGAATGCAGCAATATGCCATATAAGATGCAACACATAACAAGTTGCATATAACACATTGGAAAAGCCGTAAACACTTTACATTACCTCGGTTTACCTTTTCCCGTCTGAACAATAGTCGTACAACATTGGATATAAAATTCCAATCTTAGGTGAGCTGCTTAAGCAATACTCACATCTTATAAGACCCATTTTTCAGGGAACCATATAAGATAGTAGCAACTCTGTAAGGCTTTTGGCTCACTACAGATGCTATAACCCCGACTTGTGGCCACAGGAGGGGACGGTCACAGATATAACATAATCCGATCACATTAGGTCACACTTCCATAATTGATCGTATTATGTTATACTCCCAACATCAGCTGATTAACACATTATTAAGCACATACTAGTTACTTAAAACATAATCCACAAAAAGGGATAAACAATATAGCCACATGGTAAAATATACTCATGTTCAATCAATATCATAGTGCAACATTTATTCAACACACTATGCATAATATAATCAATGAATATGAACTCAAATAAGTCATGGAGATATCATTAATCAACCATACGTAGTCATTATACAATAATACATGGCCTCTATAAAGGTCCAAGTTAAATCTACCAAGTTGGGATCACATTTGTCAAGTTACCAAACAAGGCTAACTAGCGTTTTCCAAGCAACATTTAAAGTACTTCCCCAATTCCAATTTGATCACTTAAGATGTCATTGAGTAGCCAAAGTATTCTACTTTAATCTAGGTTAAAGAGATTTCATTTTGGTTCTAGTTTGATTAGGTTTGAACAGCTCTAAAGTTGGTGCAAAGTAACCATGCCAGGGCACGACTCGTGCCCCAGGGCACGACCCATGCCCTTTTGGCCTTACTCAGAATCATGCGTCACAAGGCAAGCGCGACTAGTGACTTCCACTTGGCACGACTCGTGCCTGAGAGCACAACTCGTGCTAATTTTCCCCAATGTTGATCAGAATGACTTGGCACTCCAAGCACGACTCGTTACCACGAGTTGGCCATGGGCACGACTCGTGCCTGAGGGCACGACTCGTGCCACGGCCAGAAACAGGTACAGCAGCAGCAACAATTCCTTAACTTCAAGAAAACCAAATTTCAACCAAGCTTCCCTTTTATTGATGAACCTAAAGGTTTACTAAATGTCATACTTCCCATACTAAATCATTTAAACCCAAAATGATGTAAACCTAGATCATTACCATATGATTTCCCACCCATTTCACTAACACATTTCAAGTTAACCCTTTTTAATCTAATTAATCCATCTTCTTACTCTTTTATCAACTTCCATGGACAATAACATACTTCTACACCATTAATCAATTCCTCAACTTCAAGAAGGTTTCCAAAGCATCAAAAGACCATTGTAACCACAATAACAAAAATAAATAGTTCATGAGCATTTAAAGAAGGGAAGGGTCATAATAAGACACCTTAGAATTTTTGGATGAAATGAGGATCTTGTTAGCTTGATCAACTCCCCTAGATGCACCAAGCACAAAAGTATAATTTGATTGAAAAATGGAGGAAGATTGAAGGCTCTAGGAACTTGGAAGTGAGACCTTCAAAGTAAAGCTTCCATGGCAATTGGGAAGAAGAAGGATGAAGATGGTGAGGGAAGAATGAAGAGGATGGGAGAAAGTATGGGAAGGATAGAGGGAGTATGGGGAGAGTTTGACTTAAGTGAAAGAAGGATGAGGAAATCAAGGGGAGGGCATGGCCCCCATGCCCAAATCACTAAGGCTTTCAACAATTCTTCACTAAAGCCCCTAATGTTTTAAAGAAAGAACTTCAACCCTTTACTTCTTTTCTCTACACAATTAAAGTCTAACTACTCACATTTTATTTATTCCCAATTATTATACCACAACAAATACTTTAACTTATTTCCATAGTAACCTAAGGATTTAGAACTATCCTTCAACCATCTCAATTTAATATAAGAAATCAAGGAGGTAACATGAACACAAAATTTTGACAATAATATTAAAAGGCATATAATATGATACTAAAATTGTGCCTAGGGTTAGGGTCGTTACAGACCTAGTTTTAGCACATGCAAGAACTCCGTCACATTTTAGACAATTATTTTTCTTACTTTATTTTCGAAAAAAAAAATGGGTCATTCTCATTATTTTTCAAATAAATTCCACATGCATGTTCGTTCATCTTCTTAACCTCATAGGTTAATCATCAAGATTCCAAAATCATCACCAAAAATCCTAGGAAAATTTGAGAAATTCCTAAAATTCGGGTCAAGCCCTAAAATCAATCAAAATTCAATCAAAATCGACGGAATCGAGCAAATCAAGAATGCTTACCCCAACCGATTGAGGTTTCATGGATTTGTGCTCCCTCTTGCCCGGATAAAACTAGGAAGGAGGCGTATTGAAATCATATTTTCACTCGGTTCGGACAAGCTCTTTTCTCCTCCTTCGAGCGGCCTCGGAGATGTTCCTCCGTGCTTGCCTAGGCATCGGATTTCCTTCCGGATCCATCCTAAATCAAAAGAAACAAAGGATTGGAAATATTTTCGAAAATTCTTTCTCTCCTCTCTCCCTATTTCTCGGCAGCAGAGGGCGGCAATGGTGCCCAATGCCCATTCAAATCCAGTTTTAAATAATCTGGAAAAAATAAACTTCTAGCCGTGTGGCCTCTTTTGCCCCCGTCTCATGCCGGGCGGCTTCTTTTGCTCTGAGCAGAAATTACATCTTTACCCCCTGGACTTTCCACTTAGGCATACAACTCCCGTTATTTCTTAACTAGAGTAACGCTGTGATTCCAAGTATATCCGTTATCTCCTAAAAGAATCAATTTCTCTCCCCAGTCGCCTCCGTTACTTCCGTTATAACGGAATGACGCTAGGTGACAACCTCCGAATTGTCAAAGTTCAAACTTTAGCTACCTCTATCACAGATTGAGAAGTACGCTCAAGTTCTCCAAACTTAAGCTACCTCTTTCACAGATTGAGAAGTACGCTCAAGTTCTCCAAACTTAAGCTACCTCTATCATAGATTGAGAAGTACGCTCAAGCTTTCCAAACTTTAGCTACCTCTATCACAGATTGAGAAGTACACTCAAGTTCTCCAAAGTTTAGCTACCTCTATCACAGATAGTGAAGTACGCCCAAGTTCTCCAAACTTAAGCTACCTCTATCATAGATTGAGAAGTATGCTCAAGTTTTCCAAACTTTAGCTACCTCTATCACAGATTGAGAAGTACGCTCAAGTTCCCCAAACTTTAGCTAGCTCTATCACAGATAGTGAAGTACGCTCAAGTTCTCCAAACTTAAGCTACCTCTATCACAGATAGTGAAGTACGCTCAAGTTCTCCAAACTTTAGCTACCTCTATCTCCTCGATAGTGACGTAAGCTTTAGTCTCCATCAGGTGACAACCTCCATTAATTGTCAATCAGGTGACAACCTCCATTAATTGTCAATCAGGTGGCAACCTCCATTAATTGTCAGTTAGGTGACTCCTCCATGAATTGTCAAAATCTCAAGGATCCTAGACATCGTTCCTAACTATATAGTGATGCTTGAACTACGATCAAGGCTTGATTCCTCCGGGATACGTAGGTAGCCTTTCATAAAAGGTCCAGCCATCCGACCGCAGTGGTCACCCTCTTCCATCATCACTCCTCAGTGGTGAGGCAGCCTTTCATAAAGTTTCAGCCATCAGACCACATTGGTCGCCCCTTTGTCATTCATCACTCCTCAGTGGTGAAGTAGCCCCTCATAGAGGTCCAGATATCCGACCACATCGGTAACTTCTAGCATATCCCCAGTAGGATCAGTCGCTTGACCTCCCAGGTCACTTTCCCTTCTATTTCCCCAGCAAGAGACCAGTTTCTCTTCACCATTCCCCAGCGGATCTTTTCTGAACTACGACCTGGCTTGATTCCTCCGGGATACGTAGGTAGCCTACTTTAGGTTCAGCCAATTCGTCACATATGACACCCCCTTTCCCCAGTGGATTCCGAACTACGATTATGGCTTGATTCCCACTCGGGATACGTAGGTATCCTTCCAAAGGTTCAGCCACTTGACCACCTTTGTCACCCAATCCGTCTCGGCATTCGCCAGATCGGATCCTTTTCTATCGACAACCCCACTCGCCCTGCAAGTGACGTTGCCGAGGGGCTTCTGTAAGTACCCAAATCTGGCTCATGCCTTCCGGTTAAGTTTCCCGGCAATTCCCCGGACTTTCCTAAAGTTCAGGAGCAATTCGGGAACTGTTCCGAACCTTCCGAGGGGTGAAGGGATTACTTGGAATTAAAAAACCACGTTTTCCTTTTATAAAAAAAACCCTTCTAGAATGCCACCTTGCATGATTCTAGAAAGATGCTGAGTCATAGTGGATAATGTCGCACAGCTGCATTAGGAGAGAACTCCAGGCCGCACGGCTTCATTGGCTATTTCCAGACTGCCTATAAATAGAGGCCTCCTCTACCCATTTTGAAAGAGAAGAATTCAGCACAAAAACTCTATCAAAATATCACTATGAAAATTCAGTAAGCTAAGAGTGCCAAGAACCACCTCCCTCCTCCTTGAAGCCTCCAAAAGTTGGTCCCTTCCCTAGGCGAATTCCAAAGAGAAAGAGGTTACCACCATTGGTAACCTCTCATCCGCTTATCTTGCATTATACTTGTATATATGTGATATATTTGCTCCTTGCTTTACATATTACTATATATTTGCTTGGGACTTGGTATATTGTTGTTAAAGATCATATCTTTGAACATGTAAATCATATTCCCCTCCCTTTGCAACCTTTGCATTAGAATAGCATCTTTTGCTCATAAAAATGTAGTCTTTGCATTAAAGGTGCATCCTTTGCACCTAAAAGTCTCCTTTTTACATAAAAGTTGCATCCTTTGCACTTAAAAATGATTCCTTTACATTAAAATTGCATCTTTTGCACCTAGAATCCATTTTCCTACATAAAAATGCATCTTTTGCATTAAAAATCATCTCTTTACATCAAAGTAGCATCCTTTGCTTTCAAAATGACATCTTTATGCATCCTTTGCATATAAAATGCAATTTTTCCACATAAAAATGCATCCTTTGCATTAAAAATCCTTTCTTTACATAAAAAGCATCCTTTGCAAACAAAGAGCATCCTTTGCACCCAAAATGTCATCTTTTTCATTAAAAATGTCATTTTTATCCTAAACATGCATTCCCCATGTCCCCATTGGTATTTGATGCATCCTTTGGAAAGAAATAGTGTAAAGATCCTATCTTTACATCGTTTCTTCCATTAAAGGTGCCATAATCTCTTTAGAAAGGGATAAACCTTGAACCCTATATCTCCGATTATCACTTGAGACGAGTATAGTAGTCCCTACACAAGCTCAATCGTCTCAAGGTGTAGGATTGATGGGCTAAGGACACTCCTTTCTAAAGAACCCCATTTTGGACTATAAAAAGAGAGTCCTTCTCTTGATCACGCAAGACCCAAGGTCAAATAGTGATGATCACAAGTCCAAGATGAGGACGGGATCAAAGTCTCAAACACATAAAAATCCAAGGAATCCCGAGCGATAACCAACTAAATGGTTTATACGTCCGGAAGACAACTTGGAACATCCCCCCCTCTTTTCAACACATGCACACAAGAAAGCACACAAGCAAGCACGAAAAATGGAATCTTGGGAGACTTGCTACGGCAAGGCACCTTGGGTGAACGACGATCCGTTCTTCCCAAGGGGTAACTTAACCTCCAAACCCTAAATCCTTTTTTTCAAAGTTTTGAGGAAATCAAAATGGCGTGGCGACTCCGTTTTTCAAATTAAACCGAATGTTTTCAAACTCAAGTGAATCCAAATAAAAACACAAAAAAATAAATTTGGGCACCACATTCACAGCCACCTCAGATGAGCCTCCATCGGCCCGTACCGAATACCCAAGGCCCTGGCATCGGTAATATCAAAACCCAGCAGCTCCGACAACTGCCCCGGGGTGTAGCCATCCACCCACACAAGTGTGTTGCCCCAGAATGGCAACCCCGTAATCGCCGCAAAGTCAGTGGGAGTCACAGTCGCCTCCCACATCAGAAGTGAAACGTGTGGGTCGTGTCCCACCAGTACTCCCTCAGGGCAACGTACAAGACGCTTGCCCTCTACGTCGAAGCCACCGCGACTACTGCGCTGATAAACCCAGCCAAACCGAAGTCAAGCACAAACTACTGCGGACTCCTCTCTCCGTCCCGAGCCTCATCTGGGAGTATCTCCCACAGCGCTCTAACTGCCTCGAAGGCTCCCCTGCTCTTCAAGTTGCGAATGTCAACCGACCCTCACCCTTGCAGGTGAACACGACAAAAATACGTTAATACTGAAGCAACATCAACAGAATGCACGAACGCATGCCGAAATGATGAAACACAGATATAGTTCTCATTTTCCTAAAATATGTCCATCCCAGTTGGAGTATTGTAGCATTGCGCGGATTTTGAACATCCCATTTTTATTTATCTTTTGAGTCGCCACTTATATTATTCATTTGGAAAACATAGAAAAACCATTTTGAAAGAAATTTGGGTTTGGGGCTTAGGTTATGGAATGGGAAGGTCAAGAAGCACCCATTCCACCCAATCCGGAGATCGGTCTTGCTAAAGAAAAGAGAGGTTTTTGAAAAAGAAAAGGATTTCAAATAAAAATATAAATAAATATCCGTTTAACGGGGTTAAACGGAATGTAGGATCGATTGCTTTGAGACCATCCCCATGATTTAGGGAGGCTCTAGGCCGATCCTAGATTCTATGTATTTATACCACTCTCACAATCAATTAGAAAGGAAATAGGGGTTACCTTGCGTGAGGTGATTCGGGCAGAGTTTCAAGTTTAGAATCGAATCTTAACATGGACAGAGCTTCGCCTCAGTCCTTGACTCGGATCATGATGTTTGTTTATCAACAATGTTGACAAACAAACTTTGAGGTGATTTTAGGGGTGATTTACAGGAATCTTTCAAGGAGAGAAACCAGTAAATGTAGGGGAATTGTTGGGATTTTCCGGACCTCTGAAATATTGGAAGTCACCATGTATTTATAGGTGTTAGAGAGGTGTAGGTGGAGAGGTAAAACACTCCTAGGAAGGTTCCAGACTCCAAAATCATTGGTTGGCCGGATGGATAAAGTTTTATCTTGAAAAGAGGTTGAAATCGACGAGGAAACTGTCATCTGCATGCTGCAAAAGACCAATATCTCGCCCGAGACACGCCATTCCACGCTGGATATTATAGTCTGTGGAAAATTCTGCCTTTTCCTCATTATCTCATATGCAGTTTAGTCCCAAACTAACGGTGGTTAGTCAAAACTTAACGAAACATGACGAAATGGTGGATTTCTACTTCTTGACTCAAAGCGAGACTTAGAGTGGTATAAATGTGATCCGATGGGTTCAGAATGGGGTGTCTACAGAGCCCCTCGTCGACAAGTCTTATGGAAGAAGTCATGTCGACGATAGAAAAGACATCATTCTGAACATCGGGATGGTCGGACCGCACGGCTTCCTACGTATCTCTATCGGAGAATCAGACCATAACGTAGTTCGACTCCAAAACACGAAAAGGCTGCTTTAGGTATTTTGAAAATCATTTTGAAAATCGAGGAAATTTTGTTTTAAAAAGGTAAATTCATACTGAGGAATCAAATCAAGACCCAATTCTGAATATACCTGTTTGTCTGAAGATTCGCCTGTCTGGGCTCCGAACCTGCGGGGAAATATGTTAGAAAACAAAGGCTCACCTGTCCGGTCCTTTGAGTCCTGTCGGTTTTGTGACGATTCGCCTGTCTGGGCTCCGAATCGGGCTTTTAGTTGTTGAGGATGACGATTCACCTGTTTGGGCGTTGAATCGGGCTTTTGTGATGACGATCCACCTGTCTGGGCATTGGACCGAGCTTTTTGTGATGACGATCCACCTGTCTGGGCGTTGGACCGGGATTTTCTATTGATGATCCACCTGTCTGGGCGTTGGACCGGGCTTTTCTGTTGACGATCCACCTGTCTGGGCGTTGGACCGGGCTTTTAATTTGATGATTCACCTTTCTGGGCTCTGAATCATGTGAAATGAGTTGATCTCTGGATCAATCATTTTTCGGGCGACTGGTGCCGTACCGGGCGATCGTGCGGGTGTCACGTTCGGCTCGTTCCGTGACTTGCGGTGCCGATTTTTCCACGTTTCCTTGCTAGTGTATCATTTCCAAGGGTAAATGTGTCAAAATTTTGAATTTCAACGTTGCGTAGACGCTTATTGTCGAGGACAATTTTGTCAAATTTCAGAAGGCATATCTCGCGTGAGATAAGATATCTCGTGTGGGATATCCACTGTCGAGGTAATATATAACAGCAGCTGCTGTTTTAATTTGAAATTGCCGCTTTTCAAATTCCCTCCCTAGCTCGAGCCAAGGCAATTTTCTCTGCCAATTTTCGCGAGTTGCTTGTTGATTCCTCCTTCCAATCAACTTTCAATCCTTCCTTCCTCCATAATCAATGGCTCAAGAGGGAAAAAATCCAATTTTGGGGAGTTATTTGCTTGGGAAAGATTATCCCCGCGACGACCTTACATTCGATAGGGACGCGCATCTTTCTACCGCTGTTCGGGAAGGTTTGGTAAGAGATTCTCTCTCAATTCTTGTTTCTTGCATTGCATTGAATTTGAACTCATGCTCTTTTGAATTTAAACTTTATCAATGGCAGTTTCATTGCTTTTTGGTTAGAACTTGGTTCTACCTTGCATGCTTCATTTTTTGTTGAATTTGTTAGATGCTTGTTGTTGCATTGTGTGCGTATGAGTCCCCTACATATCATGGATTGTAGGAGGGGTTGATTCGGGTAGTCGAATGCATCTTTGGGCAAGCTTTTCTTGTGCGCACGCCAAGTGTTCGATGAAATGCCTCAATGAAAATTTTCTTCTATTTCTTTGAGATTTCTGCCATGGAATGATTTCTAACATTGCCCTTTTGCTCTTTCTTTGTTTTGCAGTCGTATAGGCCAACGAAAAATTGTCGTGGGAGCCCAAAACTGGCTAGAGCTTTGTGGGACAAGATCAAGGACCTTAATGGGGTTCGAGCTAGGATGGCCCAAACGGGGCTTTTGACCTTCGTTGATAACCTTCAGGGGATGAGACGGACTCCCCAAGTTCTTCAGGCGATCAGGGAGAGGTGGTGGGATACTACTCACACCGTGCATCTGCGCTTCGGGGAAGCCACTATGACTCCGACGGACTTCCTTGCTATTACGGGGCTAGAGTTCACCGGTGAGCCCCTCCAGAAGACTGTGGGTTATAACCCTGCAAGCCCTGCTGTGTGGAGGCAGTTGATTGGTTTCGCCCCTAACAAGGTTAAGGGATTTGCTGCTGAGTTGTCACCTCTCCGGGCTCAGCTTGAGGCTTATGCTCTTAAGCCGAATGTGGACACTGATCGGTTGGTGCGAGGTGCCCTCTGGTACATTCTTTCGGAGACTATCTTTGCGAACCACTCTTCTACGGCCCGTCTTTCTCTTTTGGGTTTGTTGGTGAATTTGGATGAGGTGAGGACTTATGATTGGGGCTCAGCGGGGCTGGCCTTCTGTTATCACGCCATGGACGAGGCGTGTAGGCACACCAAGGATACCCTGTCGGGGTATTCTTATGCTTGGGAGGTATGCTCTTGATTCTGTTTCTGTCCTTTGTCTGTATGCTTTGTCTGTATTTCATACTGAATCCGCTCTGTTTTCTTTTACAGATATGGGGCTATGTTGTCTTTGGGCTGTACAAGTTTGAGCTGGACAGTCCGAACCCTCTGTTCCCGGATATCAGGAGGTGGAGCCACCCCAATCGGAGTGTTGATGAGGAGGAGAATCAGGAGTGGACCCTGACGGTTGCAGAGGCGCGGGCCATGTTGGACGCCTTTGAGTATGAGCGGTTGGGCCTTTATCCATGGACCCTGTTGGAGCGGGAGGTTCACCGTGCTTGGGATGCCCTTTGCAATGCGAGAGGATCTTGGCATCTACGGAGGATACTATGTACTTGGGGGAGCGAGTCTTCCCACAGCATGGCCGGGGTAGATTGCCATATAGGGTGCCAGTGGATCCGCCGAGGGCGATGTACCCCACCCACTATATTCTTGATGATGATTATGCCAATCTCATGGTAGGTTGTGCGGCTACGACTCGTGTTATTCGAGGAGCCTCTTATGAGGAGTTCTTGCCTCGACTGATGGGTCCCCTTCCGGTGGGTGCTAGGCGATCGCTTGCTCGTGGTTCCGCCTCTGCCTCTGCCTCAGGTTCGTCAGCCCCTAGCACTTCTTCCCAGTCTGCTGGTTCTCTGCCCTTCATGCCATATTTTGGTCCTCTGAGCTACACATATATGATGGGGAGCATGCCGATGATGGGCCACATCCCGACTCCGGATCATATTCCCGAGGGTTACCGTCTTCCGCCTGATGTCTCCTTGGTATGTTTCTGTTCATATTATCTCCTGTATTCGTCCATATAAGTGTATATGTCCGACTTCATCTGAGCATTTCTTTTCTTTTGTTGTCAGATCACTATGTCCGCGGCCGATTACAATCGTGGGGCGAGCAAGATGGCAGGATTGATGGCCACAGTTTCGGACTGTACGAGAGGCATTCCAGAAGGCATCTTTGGCGGCTTCGACGGTGGCCTCTGCGGTGACCCCGACTTGTGGAGCCAAGAGATCGAGGAGGGATGGTAGCCCCAACGGTAATGAAGGCGGAGGTACCGACGACTCGAGTGACCTGATGGCTTGATCCTCTTTTCTCCCCATTTATTTTCTGAAGATTTGTAAATATTGGCCGTGTGGGCCCAGACAATTTTTTTTCTTTTTAGTACCCGTTAGCACATAGATGGCACAAAAACATGGTTTTATTAAGTCCTAATCCTAGGTCTAATTAGTTAGTTTTTTAACTTTCTCGACTTTTCGTAGTTTGGAAATGGAATGGCCACCTAGGCCACAATTTTGAGCTTAAATTTGGTGTTGCCTTTGTATGTTGGGAAGCTGTATGTGCGGGTTTTCGAGACTTGCTTCGTCAAGTCGGGGCTAGATTTTTATTTGTGCAGAACTGTTGCTGTTTTGCCGTGGCGATGTATCGCGCGGGACAAGGCATCTCGCGCGAGACACGCTACCCAGGCAGAATCCTCTTCCTTCTTCGAACAGGATTTTGTCAGTTTTCCCTATAAAAACGCCCTGTAGTCCGGCCGGATAACTCATCCTAGCCTTTCAAACTCTAGAGATATTACATTAGGGTGAAGTTCTTGTCTTCTTTTTCAACCATGTGATCCATGGCTTCCAAGGAGATCGCCCCAGCGTCCATGATTGTCGATGATTTTTCTTTGCCTTACGAAGTGATTGAAGCCTTCAAGCAAGCATCAAGAGATTTCGTGAGGTCGTTTCGTAATCGATCCGCAACAAGTTTATAGCGAAATTCGGATTCGAGAATCCTTTTCACCTTGAAGAACCTCCAACCGGATTGGAATCTTTTGCGGGGTCTTTGCTCGATTTTGGGATCCCTCTGTCCATCTCTTCAATTTTTCTCTTAATGAGATGGTGCCTCTTGTGGAGGAATTTGCCATTATCTTGGATATGCCTTTGACTGGTGAGATTTCTGTTCCTAAATACAATAGGAATCATTCAGAGGCCTTGAATGAATTGCTAGGGATCCCCCTTAATACTTGCTATGAGTTGGTTCACCGCAGGTGGGTAGATTGTTCTTCTTTTCCTGAACGATTCAACGGAGATTCAGATGATGACGCCTTTCATATCTACAAACGGAACTTTCTGGCCCTTTCTCTCTTCGGAGATGTTTTGTTTACATGCAGGGATGGCTTGGTTGACTCCCAATTGGTGGAAATTGTTCTGCAGGCTAGGAAACGTTCTAGGAACATCATTCCGCTAATTTTGGGTGAAACCCTACATGGTCTTGATGAGTTGCATAAGACCGGTGCCATGACTCAAGGGAGCCCTCTTTTTTGACTATTTGGCTTAGGGAGCATCTCAAATTGGTAGGTCCCCAGTTGGAATATTCCCGTTCACATATCATATGCGAAAGTTCTTGATCAAGGATCTCTCGGTGGATGAGTGGGAAATTTGAGTTGATTGCGAAGGCTAGCTGCGATATCCTTTGGTGTCCACCTTATTGGAGATTGAACAAGTATGTTGCCAATACCAAGGGTTTTGACGGGGTTGTTCTTAGGGTTTGCGAGATTCCTCCTTTTATTTTCCCAAGCGGGTGCTCCGTCGGTTTGGTCGCGGCGGGGACACTTATCTTTTCGAAGGGGCCTCTCGTGATGTGTCTTATATTGGTGTAGAGTTTGCGCATGTGCTAGCTCAAGCATGGGGTGAAGGAAATAGTCGGGACCGCTGGTCGAACCTTAGAACGTTTAATGCAAGCATCTTCTTATCGACAAGTATTTGGATTGGTTTCTTCATGCGGCCACCCTAGTGTGGAGAAGATTGATGATCTGCGGCTTCCACTGTTAGGGGATTCTTTCGTAGCTAGCAGTATTTTGCGAAGGAGCGAGGCTCAGTCTGATCCTGCTAATGTACGGACCGATCCAACCCAGGATTTTCTTGATGGGGATTGGTACGAAAGGCAAGGCAAAGGGATGCCTGGAAAGATGCAAGCTTTAGATAGGCCTAATGTCTTCAAGAGGCTTTCGGAGTCCATTTTTACTCGTCTCGAGGGATGCTCTGCTTCGAAGGACCCAAAGCGCAAGAAGGATCGTGAAGACGATGGTGATCATATCCGCCGGCCTACCAAGTTAATGAAAGGCTAGATCTTAAGGAGTACCAAGAGATTGCTTTGATAGATCAATAGTTTTGCTTTATTAGTATTTTTTTCAAGATTGTTAGCTTAGCAAATTAGTCGTTGTGGTTAGGATTTCCCTTTTGCCATTAATAAAATGCATTTGATTAATAAAAGGACAAATTGGATTTATTTATTTGATTAGACCGAACCCGAAGGCTGCCTACGTTCCTCTTTTACAGCAATTAAATAAGAGGCTCAGGTCTGACGTAGTTCATTTTTTAGAGAAAAAGGACAAAATACAGTTTCAGAAAAAGGGGTAATCTCGCGCGAGACAAGGCCCCTTTTTTTTATTATGCACACCCTTTCTTTTGCCTAGACTGCCCTTTCGGGTTTCCAATCTAGCGGGCTTCTTTTCTTGTGCGAGCTCTAATTTTTGCCTAGGCCGTCCCCTTCGGGATTTTCAACCTAACGAGCGTTTTTCTTTTAAGAGGCCAAGTCACGCGAAGTATTTCTTGAGCTTGTCCATGTTGGTAGCCGGTAGTTGATCTCCGTCTAAGTCTACCAGCTGAAGGGCTCCCCCAGAGAATATCTTCTTTACGATGTAGGGTCCTATCCATCTTGGTCCCCATTTGCCTAGCGGGTTGAAAGGTCCAGGACGATGCTCGCGGAGAACTAGGTCGCCCACTCTGATATTCCTTGTCTTGACCTTTTTGTTGAAAGCTCTTGCCATTCTTCTTTGGTAAGCTTGAGTGTGCTCGGCTGCTTTCAGCCTCCTTTCGTCTAGCAAGGCTAACTCTTCGTATCTGCTTTCTAACCAGTCGACTTCATTCACTTGGTTTTCTAGGAGAACCCTTAGTGATGGTATTTCCAATTCTATTGGCAAGACAGCCTCCATTCCGAATGTGAGGGCGTAGGGAGTCTCTCCTGTAGCTGTTCGGACTGAAGTGCGGTATCCCCACAGTGCGAAGGGTAACTTGTCGGGCCAGTCTTTCCCGGTGACTGCCATCTTTCTGATGATGGTTTCGATTGTCTTGTTTGCGGCTTCAACTGCTCCATTCGTCTGAGGCCTGTAAGGAGATGACTTGTGTCTTGTGATTTTATACTCGGTTAGGAGGTGATCGGTTTCCTTCTCGAAGTGCGAGCCATTATCGGATATCATCTCTTGCGGGACCCCGTATCGGCAGATGATGTTGTGTTTGATGAATTCTGCAACCTTTCTGGCATTCAAAACTTTGTAGGAGGCGGCCTCGACCCATTTAGTGAAATAGTCGATGGCTACTAGGACGAAGCAGTGCCCATTGGCTCCTGTGGGTGTGACCTTTCCAATCACGTCTATCCCCCATGTCGAGAACGGCCAAGGAGAAGTCATAGGGTACAGCAAGGAAGGTGGTGCGTGCTGAAGGTTGGCGTGTATCTGACACTTATGGCATTTCTTGACCATTTTGGTACAGTCGGCTTCCATGGTTAGCCAAAAGTACCCTTGTCTGATGATCTTTTTGGCAAGCATATTTCCGCTCATGTGGGTTCCACATATGCCTTGATGAACATGGTCCATTATTTCTCGAGCCTCTTCCTCGGTGGCACAAAGGAGGTTTCCTTGGGAATGCTTCTTGAATAGACGGCCAGCTATGATGGAGTAATTAGCGGCCAACCTCTTAAGGGCGATCTGAGTCTTCTGGTCTGTCTCAGGTGGGATGGTTCCATCTAGGATGAAATGCCAAATATCATGGTACCATGGTTTCTCTTCGGAGTTCTCAACAATGGCACATTCGGATAACCATTTGTCTTTGCAGTCATGGAGATCTATAACGGCGCAGTAGGCAGGGGTTGAGCGCTGTGTTATTTTGAAGGGTTTGACTGCTTTTCCTTTAGGGATTTCGACCAAGGAAGCGAGTGTGGCTAATGCATCTGCGAACCGATTTTTGTCTCTAGGAAGATAGTGGAACGAGACATCCTGAAATTGTTGCGCCAACTCTTGGAGGTGGGCACTGTATCTTTGAAGGGTTGGATCTTGGATCCTCCACTTCTTCAGCGTCTGATTGATGATTAACTGGGAGTCCCCAAATACTTCAAGTTCGGTCACGTTGCGTTCTAGGGCTGCCTCAAGCCCCGCTATACAAGCCTCATATTCTGCGGTGTTGTTGGTGGCGTCAAAGTCAAGACGTATTGCTAGTGGAGTATAGATGTCGTTAGGGTCTACCAACAACATTCCGATGCCGAACCCTCTTTTGTTGGCTGCGCCATCGAAAAATAATTGCCACTTATTTTCGTCTTCTATACTCATGATGTCTTCATCAGGGAATCGCGGGTCTTCTCCCTTCGCGTCACTAGGAAATTCGGCCAACTGATCTGCGAATACACTCCCCCTAACGGATTTCTGAGTGACGTAAGTGATATCATATCCCGCGAGCATGAAGTACCATTTGGCCAATCTCGAAGACAAATTTGATTTGTCTAGGATATATTTCAACGGATCCATTCTTGCAATGAGACGAACCGGGAAGGCTTCCATATAGTGCTTTAGCCTTTGTGATACCCAAACAAGAGCAGCGCAAGATTTGTCGAGTGGAGAGTAGTTGATTTCGCTGCCTTGGAATCTGCGACTGACAAAGTAGATGGCATTCTCTGTGTGTGAGGCGAAATTTGTTCTTGAGCGAGCATAGCCCACTAGCGCGTTGTCGATGCTTAGTGAGGTATAGCTTTAAGGGCTTTTCCTTGTGTGGTGGAACCAGGATGGGTGGGGAAGTTAAGTAATGCTTAACTTCCTCGAATGCTTCTTGACATTCTTCGGTCCACTCTTGAGGTGCGTTTTTCTTAAGTAGCTTGAAGATAGGATCGCACATGGTGGTCAGTTGATTGATGAATCGACTGATATATTGGAGTCTGCCCATGAATCCCTTTACTTCTTTCTGCGTTCTGGGTGGAGGCATGTCCATGATAGCCCTTATCTTAGTGGGGTCTGCCTCTATGCCGCGCTCTGTGACCATGTACCCTAAGACTTTCCCTTTGACCACTCTGAATGAGCATTTGGCGGGGTTGAGTCTCATCTTGTGTTGTCTCAGTCTATTGAAGAATTTTCTGAGATCTCTTAAGTGCTGACCATCTGTCCCCTTAGAGTGGACAATCATGTCGTCCACTTATACCTCTATTTCTTTGTGGATCATGTCGTGAAATAGTGTCGTGACTGCCCTTTGGTAAGTAGCCCCAGCATTCTTGAGACCAAATGGCATGACCGTATAACAGAACGTCCTCCAAGGTGTGGTGAATGCTGTTTTGTGTTGATCCTCCTCTGCCATGAGTATTTGGTTATACCCTGCGAATCCATCGACGAATGAGCGGACTTCGTATGCGGCTGTGGCATCGACCAACATATCTAAGTTTGGTAGCAGGAAGTCATCTTTAGGGGATGCCTTGTTCAAGTCTCTGAAATCGACGCAAACTCGTATTTTCCCATTCGACTTGGCCACTTGTACCGTGTTTGCTAGCCATTCCGGATACTCGATCACTTTGATAAAACCCACGTTCAAGAGTTTCATGATTTCCTCTTTTACTTGCATTGACCATTCCGGCTTGATTCTGCATAGTTTCTGTTTGACTGGCTTGGCGTTGGGTAGCAGCGGTATCTTGTGCTCTACAATTGACTGATTCAACCCAGGCATATCTTTGTAGGACCAAGCGAAGACGTCGACATATTCTACGAGGAGAGCTGAGTCAAGGTTTCTCTGTCTTCCCCCTTGAAGAAGCTACCGATCTTTGTTTCTCACGGGGTCTTACATTTGTCCCAAGATTAACCGTTTGCATTTCCTCGTCGTCAACAGGGCCATTCTTTCCACAACGACCTACTTGCTTAGCTAATTCTTTTAAGATTTGTTCATTTTCTTGATCTATCTCATCGTATGATTCATTATTAACGTGTTCGTTATATTGATTATTATTCGTTAATTCATCATTCACGATGTTAGCAATCTCGGGGTACTCAGAAAGATCAAAGTTTTCATTAAGGAAGTAAGGGAATACATGCTCGGCCACCGCCTCGATTTCCTCTTGAGTGAGTTCATCGGAGGTGGAGCGATTCTAATGTGAAAGTTACGGGGCCTATCTTCTGCGGGGATGGGGAGTGCAACCAAGCTCTTTGATCATGAAGTCTTCATCAACAAGCTGGTCCTCCGGTGACGTGCCGGTTTAGAATTGGCTCATCACATTTACGTATTAGCCTTGTGTAATCAATAGTTGGAGCGTCCCCTTGGAGATTGCATGGATCTGGCTGTCTTCTAACCGAGCACGGGTCTTCAAGCTGTCGCGGCATGTCTTCTCCCAACACAAAGTCCCATTCGGCTGGTTATTTACGCCTTTGTGCCCCACAAATCTTTAGGGATTAGTGAGACGGTTTGTTTCATTTGGTGAAGCATCGCAGTCGCTGAAGATTTCAAAGCCCGGTTGGCGCCTTCCTTTATCGTCAGTCCATGGTTCTGAAAAGATAAAGTAGGGGATGCTTTCCCCTTCCCGGACGAAGTAGCCATTGAGTGTCTTTCGATATGGCTCGAGGTTGCAATTTTTGACCTTTGGGTCATTGTGACCTTTATACGCGGTTCCTTCCCACTTGACTTGAGTGAAGTCTCACTCTTCTTTGTCATCTCTATCATGGATGTAAGTGATGTATCCTAGACCATGCTTTGTGTGTGGTGGGGGAACCAGTGGTGGTTCCGTTACCCCTTGCAAGTGTTTTCCAAGTCCCAATCCAGGGAAGTATCCTTTTGCTTGCATCATTCTCCAAACAGGAAGGTTTCCAGAAAACCGAAGTGCCTTGGAGTAATCATTTTCATTGCGAGTTTCTATGACATTCACGATGCTTTCTTTCTCGATCTCAAATACACTGAACAGAAAATCATAAGTGCTATATTGCACCTCGAGGATAGGGCTAGCAGTAACCATCTATCCGTGTATGGTGACTATCGTATCGTTGTGTCTGAACTTGATACATTGGTGCAGGGAGGAGGGTACACCCCCTATGTCGTGTAGCCAAGGGCGGCCAAGCAGCAAATTGAAGGACGTCGGGATGTCGATGACTTGAAATTCGATTCTCATTGTGACTTGCCCCATTTCTACAGGTATCTGGCCCGACCCCAAAGCGGTTCTAGCGGTACAATCGTACCCCCTTACGGTATGCCCCGGATGGCTTAAGGTCTTTGTGGGTGAGGCCTAATGATGATAAGGCTTTCTTTGGAAGGACATTGATTGCGAGAACCATTGTCGACCAAAATGCGTGGCATTCGGTATCCATTCACCTTAGCTTGATTATGTAGAGGGCCTCATGATGATTGTTCCCATAGGATGGAAGGTCGAAGTCAGTGAAAGTGATGACGTTGCCAAATTGTACTTGACCAATCATTTGAGTGAGCTCTTCGGGTGTTGCTTCCGAGGAAATGGTCATCTGAGCCAATGCCTTTTCAACATCTCACGTTGCTTGTGAGATGCTCCTATGAGATCCCAGACTGAGATGTTTGCTTGTGTCTTCTTTAATTGAGTTAAGAGAGGGTCTTGGTTTGCTTGATGATGAAGCTTTTGCTTGTTTAGGAGGATTTTCGTCCCTTGGATCTTTGTTGATGATCACACGGCCAGGATCGTGTGAGGGAGATTGACATTTTAGACCCTTTTTCCTTTTGTTCTAAGATTTCCTCCCAAGACATCATATAACAGAAAGAAGATTTATTAAATTCAAGAGGGCTCTCGTCCACAGTTGTGGCTAGACGAGTAGGATCCTCGAAGCTACTTTCTACCTCTATCAAATTGACCTCATTGTTTGGCAAAGGATTAGTAACAACATTAGGTAGCCCTATCTCTTTATCGTCAAACAAATCTTGGATGACGTCTTTCAAGTGGAAGCATGAGTTGGTGTCGTGGCCGGTGAAGTTGTGGTACTTGCAGAAGAGATGATGAGCATGATTGGCAGGAAGATCTTTCTTTGGAGGTCCACCTTCTCTTGGTTTGATTTTTCCATTCTTGACGAGTACCTCGAAGAGTTCTTCTTGAGTGATCCCTTCAAGCTTGTCATAATGTCTATCCCTTTTCTTCTTTTGTGGTGGAGGTACCGCAGAGTACTTACCATTTCCGGGATGATTGAAGACAATAGCATTAACAGAAGTGTCCTTGGGGTTGGAAGAGGAAGAGGAGCTCTTGTTGTAACGGAATCCACTTTCTTTCTTGGCTTCCCTTTTCTGTTTGATGAGGTCATCTAACCGTATACCCGACTTGTGAAGTTCGGCGAAGCTAGGAAAGTAGTTGCCTGCAAGTTTGTCTTGATACTCCTCCCTAAGACATTGTATGAGGATGTGGATTTGTTCGTCTAGGCTGGGCCTATCAACGATTTCAGTCAGTTTGGTCCTCCACCTTTTGACAAAATCTGTGAAGGATTCATTCGGAAGCTGCTTGGTTTGTTCAAGATCCCTTCTAGTGGTGCGGTAAGTGGAGTTGTCCTCATACTGTTTTTGGAAAGTACAACTAGCGAGTGGCCAATTGAGTCTTGTAGAGAGTGGGAGAGTCATGTACCAATCCCTAGCGGCACCATCGAGAGTTTGTGGAAAGCATTGAGCTAACAGGTTGTCATCAACACCCATAGGTAGCATGGCCCAAGAGTAGGTCTCCAAATGTGATTTGGGACAGGTGGTGCCATTGAATTTTGCAATGTCGGGTGTTTTGTACTTTCTAGGAAGTTTGGACATGGATTGACGAAGGGTGTCATAATCAATAGAGAGCGAGGCTCCCTTACTCACATCGAGGGATGCAAGTTTCTTTTCTAACATGGCCATGGTGAGGGGTTCGTTCTTGCTTTCCCCTTTGCTTTCTTTCTTGGATGTGTAGCTTTCGTTGTCAGAGGAGGAAGATGACGAGCTAGACTCGTACTTCTTTTTCTTGCTTTTGCTTTGGCGGTGACCCTTGGCCTTTTTGGTGTATGATTCCTCTTCTTCGGAGGAAGAATCATTTTTCTTCTTCTTTTCTTTGTTGGCTAGTGTTGCCCTAAGCTCTTGAATTTCTTCCACGAGAGTGTGGATTTGGGTAGCTTGCACTTCTAGGCGATCATTGGCTTCTTCCAGAAGTTTGTGGTTGTTTTCGGACAAAGTTTCATTACCCGAAATATTGTTGATGTCGGACATTGTGTTGGGAGCCTTGAAGTTGAGTAGCTTCGAAAAACTGACAGAAGAGATGCAGAGATGACTTCAGGATCATATCTAGCCCCAACGAGTCGGAAGCAGGCTTAAACGGTTCAGGCTCAATTACAGCAAACAGGGGCATTATCTCGCGCGAGACATGTAGTCCCGTACGAGACAGTCACACGGAAAGTTGATTTTTATTAGACCTAATTTTTGGTCGGAACGGAGAATCCGTTTTGATGGGTTTCTAAGGTCTTTATCAGAACCTAACGACTAAGCAATCAGTCCGATTTTTGTAAACAAAGCCATGTAAGATTATTTTTTGAAAGATGTATATTTTTCTTTTAAAGGAACTTCCGAAAGGGTCATTCCGAAGGGACTTTTTCAGAAGGGAGTTTTTCGAGGGACTTTTTCGAGTCCTTCTTTATTGTCAATTTTACATGGCTTTATTTTGGTCAAAAACAAGAAAAGATCACCAAGTCAAACCGACCGGTCACGGAGTGTTCCTAAAAAGACAATCTACATGAAAATGTGGCGATGCAGGGCTGGAAGGCTAGGCTCCCCGCGATATGACAATCTAGGTGGATTGAATACGCGGAGTGGGATGATCCAACTTCGGAGAGACCGGCGACTAGGTGGTTACCGTCATCCGTCCTTAGTGTGGGTCCCGGGTTTATAGAGGGTATGCAGTGCAATGACAGATATATCATGAGTGCGCGTGTGTGATAGTCAATCTAGGTGATAGATAAAAATAGAGATTTTTTTTTTAAATAGAAAGGAAAACAAATAGTGGCCGCACCAAGTGGTTGCCTACGTTTCTCCCAAATTAGGGAGACTCAGGCCGTCGTAGTTCCACGTAATAAGAGAGAGAGATGAATAAATTAAATTACAACTCCCGAATCCCCAATGGACCGGACTTTAATAAAATAAAACTCAATCGCACGCAGTTTATAAATAACAATCAATTATTTAACTAAAATACGGATTCGAGTTCGACATCTTAAGGGAGGCCTTAAGATGAGGAAACTCTGCAGATAATGAATTCTGGGATCCCCCTTGCGTGTTTGACTCTCGTCTTGGACCTCAAGATGAACAGGGAAAACCAGAAAACAACAGATTGCCGAGGAGACGTCTCGCGCGAGATAGGATATCTCGTGCGAGATATGCCTGATCTGAAGCAGAAAAACAAATTTTTATTTATTATTTTTTTTTGAAAAACCTCTCTTTTAATTTTGATGCAAGTTTAAGCCTCTTAATTTTATGTCCCCAGCGGAGTCGCCACTGTAGCGATGCGTGAATTTTGAACATCTCCTTTTTATTTATCTTTTGAGTCGCCACCTATATTATTCGTTTGAAAAACATAGAAAAACCATTTCTGAAAGAGATTTGGGTTCGGGGCTTAGGTTATGAAATGGGAATGTCAAGGAGCACCCATTTCACCCAATTCGGAGATCAGTCTTGCTAAAGAAAAGAGAGTTTTTCCGAAAAAGAAAAGGATTTCAGATAAAAAATAAATAAAAATCCATTTAACGGGGTTAAACGGAATGTAGGATCGATTGCTTCGAGACCATCCCCATGATTTGGGGAGGCTCTAGGCCGATCCTAGACTCTATGTATTTATACCACTCTAACAATCAATTAAAAAGGAATTTAGGGGTTACCTTGCGTGAGGTGATTCGAGCAGAGTTTCGACTCAAGTTTAGAATTGAATCTTGATACGGACAGAGCTTCGCCTCAGTCCTTGACTCGGACCTTGATGTTTGTTTACCAATAAGGTTGGCAAACAAACTTTGAGGTGATTTTAGGGGTGATTTTACAGGAATCTTTCAAGGAGAAAAACCAGTAAAATGTGTGGGATCATGGGCCTCTGAAATACTGGAAGTCACCAAGTATTTATAGGTGTTGTAGAGGTGTAGGTGGAGAGGTAAAACACTCCTAGGAAGGTTTCAGACTCCAAAATCATTGGTTGGCCGAATGGATAAAGTTTTATCCCAAAAAGAGGTTGAAATCAACGAGGAAACTGTCATATGTATGCTGCAGAGGACCAATATCTCGCACGAGACACACCATTCCGCGCGGGATATTGTGGTCTGTGGAAAATTCTTCCCTTTCCCCGTTATCTCGTATGCAGTTTAGTCCTAAACTAACGGTGGTTAGTCAAAACTTAACGAAACATGACGAAATGGTGGATTTCTACTTCTTGACTCAAAGCGAGACTTAGAGTGGTATAAATGTGATCCGATGGGTTCAGAATGGGGTGTCTACAGTGGGTTTGCTACCCTTTATATGGAACTTACGAAGAAGATCCAAGGCATACTGAGCCTGACTAAGAAGAAGAGAATCTGCAGAATGGTGTGTCTCAATTCCAAGAAAGAACCCGAGAGTACCGAGGCGTCGACTATCAAATGTTGCACATATAGCATCAATGACCGAGGTTACTTCGGAAGAGGAAGAACCGGTAATGATGAAATCATCGACATAAACTAAGATGGCCACCAGGGAACAACCATCATTATATCGGAGAAACAGCGAACTGTCGGACCTGCTGTTAAAGAAACCAATTGAGAGAAGAAAATCATGCAATCGCTGAAACCATGCTCGGGGTGATTGCTTCAAACCATAAATTGATCGATGAAGCCGACATACATGATGTGGAAAATCAGGATGAGCAAAACCGGGTGGTTGAGCCATGTACACCTCCTCATTTAAAATGCCATTCAAGATTGCATTCCGAACATCAAGCTGTTGAATGGTCCAAGATTGAGAGTGTGCAATAGAGAGAAGTGTCCGGATGGTGGGGGGTTTTACCACGGGACTGAATGTCTCATCATAATCTATTCCCTCCTGTTGAGAGAATCCTTGAGCCACAAGTCGAGCTTTATGGCGTTCCACCGTGCCATCAGCTCTACGTTTCACCTTGAATATCCACTTTCTTCCAACAACAATCATAGATGGTAAGCGAGGAACTAGAGTCCATGTGCTATTTTTTTGCATGGCTGTCAATTCTTCTTGCATGGCGGTATTCCAGTGAGGGAACAGAAGAGCCTGCTTAAGAGTCCTAGGTTCAAAATCCGTAGACTTTAGTGTTGTAGCCGTGAGAGCAGTAGGTAGGGGATATTTAGTAACCCGAGAATGAGTAGTATCAACCAAGTCAGCAATGATTTTAGGATTAAACACACCTGCCTTTGCACGAGTCATCATAGGATGCACATTAGTTGGAGCTGATGCCTGAAGTTCGCGAGTTGCTGATTGTTGATTGTCAAGAGGAGCAGACTGTGGAGAAGTTGGAGGAGAAATTGGTGAGGCCGGCATAGTATTGGGTGATACTGAATTTAATATAGAATGCCCAAGATGGGGTTGCTCTGGAAGAGGCCCAGAAGGAGAACATGGTGCACCCATAAGGTGACCAAAATTGGGTTGGCCCAAGAAATGTTGCTCTGTGGGCTGTGTAGCTGCTGGACTAGGGCAAGTATGTATGGGGGCTGTGATGAAACATTGGGTAGCCAAGGAGCTGAAGTACAATGAGAACAAGCATTGGGCCGAGGTTGTGCACTCACATGATCAGAAATGTCCGTTCCTAACTGAGTACATGTCAAGAAACATAAATTTTTCCCGTAGAGGTGTCATGACACCAGTATCCTTTTCGAAAGTTATCATATCCAAGGAACACACACGGAGAGAACTTGGGCATGAGTTTATGAGAATTGTACGGTACAGTTGGGTTTTGGGGTTACAAACGCAGCGGAAAATATTTATACAATAACAAAACCCTAGCCCATAAATTCGTCTAGCATGAAGAGATTAGAAACATCAAATATAATTTACATACCTTAATGCGATTTGTTTGTTCGAAAACGGATCTTCAAATCGAATCTTAAAACGAATCTCAAAAACCTGTTGATGAAGGTTTTTGATCTTCTCCTTGTTCTTTACTTGGTGATGAATCAACGATTGAAGTCTTCAAGATTTTGGTGATAAATTAATCACCCTCTATCAGTAATCCACACGCAAACGGACCAAGAACACTTCTTGTTGGATTGCTAGATGATCCCCGACTATTGAAACGCTTTTCAATAATCAATGGCTGTTTGGTAGAATGAATCTATAGAATTTGATCTTTGATTCGTAATCAAAATCAACCAATTAGTGTTTCAAAAACTCTAATTTTTCATCACATATGGCTGGGGCAAAAAGATTCTATTTATACTTGTTATAAATCCTTAACCTTTAGGGAAAAGAGTCCTTTTTCCAAGCCAAAACGGGCTTTCAGCGCCGCCAGGATGAGTCATCCCCCAAGGCACGAGTCGTGAGCACGAGTCATCCCCTGACCCCAGATTTCACCCTTTTAGCCATTTTCAATCCGTTCTTTTGTGTGTGACCCTTTAGGAATTATATTGTATGTTGGTAGTGAGTTGAAACATCAACCTCATAAGACATAAGTGACTTCTAGCAAGTCATTATGTCCACCCAATTAAATATAACATCAAAGCTTGATTCCTTGATAATCAAATGCACAATCCCTTTGTCCACGATGTCAAATTGAACATGAGTCATGGTCCATGTCAACTCATCTTGTTCAATGCTTTCTCGATTTCGAATATGTTGATAATCCAAATGCATTTGATCTCTATCAAATCAATTGAGTGTGGCCACACATTTCATCAACATCATTCATCGATGGGCCCAAGCAAACATCTCTCTCAATGAGAGGGACAAATCCCATCTTGACTTATCATTCTTCCCTACAAGAATCCAATCGTGCCAACATAGCCCTTATTGCTATCCGATTAGAGATAGTGTTAGACTATATCAAACACAATGTTCATCATGTGGAAGACGATGATAATCTAAGGTTCAAAGAATTCAATGACACGACTATCATGAGATTTAATCATGACACATATGACTATAGGCCATGTCATAAATCTCATCGGTAGGTCATGTCCAATACTTGTTCTCTAGCAAGTATCCATAAGTGCAATGTGTATCACATGCATATAATCATCTCCATGATTATCCACTACCAACTTATACTAGCCATTGTCTGAGACTATTGCTCTTGGAACCCCAAATCTGCACCAGATGTGATCGTGGACAAAATTGATAACATTCTCCTCGAAGATGGTGGCTAGAGCTTTATCTTCTGTCCATTTTGTAAAATAATCCACGGCCACTACAACGTACTTAATACTTCCTCGGACAGTTGGGAACGGTCCTATTAGATTAATCCCCCATGTATCAAACAGACATGATGGTATAACCAAAGTTTGCTCTGTTGATGGGAGTCTAGGAATGTTCGCAAACCGGTGGCACTTGTCACATTTTCTAACGTACTCTTCTGCATCTCTCCTCATCGTCGGCCAATAAAATCCTTGGAATTTGATTTTGTCTGAGAGAGTGCGAGCATCAGGATGTTCGCCAGAAACTCCTTCATGGACCTCATAGAGTAAATTGGTGACCATATGAGTTTTGACACATCTTAGAAAAGGCTTGGTGTATGATCGCCAATATAATACTCCGTCAAGGATCGTGTATTTTGCGGACACCTTTTTTATGATTCTAGCCTTTGCTCGATCTTTGGGGAGGGCTTCCTTTTCGATGTAATCCTTGATTTCATCTACCCAATCCCTTTCCTGATCCTCAATATTGTTTATCTGAACCCGATCTATAGCAGGTGCTTCTGTGAACTCTATCTGGCAGTCCGCATCTAAGTCTATGACTTCTTGATCGGTGATTCTGGAGAGGAGGCCTGCTTCAGTGTTGTCCTCTCTCATTACTTGGTTCAGCTCATAGTATACGAAGCTTTTGAGAAGGGTTTTGGCTAGACCGCAGTACTTGGCTAGCACCGGGTTGATTGTGTCATATTTTCCCTTTATTTGGTTCACTATGAGATGAGAGTCACTACTTATCTCAATATTTTGAACTCCCAAGTCTCTGGCCAATTCCATGCCTGTTATAATCGCTTCATACTCAGCCTGATTGTTTGATGCTTCGAACTTGAATCTCAAGGCTCTCTTAAATTTTTCCCCATAGGGAGCGATCAAGAGTATGCCCGCTCCGCTCATTAACTTGCTCGCAGATCCGTCCACGAATAAAGTCTAAACTTCTTCTGGGCGCTCTTTGGGCTGTATAATATCTGCTTCTGAGCTCTCTTGGGCTTTTTGTGACTCTGTTCACTTTCTCTTTCCCAGGTCACTGTCCGCTAGCTTAAATGAAGTTTCTGCCACAAAATCAGCTAAGGCCTGCGCTTTGATTGTCCTTCTGGGGGAGTAGGTGATCTAGAACTCAGTGAGTTCTATAGACCAAGCTAGCATTCTCCCCGATGACTCTGGTTTATGTAAAACCTTTCTAAGCGGGGCCTCAGTGAGTACAGTTATAGGGTGTGCAGAAAAGTAAGCTCGTAATTTTCGAGCAGATGCAAGCAAAGCGTAAGCTAATTTTTCTATATTAAGATAACGCCCTTCTACGGCGGACAGCGCCTTAGATACATAATAAACTAGTTTTTGGGAGCTATTTTCCTCCCTTATAAGAACAGCGGCCACTACCAGATCAGTGACTGCTAAAAATAGAAAAAGCTCTTCCCCGGGCACCGGGCTTCTGAGTAAAGGGGGCTGTCCGAGGTATCTCTTCAATTCCTCAAAAGCTTGATCGCAGTCCTCGCTCCACGCGAACTCGTCAGCTTTCTTCCCCCTTTAAGAGTTTTGAAGAAGGGGAGACATCTCTCTGCAGACCGCGAGATGAATCGGCCTAATGCGGTGATGCGCCCATTTAGCTTTTGCACATCTGTCACGCATGCAGGAGGCTTCATGTCCAACAGCGCTTGGATTTTTTCAGGATTAGCTTCAATTCCTCGCTGGTTGACCATGAATCCGAGAAACTTGCCCACTTTGACCCCAAATGCACATTTAAGGGGGTTTAGCTTCATGTTGTTGCGGCGTAAGTTAGAGAAAGTTTCCCCACGTCAAGCTCATGGGAGTTTTCTCTCGTCTTTATGACCATATCGTCAATATAAGCTTCAAGGTTTCTGCCCAATTGGTCCTTAAAGACAATGTTAACCATCCGTTAGTAGGTGGCTCCTGCATTTTTCAGCCCAAAAGGCATCATTGTGTAGCAGTACGTCTTGCCCGCAGCGATGAAAGCTACTGAGGAGACGTCTTCGGGAGCCATTTTGATTTGGTGATAGCCGAAATATGCATCAATAAAGCTGAGAACTCTGTGTCCGGCTATCAAATCTACCAAACGGTCAATGCGAGGAAGAGGGAAGCAATCTTTGGGGCATACTTTGTTGAGATCAGTGAAATCAACGCAGATCCTCCATTTGTCATTGGCCTTTTTGACCATGACTACGTTTGCCAGCCACTTAGGATAAGATATTTCTTTTATTATCCCCGCCTTAAGCAGCTTCTCGACCTCTTCTTTGATCGCTATCTCTTTATCGGAGAGAAATACCTCAATTTCTGGTGTATTCGCTTGAAGGTGGGGTCATCGTTTATTTTATGGAGGATCACGTCCTCACTAATTCCCTGCATGTCCTCCACCCTCCATGCGAACATATCACGATTTTTTCGGAGAAATTCTATCAAGATCCTCCTCTCCTCCGAGTGAATTTCCAGCCCGACCTTAACTGTTTGCTCGGGATAGTGGAATTTGATTACCACTTCCTCGAGCTTATCGTTAGACCTGAGGTCGCTGATTTCACGGTTAAGTAAAAATTATAATAGAGTATGTGTTGTGAGTATTAAAAGTGATCTAGGAGAAAGAATATGAGGTAGAGAATAGTGAGTTAATAGTTATTTTGAATATGATAAGTAGCACGAATAAATAAATATTTAAAAGTTTATATTTTAGGAGTATATCTTTTTAAATGAGACACCCAAAATAAAAATTTGTGTCTTTTCGAATTGAACGAAATGAATGAGTATATATTTTTGTAATTTTACTTTATCACAAACAATATCATTTATGCCAAAAGTAAAAAACCTTCATAATTATATTTCTAATAAATAGAGGTCAATGTTATTTTGTTATATACTCCCTCCGTCCCAATAGTAGCTTCCCATTTTGCCATTTTGGGTGTCCCATTAATAGCTTCCACTTTCCTTTTTTGGCAAAGGAATTTTTACTATTCCCTCCACTCATTCTCTCTCCTACATTATTTTAATACTCACAACACCATTATAATTTAATATTCCCTCCACTCATTCTCTCTCCTATTTTCAAATTACACTCACAACATTTTTACTTCCCCCTCATTTTCTTAATTTGCATGCAATCCAAAAATTGGACAGCTACTATTGGGACGGAGGGAGTATATCTCATCTTCCATAATTAATATAATTAATTGTTCTCTCTAACATAGTCTTTTTTATGTTAATTAATAATGAAAGAAATAATTCATGATAATAAGTAATAATGAGATAACACATTTAATGATTTATTTTATAACAAATACTCTCTCCGTCCTATCTTCAAAAAATAAGAGGTTCAATAATTAAGAAAAATTGTGAGGAATGTAAGTGTTGCGAGTATAAAAAGTGAGATAAGAGAGAAAGTAAGGTAAAAAACAGTTGATAAATAATTGTTGTGAGTATATCAGGTGAGATCCACAAATGAAGAATTAATAAAAACTTTTTATTTTGGAATTTTGCCTTGTAGGGTCCACAAATAAAGAAGTAGTAAAAGCTTTTCATTTTGAAATTTTGAACTTTAAAACGGGACAACCTTTTGAAAACAAAAATTTAACCTTAAATTAAAATTGGACGGATGAAGTACAATGTTAAATGTAGTGATACTAGTAAAAGCCCGTGTCCAAGGACACGTTTTTTTTTAAATTAAAAAAAAAATAATTAAAATTTTTTTTTAGAAGGCCAAATGGGAAATTTAACACTTGAAACTGTTTATTGTACTGTAGTATAGCAAGGAGGGGTCTTATTTATACTATAGAATACTCCTTCCGTCCCACCCGAAAAGGCACAAAATCAGTATTGCATGGGAATAAGTAATTTGTATATTGAATTGAGTGTTGTGAATATAAAAAGTGAGGTAATGTAAGTGTCCCAATCTGAACCACCAATATTCCGTCAGCCCAATTTAACGTTTTTCACATCGAATAAACATTTAAGGGCATTTTGATCACTTTCCGAGGGTTATTAAACAAGGAAGGACCTTAAGGAAACAACAAATTTGGATTGGATCTAGCTGAAAGGAGTGGCTTCCAAGAAAATTAATTACAAACAGCCAAAAATTGCTTTTCTGAAAAGGTCAGGCACGCCTTCACTCCAATCCGCGCGGACAGAATGGAGGGCCTCATTCCTATCCGCGCGAACAGGAATGAACCCTAATCCACCCTATAAATAAAGCCCTTCTCTCTCAGTTTAAGCATGATCAGATGAACACTACTGTTACATTGACGAAATCACTCCAGAAAACAGCCTAACACTCATCCAAACACTCATCCAAACACTAAACCTAAACACAAAATCCACACATAAATCTTGATAATCTTCAAACCCCTAAGCACAAACCAAGGAAGATAGGGTACAACCATTGGTAAACCCTCCTTCTTATCATCTTATTCTCTCATCTCTAAGCATCCATCTCATATTGTTATCTCACTTTGCTTATTATAAATCTTACTTAGCTACTTATTAAATCTTGTTTATTTTACTTGTTAAGCTTACTCCCTCTTTGTCCTTGGATCTAGGAAGGTCTCCATGGAGTTCATCTCCATGGATGATCTTCCATAAAGATCTAAATCTTTACATTTATGTTAATCTTTATGCCCCCCTTTTTTTCTTACTAGCACTTGTATCATTTGACCTAAGCATGGTCGTCTTGGAGCTTAATCTCCATGGTGATCATCTTAGTGGTCAACATTTTATTTTCTTGTGATGATACTCTATTAAAGCCTAAGATCTCCACCTTGAAACAATTTCCATGGATGAAGATCACTAAGGTTTCTAGTTGACAAAAGGGTGTAGTTGATACATTGAGTTTAAAGATCTCAAGGATGGTCATCTTAATGACCACCTTAGAGATCCACTCTAAAGTTGATACACCTTTAACCTAATTTTATTTTTTCATGTGTTAATCTTAACATTTAGCTTAAACACTTTCTATTTACATGCCAAACCCTCCCCCCCCCCATCCTAAGCAAATGAAATGCTCCTAAGTCCTAATGTACCCTCATGATGGCTTGATCTAGTAGATCACTATTAATTATGTTAAGTGATCACTAATCAAATCCTAAGGAAAGTGGGGACAAGCATGGATGCGAAATTCAAAAATTCTTTCATTTGACATTTTCTGTTACAACTCCAGTTCTGATTCTGTAAATCCAGTTAACTTTCTGAAAGTTATAGAATCAGACTGGAAAGCTGTCAAAAAGGAACCCTACTGCCCTATCCGCGCGGACAGGATTGAAACTCGTCCCAATCCGCGCGGACATAAGTGTCATTTGGCAGACAGTTCAGTTGACTGCTTTCCTTTCACAGATTCATCACTTTTTTGGAATAAACTTCAGTTCGGTTCAGTCAAAACTTTTTATTCCTTGAAAGTCCTTTTAAGTCAACCCCCTTTTTGCAAAACACACACACATACAAATGGTTTCAAGTTTGGAAGACTCGTTTACGAGGCATTCCGGGTGAACGTGCTAATCGTTCTTCCCGGAGTGTAACGTGACCTCTGAACCCTTTTTCTCTTTTACGGGCTTTTTTCAAAGTTTTGGCCCTAAACTAAAAACGGCGTGGCGACTCCGTTGATTTTCAAAAAATCGGGTACATCACAGTGGCGACTCCACTGGGGAAAGGAATAAGATTTTTTTTTATAAAAAAAAAAAAATGATGCTTAGTATATAGGTGGAAACCATTAAGCTTCCCGTCACCGCCTCCTAACACGAGTTTGGGATAAACTATGGTCTAACAAAGCCACGTACCGGTATCATTTCAAAAAAAAAAAAAAGCTTTTGTGGGTCAAACTTCCGTCCCGACACTTGAAACCATTTGTATGTGTGTGTGTGTTTCCCCCATTTTGCGTTGCTATCGTTTTGACCGTCCCGAAAAAAAAATCAAAATTTTGACTGTCGGACCCGTTTCCTTAACTGTTTGAATATTATGTGCTTATGTGTTTACTTGCTTTAAAAAAAAAATATTTTCAAAAATATTTTCAAAAAAAAAAAATCATTTTCAAAATCTTTCGCATGCATCATGCTCTTAAGACACATGTGAAAATTTCTATTTTACTCAGAAAAATAATTTAGACTGCCCGCACACTACGCGCACTTGACCTTACACTGCACACTACGTCCTTAACCCGGGAAAATCCCAGTAGCAGCCCATTTGGCCTTACTACGCCTCTCGGTGCGGGCACGGGACTACCCAAACATCCCTTGGAGCCTCGTGTCGACCATGCACTTGTCCGTGACACACTTTGTCCGAGACTCGGTTGGTTTTTAGTTTGGTCCGTGTCATTCCTTGTCCGTATATACACCGTGTCGGTCAAGCCCTAGTTAACACGCCAAGTCAATATCCTTCGGAGACCCTAATCAGTCGAGGTCCTGCCGATTTTCCGTCATGAACTTTGACCGGATCTTGACTAAGCGCCTTGGCTTTGACTTTGACTTGCACAACTTATGCACCGACTCCCGGCATGACACTGAGTCATCAAGGATTAACGATTAGACCATGTCTAATTACGGCCTAACTGACGACGGGTCAAGATAAATTATGGACATTTATCAGTCAAGGCCATGCCGACTTTTCGTCAAGCCCCTCGACATGATCTTGACCTTTGACGTCAGCTTTGCCCGTAATTTACATTGAATACGAGTTAAGACTTGATTACCCGCCAAACTTTAGGATCGTTTTTCTTTTCGGTCGGTGGGACCCGCTTGCCCTACGGAACCCTTGTTCGAGGTTACAGGTTGAGGGTCTGTAGCGTAGTGATGGGACCCACTGTTATAGGACTCAGACTAGTCGTCGAAAAAGAAGAGCAATCTTTTCCAACTGTTTAGGTTTTAATAAAAACACGTTTTAAGTAAACAAGAACAAATAATTGCATGTTGCATGAGCCCTGAGCCCAAACACCTACCCTCCTTCATTCCAAAATATCTGAACCCTCGTGTCTTTCCCCCGCAGCTCCTCACAAAGCTTGGTTTCGGGCACCGGGTCACCGTCTGATCAGTTGGGAAGAATCAAACGCATCGTCAGCTTCACCGTTTGCTTCGACTCCGATTTTCAGAATGTCTGCATCAGCTGGTAACGATGGGGACAACACCACTCCGCCTCCCGGGACTCCCCAGACAGAACAGCAGTGGAATCAGTTGGCCGAACAAATGAGATAGCGACAGGAAGCACATATGAATGGCCTTCTGGAGGCTATCAGGAGCCACGGTTTGGCCGTCAGTCTCAATCCCGATGGCACTTTCACTGTGGAAGAAGAGGAGGACCCCAATCCCACTCTTGGTTGCCCTGACTACTCCAGGATGCCACCACCAATCTCCTATGGTACTACTACCAGTGCCCATGCTTCTCGATCTATGGGTCAGCCAGCTCCCCAACCCCAGACTACTGGGCCCATGCAGTCTGACGGGACAAGCCAATTCGCACTTCCTCAGTGGGGACAAAATTAGCACGGGATGTCTTCCCATGGTTGGGGGTAACTCGAAATGCCGCAGCTAGTCGGAATCCCTCCTCAATTTGGAACCGATCAGTCCGGACCTTCACAGCAACAGTTCAGAGTACCACAGCAACAGTTTGGAATGCCGCCACCACGGTTCAGTCTAGGGCAACAGTCAGGAGCCCCTCCTCAAAGTGTTGGTCCAGCCGCCACTAATACCTCGCCAGCTCCCACAAACCCATTTCTCACTCAAGGTCCAATGGGCCAGCAAGCCCCTGTCCCAGTTTCATCAGAATCACCAGGACCGCAATACCCTCCCGGTTATATACCCTCGCCACAGCCAGGCACGCAGTTCAACAACCAGGGACAGCAACCCGCATTTAAGCCTACTTATGAGTCTCACTCTGGAAACCCAAGCTAGCCGGCTACCTCAGGTCCGCCTCCACCTTCTCTGCCCCTTGGAAACTCGCAGCAAGCTTTCGGGCTCAACCGTCAAGTTCAGGCTCCTACCCCTCTGGGCAATCCTGGTCAAGGGTATGTTTACACCTATGCTCCAGGATATGGTATTCCTTCCACCAGTGCACCACCAACAGCTAGTCCTCTTCCTAGCTCAAATGTCATCTTTGGCGTTCCTGTCTCGCCATTGGACCCTCATTTGGCCTGGTTTATGGAGCAGCACAAAGAAATGAAAGCACAGCTTGCTGAATTGACTGCTAAGAAAGCTGCCTTCCGGCCTACGGACCCGGACTCCATTGTCCCCCTACCCCACAAGTTTATGATGCCTAATCTAGACCTGTTTGATGGGACTGCATGCCTAAAAACCCACCTGGACACATATACCTTGGCAATGAAAGCTAAAGGGTTCACGAACCAGTAGCTGGTCGATTATTTCAGCCTCTCTTTGAAATCCAGTGCTTTGAAATGGTTCTTTCGGTTAAAGCCTGAGTCCAGGGCCACATGGGAGCATCTCACTAGTGCTTTCACTGAGAAATACAAAGCTAATCTGGAATGGGAGACAAACAGAGTTGACCTGCAGACAACAGTGCAACGCCCCGACGAGAACATCAGAGATTTTTACAAGCGGTGGAATTTGAAACTTAGTGAGATGGCCATTCCTCCTTCTGAAGAGGAACAGTTGGATATCTTCCAGTCATGCCTAAAACCGCATTTGATAACTTCCCTCAGCAACTTCCCCTATCCAGACTTACGTGCAATGGTTGATTCCGGGGCTAAATTTGAAAAGGCTTATAATTAACAGCAGGCTGCTGCACCTACCTATAGATACAGTGCTGCTTCATCCAACACTGCTCCCGCCCCTCCTAAGGGAAAAGAGGTGATCAATTACGCGGGGCAGGACTGTAATAATGCCACTTCTTTTGTTCCCAAGAAACCGGCTGAGCCCAAACCTTGGTTTCGAAACCTGGAAAACTTCGGAATGTCTCTAAGCGACATCTTCAGAGGATTGGTGAGAGAAGGTTTACTGCGGTCTTTGGAAAACTTCCAGCCCAAGGATCCGAATGTTCCCCTGGATACCTCTAAGCACTGCACTTTTCATCAATACCACGGACATCTGATAGATAATTGCTTTACTCTGAAGAAGGCAATCCAAGGTTTGATAGACCAAGGAAAGTTGGAAGTCCCCGAGGGGCCTAATACAGTCAAAAATCCTTTTCCAAGGAACCATAACCAAGTAAACGTGATTGAAATCGGAGAGCCTTCGCATGCCAAGGAAAATGTGGAAACCGGTGAAGATTCCCAAATGCCTATGATTAACCTTGTCGAGGATCCTGAATTTGGATTCCCTCTCAGCCTTGAGAATGATGAACAAACCAATCCTCCCTGGTCTCATGTTAGAAGTTTCTTGCAAGAATATGAAGCTCGCTACTTCTCGGAGGAAGGAATAGCTGACCCCGGAAAACTGGGGTTGTTCAGATCAAATCATGAGAAAATCATTTACACGAGATGGATAGAGCACTCAAGGAGGATTGAACAAGAAAGCTTTAGGTGGGCGCCTGTGTTGGGGCTTATTAGCAAAGAGGCCGAAGAACACCTTGAGTTAATACACTTCTGCAAGTTGGTTCTGGGAGAAGCCGAGTACAGTCTTGAGGACAGTGAAGGTGAAGAATCAGAGGAGGAGGATTGCTTCCATATCCTGCCTGGAGTCAAATACGTGCCACCCCCTCTCACTCTTCCCCCACAGTTCCTGGGAGGAAAAGCTGAGTCACATCTGCCGTTTCCAGCATTGGGGGCCTATGACAATTTATGTGGTTGCACGCACCCATCCTCCCCTGATAGATTTGATCGGCGCTCTCTCCTAGCCGAAGTTCGGGTAGTATGGGATGACGATTCTGATGATAGTGATGATGATGATGACGACGAGAGTGAAGAATCGACTGAGGCCCAAGATCCAGAATCAGTTTGGAATAATCATGCCGGGAATGACCTTATGGGTGCCAGGCACAATAGGTGGTTGTCAGCTAGTGATGATGAAGAGCCGCTAGAAAATATGGATCAGATACCAATGGAAACGGACCCCTACGAAGAGATCCTTTTAAGATGCGACTGTGGTCAATGCCCGGATACTTCAGAGGATGAGGAGCAACAGAGTCCATTTGAAGAGAAATACGGGTCTGAAATCCTGGAGCACAATGTTCCCTATAAAAACCTAGTGGGCGAATGGAGAAATTTCATTGAAGCACTGGTCGAAAAGGCAGGTTTCCAGCAGCCGGCAGACGATGAATTTGTAAACGTCATTGGGTCTCTTTCTTCCTCCCCTAGAACTGATGGCATCACAACTGTAAGGGTCACTGCTGAACCTCTCGAACATATCGAGTGCATGGAATCACTGAAGAGGGTTATGGATCTAGACGCCTCTCCAGTTGCCTTCATACCCATCGCCTTCTTAATAGCTCCTGTACCCGACGGTGGACCCCGGGTACTCCTCATCTGGACTCAGATATACCGAGCCACTGTGTCAAACTGCGGAAAGGAGCATTGTCTGTCCTTCACTTGTGGTTGCCCTGTTTGCAAAAGCGAAAGGAAAAAGATGTATGATGAGATGGAGGCCGACAGTCAGAAGATTGAAGAAACTTCGGGGGATGACCACGAAACCGAAGACATGAAAGCCATGAATTTTCCTGGGGCTGAATATGTAGATGTTATGGAATTCAACACTGCTTACCATACTTTGGGGAAGGGATTCTCGAGCATCTGATCCAAGCAGATAGTTGAAAAACTGTTAGAAAAAGGGAGACTGACTCTTATCCTCCCCAATGAGAAAGTAACCATTGTCAGATCAAACCCGCCCAGAGGCAAAGAAACAATCCTTGTTAGGATTACCAAAGAAGAGGTCACTTTTCCGAATGCATCTTAGCTCTGAGAGAGGTCCTGGACACTGGCATGATACCTGATGCACCTCCCACACAGAATGCCATAATCATCTCTAGCGCTGAGTACTACAAAAAGGAGCCAGGATTGCATCATAATGTCGGAGACGAAAAGGAAAAGCCACCGAGCCCTGGGAGTAGCAACTCTTGTTGTATGATAACTATGGACAAGGCAAGCCATGATTACGAAGACGAATCGGAAGATGCCCTAGCTCTGTGGGCCATCCAAGGAACGACAACGCAATCCCAGGTTTAGAAGCCCGTAACTTGGGAAGCAATCCGGAAGGCTGCCCAGGTAGGAGCCAGTAAAGCTCAATATCCCCAAACTCAGCCCCTCACCATTGCTAAGCTCCGAGATACTTGTAACAGAACCAGTCAGAATCGGTGGCCAGTTGCCAAGCAAGCTCCTTCGTTGACCCTGGCAGCATTGAAAAAATCCTCTAAAGAGGGAGTAGATGAGCTGGAGGGAGAAGTTAACTTGTTGACCAGATCCGGACAGATCTACCAGGGTAACCCCAAGGCAGATAAGAAGACAACAGATCAAGCACCGAGGGAGAACCGTCTCCCCTATGCCAAGACAGCCGAAACTCCTGACCCCGAGAAGGAGGATCCCGTGCTCACTCAGTTGAAACAAACTCAGGCCAACATCTCTCTGTGGTCCTTACTCATCTCATCTTATCCTCACAAGCTAAAATTGGAAGAAAGCCTGGCCCGTACACTGGTCCTTATCAATGCTACTCCTGACGACGTGGTGCAATTGATTGGGAACATCCACTACAGGAACATAATCACCTTCACAGACCTTGATCTCCCTCAGTTCGGAGCCGATCATAATGAGCCTCTCTTCATCACGGTCCAACTAGATGAACGGCGTCTCCCTCGAGTTTTAGTTGACAATGGGTCCGGAATGAACATCCTCCCAGCAAAGATCATGAGTCTGCTCGGCGTCAAGTCTACGGATCTGAAGCCTTCCTCCCTCACAGTTAAAGCATATGGCTCAAAATCTCGTACAGTGCTTGGGGTTGCTACTTTGAACCTATGGTTTGGCAAGAAAATGATACCCGTGGAATTCCAGGTCATTGATATCCCAATCACCTTTAACGCTCTGTTGGGAAGACCTTGGCTGCACCAAGTCAATGGGGTCGCTTCGAGCCTTTATCAGTGTGTAAAGTTCATTTCAGATGGGGATCTAACGACCATTTATGGGGACCTAGTCACTTTGGAAGGCACTGATACGGGTGGAATACCTATCCTGGAGATCAAACATGATGAGGACGGCCTCATGCTAACGGGTTTCACAGTCGAGCCTCCTAAAGCCCAAGTTTGCAATGTGGATCTGACAGTCACTAGGGACAAAATTCCTCCAGTCTTGAGGATGATGAGAAAGATGAGCTACCTGTCTGGCCTAGGTCTGGGGAAACGTCTGCAAGGGACTCACAAAGTCATCGAGGTGAAAGAACAAAAGACTCGCCACGGCCTGGGATATGAGCCAACCTCGGGGGAGATTGCGAAAGAAAAGGAAATTGCTCGGAAAAGGAGAGAAGCTGTTGACGGTCCTAAATCTCTCCCTTTCAGTCTTGATCTGGCTGACTACTTCGTAAAAGGCGCTCCACAGCAGGATAATGCCACAGTCACAGAGCCCACTCCTACAGAGGGATGGCTGAAACTACAGGATAACCTCAGCAAGTTCAGGGGAACCAGAGCCAATCCGGTCCATAGAATGTTTCTCGATCTACCCAAGATACCTGGGGCTACTACCACCATGGAGAGCAAGTATACTTTCAAAGGCGTGCCAAGCTTAATAGAGCAGTTCGAGAAACTTAATACCGTAGTCCCGATTGCCCAGGAAGGCCCAAAAGCTGAGTTTGAGCTGACAGTGCCAAAAGCTAAAGCCGCAGAACTCCCTTCAGACGTCTGGGATGGTCCTGTTATACAACAATTATTCGGAGAAGAGGTCCAGGTGCCAGACCTGATTGACTTTAGTTCAGTTAAGGAAATGGTAGCAATGATTGGGAGAGGAGGACAGAAACAATTCGATTCCCGATTCATGATGCCGTCGACAGCAACGCCACTGAAGAATTGGGAAACTCTCTCAGGTCCGTCCGCAACCAAGGAAGAAATGATCACAAAGCTTGGATTGGTCCCCCGTCCCCATGTGCCAACCTATGTAAAATCCTCTAAGTCTCTTATTGTCGAGTTCGAGTCTCTAGAGTCGTCCGATGGCCTTACGCCTGAAGACTATGAGGTTGTAGCAAATGTTGTATTCCCTTTTGTTCTTAATGAGATGATGGACCTTTCTGAGTATCCCCTGATTGCCACTTTAACTAATGATAAATTAACTAATAACCTAAAAACAGTTAATAATGATTCACTAGATAAAGAAGCAGAAACATTAAATGAACAGTATATTAAAGAAATCTTTAAGCAGGTTGTTCGGAAAGTGGAAAATCGAGCCCAAGCTGCCGAAGAGATTTTGACATGTGTGAATCTGGGAACTGCGGAAGAGCCTAAAGAGACGCAGATTGGTAGCTTCTTCGAAGGAATTGAAAAGGACACTCTGATTGAGCTGCTAAGAGAATTCGTGGATGTGTTCGCATGGTCCTATAAGGATATGCCTGGCCTCGACCCTTCCATAGTTGAACACCGGATACCGCTCGACCCGGAAGTCAAGCCAGTAAAATAGAAGCTGAGGAGAATTAAGCCCGAATGGTCTCTGCAGGTAAAAGAGGAGATAGAAAAGATGCTCAGAGCAGGATTTATCAGGGTCATTGAATATCCGACATGGCTTTCCAACATAGTAATAGTGACCAAGGCTAATGGGAAGATCCGATGTTGTGTGGACTTCAGAGATTTGAACAAGGCTAGTCCAAAGGATGACTTTCCCCTACCAAATATTGACATGCTGGTGGATACCACGGCCAATTACAAGGTCAAATCCTTCGTCGATGGTTTTGCCGGCTACAACCAGATCAAAATGGAAGAAGAGGACCAAGCCAAGATAGCTTTCACAACCCCATGGGGAACGTACTGCTACACGGTTATGCCGTTCGCATCGAAGAACGCCGGGCTACTTACCGTAGGGCGGCTCTGGCCTTGTTCCATGACATGATACACAAAGAAATTGAGGTCTATGTGGACGATATGATAATACATTCCAAAGGATCAGATGGCCAACACTTTGTTGTTCTAAGAAAATTTTTCGGTTGCCTCCGAGACCACAGCATGAGACTGAATCCAGCCAAATGCACCTTTGGCGTTAGACGGGGCAAGGTGCTAGGGTATATGGTGACGGAACGGGGAATTGAAGCAGACCCCCAGAAAATCAAGGCCATAGTAGAAATGAAACCACCTCAGACGCTGAAAGAAGTAAAATTCTTCATGGGAAGACTGCAGTACATAAGCCGTTTTGTAAATCAGCTGACCACAATCTGCGAGCCGATCTTTAAATTGATGAAGAAAAATGCCTACACGGAATGGACCTCAGAATGCCAGTTCGCTTTTGAAAAGATCAAGGCGTATCTTGTGAATCCCCCGATCCTTTGCCCGCCACATCAACAAAAGTCACTATTGCTATATCTAACTGTCACGGATACAACAATTGGGGCTATGTTAGCTCAAGAGAAGAAAGATTCCAAGGTTGAAAATGCCATCTACTTCGTGAGAAGAAAGCTTCAAGGGAGCGAACTCAATTATTATGCTTGTGAAAAGACTTGTGCAGGCCTGGTCTGGGTAGTGGGAAAGTTGAAGCATTACATGCAGTCTCACCCGATACATCTGGTCTCAAAGTTGGACCCCATCAGATATTTGTTTGATAAACCCTCCATCTCCATGAGGTTGGCAAAGTGTTCGTTCTTTGTGGCTGAATACGAAATCACGTACGTGACGAGAAAATCCATGAAAGGGCGAATAATGGCAGAACAGCTGGCCGACTTCCCAAGCGATGAATCCCGAGGACCTGAACCTCAATTCCCTGATGACGGAATTTTTGCCCTATAAGGAGAAAACCGTTGGCAGCTCATCTTTGACGGGGCGTCAAACAAAAGGGGAAACGGAATAGGAATGCTTCTGGTCGATCCTACCGACGAGCATACCCCCATAGCAATAAAATTGAACTTCGAGGTTACCAATAACGCTGCCGAATATGAAGCTTACATAGCCGGATTGGAGGCCGCTCTTGAAAGAAACATCAAAGAATTTGAGGTGTATGGCGAATCTGCCCTCATCATCAACCAGGTCTCTAACAAATGGAAGACAGTGGACCCAGGTCTGCAGAAATATCACTCCTATATGGAAGAGCTAGCAACTCAGTTCAAGGAAATCAGCTTTCATTACTTGCCCAGAGATCGCAACAGGTTCGCAGATGCCCTGGCAACACTAGCTTCTCTCGTTGAAATACCTGAAGGAAAGTCTGTCAAGCCATTTAAAGTCGGGAGAAGAGAAAACCCAGCTTATTGCTTTGAGATCGAAGTGGAGGCCGAACTAGCCAATGATCCTTGGTATACCCAGATTTATCAGTATTTGAAGAACAACGAAGCCTTTTTCAAAAATGAAGATGGGGAATATAAAGAAGGAATGAAAGCGAAAAACCTCTCAGCCCTGAAACGACTAGCCTCCCACTATGTTCTTTTGGGAGATATGTTGTACAAGAAGCATTATCAAGGTCCCCTCCTGCGGTGTATCAGCAAACAGAAAGCTACTGAACTTATGAAAGAAATACATGGTGGTACCTGTGGCCCCCACATGAACGCTCGGGCTTTAATGCAAATCATACTAAGAATGGGGTATTTTTGGATCTCCATAGAAACTGACTGCATTCAGTTCGTCAGAAGCTGCGACAAATGCTAGCGGTACTCAAACCTCAACCATTTGCCTCCACACGAGCTCTACTGCATGACAACTCCTTGGCCTTTCATCACTTGGGGAATCGATGTCATAGGCAAAATCACACCATCAGGCAGCAACCGCCACGAATTTGTTCTGGTAGCAGTTGACTATTTCACCAAATGGGTTGAAGCTAAATCCTACAAAGTCCTTAACTCGAAAAAAGTAGCCCTCTTCATCAAAGAGAACATCATATGCAGATATGGGTTGCCAGCCGAAGTTATCTCAGACAATGGATCCCACTTTGAAGGGGAATGCGACAGGCTGCTGGCAGAATTCAGAATAACCCGTCACAAGTCATCTCCTTATAGGCCCCAAACCAACGGAGCCATCGAAGCAGCAAACAAAACCCTGGAAAACATCATTCGGAAAATGGCTGTCCGAGGCAGAGATTGGCCTGACAAGCTTCACCTTGCTCTCTGGGGATACAGAACATCCGTCAGAACTGCAACCGGGGAAACACCGTTTGCTCTCACCTACGGAATGGAAGCCGTGCTCCCAGACGAAATAGAGATTCCTTCACTCGGTATGCTATTAAAATGTCAGATCAACAAAGTTGAATGGCTCCAGAGTCCCCATGATGAATTGGCCCTGCTGGACGAACGTCGATTAAGAGCCATGGAACATATCCGAGCTTACCAAGGAAGGATGGCCAAAGCCTTTGATAAGAAAGTAAAACACCGGGACATCAGGGAAGGTGACCTCGTTTTGAAAGAGAACCCTCCAGCCCGCATCAACCCGCTTGGCAAATGGGAGCCTGTATGGGTCGGACCTTACGTTGTTCAGAAGATCTTCTCCGGAGGGGCCATGCAGCTTGCATACCTCGACGGAAATCCTTTTGTACACCTAGTAAACGGCGACAAGCTCCGCAGATACTACGCATAAACGCTAAAAGTGCTAAAAGAGTAATACCCAACTGGGTTGAAAACCCGAAAGGGCGGCCTAGGTAAAAGACAGGGTTGCACTAAAAAAAAATTAATTGAGTCAAACTACGGAGACCTGAGCCCCTCAGTCCTCTTGTAAAAGGGGAACGTAGGCAGCCGGAAAAGGTTCGGTCTAAAATATAAATAAAAGTCATACTTTGTCATCAACACATTGATCAAGTCATAACGGCGTTTTGAAAAACTCTAAAGCAGTTCACATATTCATTACAGTTAAAAGCTTTTTGATGAGTCTAAGCTCGGTTCACTCTTACAACTTACAACCTGCTAAAAGAAACTAAAATACCTAACAAATTAATGTGCCTGCTATGACAACCAGGGGATACTCTGAAACCTCAGATCACTCCAAGCTACTCGTACTAGCACCTCCTCTCTTCTTTCCTCCTCTTCGAGTCTTCTTCCTCTGCACAGGAAGAATGTCGGTCCTCCTCCTACCAAGCTCCGGTACAAGGGCGGGATCTGTCAAACCAGCGTCTGTCAAGGCCCTAGTCACCCTAGTCTCATCTCTCATCTCCTGTACTCGAGCCGGCAACATGAGAATCCTCCCCTCCTGTCTCCTAACATAAGCCTCGTAATCCGCCACAACATCCCCACTCTTATCGTGAGGATTGGCCCTCGCCTCGGCCCTCCTCATCTCTGAAACCGTCATGTCCTCCAAGCCAATAATGGCCTCACGCCTCCTTAAAATAGCCACTTGTGTCTCTCCCAGATGTCTCTCGTACCAATCTAAGTACAAGGTGGTCAGAAACACGTGCCCTGGATGCCTGAGAATAACCCTGGGAGGAAAGATGTCATACCTCCATGCTCGGGAAAGGAACGAGAACACGGAAGGATCCTCCATCGAAACAGAAGCCACCACTCTGGTAGCTATGTCCTCAAAGCCCTCTAAAGGAGTCTGCTCTAAGCCAAACTGCCTAAGAACCAGAGCTGGAATATAAAAAGTGGACTGAGAAAGCCCCGGAAGCATAACCACATAAGACCCGTCCTGACGCACTCTCCGAGTCTCTACCCGCCAATGCGGCACCAACCACCTGATATCCTCAGTACGACGACAAGCCATCCAGTGCTCCCATGAGCCCTGGTCATCAAAATCCACAGCAACTCCCCTCCTGGCAAAGGTCCAAGGCATGACCGCATGAGAAGTCTCACGAAGGACTCCCAAACGCTCCATTAGCCACATGTTCAACAAAAACGAGCTTCCCCCGTGCATATACCGCCTCCCGGTAGCCAACCGGTCAAGAGCATGAAGGGTCTCCCCCAAGATCAAGGGCACAACGTCCCGGCCCAAACGACAGTGGACAACCACATCCAACAAAGCCCGGTGGCAAATCCCAAAGGAGTAAACCATGAATAAAGTCCCAAACATGCAAAGTGCAAAAGCATCCCAATATGCCTCATCAACCAAGCCTAAACTCCTAAACCTATCCGGAAGACCGGAAATGTCGAAATGATCGGAGCCACGAATCATACCTTGTGCTTCCTCCGGGGAAAGATGAAGAAGGTTGCACAACTTATCAACAAAGGTAGCTCCTCCGGGCAAAGGGACCACAATGTCTTCCACCTCGGAACCACCAAGCAAAGCTTGAAATTCTTCAACAGTCGGGACCACCTTCGCCATGCTGGCGCGTCACCTTGTCCCCCAGATAATAAACATCACAAGAAAGCCCCCTCAAAATCCTCCTCTCCACCGTCCACCTCTCAGCGCCCTTCAGCTGCTCAACGTCAAAGCGACTCCAGGGGTAGAACTGAATCCCCGCGTCCGTCTCCGCTCTCACTAAGGGCCGACACTCCTTATACTTGAGATTCGTGCGTCCCCGAGCACCCCTCTTTACCCTCGCCTGCCTGGTCCAAGAAAGCATAGCCGGGTACGCCCCGACATGCTCCTCCGGCTGCTTCCACATCGTGCAGCGAAAGAACTCCAAAGCCCACACCTGCGAAAGGAGAAGATTACATCAGTTAAGCTCGAACAGAAATAATACGTGCATAAGGAAAGAAAAGAGTAGAAGCTTATACCTCCAGCGGGAACTCGAAGCACGTAAGAGAGCTCACAGCCTTTCGGCTATACCTGTCGAGAGCAAAATAAAGCTCCGCTAGCCCAGCCTCCCCCCAAGCCACCTCTCCGGCTCTCTCAACATCAGTCAACATCCTCAACAAAGCAAACATCTCCGTCCCCTCGACATGCCCAAACAGGGTACTCGAAAAAGCAAACCACAAGAAAGACCGAGCAACCTGCTCAGCCGATATCCTCTCATCACCACCCTCATATCTCTCTATGCTCTCCACGATCTTCCCGTGGATCACTGCATACTCTATCCTCATCCCCTTCTTAGGACTGGGGACAAAACCAAGAAGATCCTGCAACTCTCTATCAGTATAACCATCCCGCCACTCGATACTGCGTCCCTTAAAGGACAAACCCGTAATCGTGCTTCATAGTCAGACAGCGTGACTGTAGCCTCTCCCCAGAATAAATGGAAGGTGTGGGTCACATCCCACCAATGCTCCGCCAGGGCAAACGTCAACCCCTTACTCTTCGGCAACTTGACCAATCCCCTCAGACACTCGATGAACTCATACAACCCCGTCTCAATCACAATCTGTCTCAGACTCATCAGCCCTCCTCTGCCCAAAATCGAAAGCTGGTCCCACAGGCTAACGCCTCGGCCAGATCCACGGGTCTTGACTTATTCGGTGATCTGCACAAATCGATCACCACCCTGCAATTAAAGAACAAAATGTCAATAAATAATTGCATTTGTATAAAGTTTTTTCGACAGCATAACGGCATGTGATGAACTCAACCCCACTTTTCTTGCACAAAAGACAAAACTTTTGAGATTTTAGCAATTACAATCACTCTTTAACATTCATTCATTCATAAAGAGACAGGTCAATGACAAGAAGTCAACAGAAACAAAATTCCGTCCCATTTCATAAAATTCTCGCACATTTTTCACACAAAATTCTATTTTTGCAAAATGGCACGCATGAATAATTCTTTACATTCATCTCATTCACAAAAACATCATCTCATTGCGAAAATCCCACATGCAAAGGTCCGTCCTGGATCCGGCAAAATTTCCGTCACCTCATATTTCAAAAATGGCAAATCGCCAATTCTTGTTTCAAACAAAATGCATATTTGAATTACCCATATATACTCAATAAAGCTTGCAAAACATTAAATTCGAATTTCAATGGCAGGAATATGGATGTTCTATTTTTTCTAAAAAATTAAAATCCTATTTTTAGCACAATGACAGTTCGAACAAAAATCGACAAAACACAAAGAAAGGGATTCAAAGCATACCGTGCGAAGATTGAGATCAGTGGACTAGTGTTGCCACATATCGTGGTATGATTCCTCCGCCATCGATTGCGAAAGAGAATAATGCCTCCGCATCCTCACAAGCTCCAATCTCCTTTCTGTGATTGGGCCGCGCCCTTGACCTTGGATTGCACCTTCCCCTTGTTCCATGACTCAAAAATTGAAGAAAATTGAAGGATTTTGAAGCTTCTTGGGCAACAATGGCGGATTTTCTCTCCCTCTCACGTAAACTATAGAACAGACGGTGAAAGAAGAAGGAGAAAGGGCTACGGCCTTTTAGGGGTTCTCGCCTCGTCAGTCTTGTTCGCGCGGACAGGATTGAGGGGTTAAATCCCTATTCTGCCCTTTAAAATTCCAGACTTTGCAAACTGATCCAGGACTTAACTAAGGATAACCAAAGTTGACCCAAGTTAGTCCCCTTTCAAAAGCTAACGAAATCCCGTTTCTTTCCTCGTTTCCACCTCCGGCAGTAAAACGTAAGCCCGATTTCTCCGACGAAAGCTAACGAAATCCCGTTTCTTTCCTCGTTTCCACCTATGGCAGCAAACGAAGTCCACCAAAAGACTATCTATCCCTACAGGGTCCGTCCTCAACGTAAGGATACGAACCGTCGAAGGAGACCGTTTCAAAACAGCAAATCCTCATTGGGCTGATACCTCCGGATCATCATTCGCTAAGGTTTGAGGCACCTAAACGCTATCACTTCGGTTTGACACAGCCACACGTTACGAAGACCATTCCAATACGGCGAAACACGAAAGAAGACTTGTTCCGATACAACAAATCATCAAAAGAAGACAGTTTTGACACAAAAGATCGTAGAAAAACCGCAATCATCTTTTGATTCGATAAACCGCAATCGCCTTTCGATTCGATAAACCGCAATCACCTTTCGATTCGATAAACCGCAATCACCTTTCGATTCGATAAACCGCAATCGTCTTCTGATTCGATAAACCGCAATCACCTTTCGATTCGATAAACCGCAATCGTCATCTGATTCGATAAACCGCAATCACCTTTCGATTCAATAAACCGCAATCGTTTCTTGATTCGATAAACCGCAATCACCTTTCAATTCGATAAACCGCAATCATCTTCTGATTTGATAAATCGCAATCACCTTTCAATTCAATAAACCGCGATCGTCCTCTGATTCGATAAACCGCAATCACCTTTTGATTCGATAAACCGCAATCGTCTCCTGACTCGATAAGCCGTAATCACCTTTCGATTCGACAAACCGCAATCATAAACCGCAATCACCTTCTGATTCGACAAGCCGAAATCATCACCAGGTTGACACCCTAAAAATAGTCACTCAAGGATCGACGTCTGAAGATAGTCGAAAGACCTGAACTCCGACTGGCTTGATTCCTCTTAAGGATACGTAGGTAGCCTACCATAGGTTCAGCCATCCGACCAAAATGGTCATCCTCTTCTCCCCAGTGGTGATTGGGAGCTCACTTTTATCGACGACCCCACTTCCTCCGGAAGTACCGTCGCCGAGGGGCTACTGTAAGTGTCCCAATCTGAACCACCAATATTCGGTCAGCCCAATTTAATGTTTTCCACATCGAATAAACATTTAAGGGCATTTTGGTCACTTTCCGAGGGTTATTAAACAAGGAAGGACCTTAAGGGAACAACAAATTTGGATTGGATCTCGCTGGAAGGAGTGGCTTCCAAGAAAATTAATTACAAACAGCCAAAAACTGCTTTTCTGAAAAGGTCAGGCACGACTTCACTCCAATCCGCGCGGACAGAATGGAGGGCCTCATTCCTATCTGCGCGGACAAGAATGAACCCTAATCCACCCAATAAATAAAGCCCTTCTCTCTTAGTTTAAGCATGATCAGACGAACACTACTGTTACATTGATGAAATCACTCCAGAAAACAGCCTAAACACTCATCCAAACACTAAACCTAAACACAAAATCCACACATAAATCTTGATAATCTTCAAACCCCTAAGCACAAACCAAGGAAGATAGGGTACAACCATTGGTAAACCCTCCTTCTTATCATCTTATTCTCTCATCTCTAAGCATCCATCTCATATTGTTATCTCACTTTGCTTATTATAAATCTTACTTAGCTACTTATTAAATCTTGTTTATTTTACTTGTTAAGCTTACTCTCTCTTTGTCCTTGGATCTAGGAAGGTCTCCATGGAGTTCATCTCCATGGATGATCTTCCACAAAGATCTAAATCTTTACATTTATGTTAATCTTTATGCCCCCCTTTTTTTCTTACTAGCACTTGTATCATTTGACCTAAGCATGGTCATCTTGGAGCTTAATCTCCATGGTGATCATCTTAGTGGTCAACATTTTATTTTCTTGTGATGATACTCTATTAAAGCCTAAGATCTCCACTTTGGAACAATTTCCATGGATGAAGATCACTAAGATTTCTAGTTAACAAAAGGGTGTAGTTGATACATTGAGTTTAAAGATCTCAAGGATGGTCATCTTAATGACCACCTTAGAGATCCACTCTAAAGTTGATACACCTTTAACCTAATTCTATTTTTTCATGTGTTAATCTTAACATTTAGCTTAAACACTTTCTATTTACATGTCAAAACCCCCCATCCTAAGCAAATGAAATGCTCCTAATTCCTAATGTACCCTCATGATGGCTTGATCTAGTAGATCACTATTAATTATGTTAAGTGATCACTAATCAAAGCCTAAGGAAAGTGGGGACAAGCATGGATGCAAAATTCAAAAATTCTTTCATTTGACATTTTCTGTTACAACTCCAGTTCTGATTCTGTAAATCCAATTAACTTTCTTGAAATTACAGAATCAGACTGGAAAGCTGTAAAAAAGGAACCATACTGCCCTATCCGCACGGACAGGATTGAAACTCGTCCCAATCCGCGCGGACATGAGTGTCATTTGGCAGACAGTTCAGTTGACTGCTTTCCTTTCACATATTCATCACTTTTTTGGAATAAACTTCAGTTCAGTTCAGTCAAAACTTTTTATTCCTTGAAAGTCCCTTTTAAGTCAACCCCCATTTTGTAAAACACACACACACATACAAATGGTTTCAAGTTTGGAAGACTCGTTTACGAGGCATTCCGGGTGAACGTGCTAATCGTTCTTTTCGGAGTGTAACGTGACCTCCGAACCCTTTTTCTCTTTTACGAGCTTTTTTCAAAGTTTTGGCCCTAAACTAAAAACGGCTTGGCGACTCCGTTGATTTTCAAAAAATTGGGTACATCACATGTACGAGATAGAATATGAGATAGAAAATAGTAAGTGAATAGTTATTGTGATTATAACAAGCCATAAATAAAGAAGTACTACTATAAAAAGTTTTCTTTTGGGTGTGACTTTTTAAATAAGTCACATATATTTTGTGATTTTTTAAAATGAGACAAAGGGAGTATGGTAAATAAATGTGAAATGAAGATTTTTTTTTGATGTCCTTGTGCGTATAAATATGGATTTTTTTTTCAAAAGTGTGAGTATTTTGTAGCTTAGGAAAAATGTTATTTTTTTTCCAAAATGTGCGTGTTTTTGTAAGGTGTGTTTTTATAAGGTGTCAGTCATTTATACTGGTACTTATAATTATTTAAATTGATATTTTTAATACTTGTTAACAAGTGTCGGGGTGTGTGTATTAAAAAATGTCAGTGTGTCTTAAGGGTGCGCTCCCGAGTTTTTAAAGGAGGGGAAGGGAAGGGAAGGGAAGGAAAGGGAAGGGAAGGGAGGGGAAAGGAAGGGAGGAAATGAAATTTAAAATCCTTCCCATGTGCTCCCGAATTAGAAGAGAAAGGGAAGGAAACACTCAAATTTCCCTTCCCATGCTCCCGAGTTTTGGGAGGAATAGAAAGGAAATAAATACAAATTACGTTTTTACCCTTATCATCAGCTCAAAGAGTGGCGCACGACTGATCCTAGCACAACAATACATCAGCAAACAAACAATCCCAGCAGCAACACCACCTTGTCCCAGAATTATTACACACCATAACCAAACAATGCAGGAAAACCAAAACACCAGCAGCAAACAAACTTTTCTACTGCAGTGAGACCAACACACCAGCAAACAAAATTGGCTTACCTTTTCTATCCCATGGCCCAAAGCTGCCTGAAATCAGCAACATGCTTCGCTGATTGATTGTTGGGTTTTGTTAAATTGGAAGACTGATACATAACAGAGGCTTGAAAGGGTAAAATTGGAATTATGAAAAATACATCTCAATATTTATTTTCCTCCTTCCGTTTCCCCCCATTTTTGAGCTGATTGATTTGGAGGGAAATGAGCCCAACCATTTTCCTCCTTTTCCTTCCCTTCCCCTCCAACCAAAACTCAGGAGCACATATTGGAAGGAAATCAATTCCTCCCTTTTCCTTCCCTTCCCCTCCATTTTTGGACTCGGGAGCGCACCCTAAGAGTGCCAGTGTTAAATGACGTCAATGGTAATGTTAAAAATGAGTGTTTGTGCAAGTTAAAGAGTGCCGGAGGAGTTAGTGTTAAAATTTTGCAATACCTAATAAAAAGGGGGGTGTTTCGGGAATTTTTTTTTTGGGTGACTCTTATAGGAGAGGTTGGAAATAATATCACTCTATTCAAAAGCCTCATGTTTTGTCAAACTTAAACTTGGTCATTTACAGCTACTACTACCTTCTTCGTTACTATCCAAGGTAAAACCTCTCTCTTCTCCTTACCTCACACACAAATGGCGTCGTCGTCCATGATAATCAATTCCTTATCTCGAATTTCCCTATTCCGTAGGACGAATAAACCCTATTCATCTTCCATAATTCCCTCTTTCTTCACATACAATTTCAATCACAAGGTCCTGAATTGAAACAGTTCTCCAAATTTCCCCCAAATTAATTAATCTCATCGCTAATCTCATGAAATTTGCAGGTTACCAATCGTAATCGTTACCGATTCGTTTCATCATCGTCAATGGCGTCGAATTCCAAGGAATCGCCGTTGAATAATCCAGGGCTACATACTACACCTGATGAAGCTACTAAAGGTTACATCATGCAACAAACAGTAAGCTACTTCAATTCAATTTGTAGTCCCATTCATTATGTGTTAAGATAGAAATAAAGCGGATTAAATACTTTAGGAAAACCATGGTAAAATAAACAAATTTGGATTGAAGAAATCAATTTTGAAAAATTACAAATATTTATGCCAATCAATCCATAGTAACACATACCACTATCTTTGCCTTTTTTCAGAAGGGAAATGATAAATTAAAGGCAAAGAGTTTCTCTATGGCAAAATTAAATTGGAACTAGAAAGGGAGGAGCACATACGAAACTAAATAAAGAATCGACCTCACTTAAGAAACGAGACGAGCAAATGCGTTCATTCGTGATTGGAAACTTGCATGCGTCACTCAAAACTAATTTGGTTAAACCCTAAAATATTATATATATAGGGCTAATCATTGTAGTTAGTAAGAGATATAGGGATATTGTAGTGCATATATGTAGTTTTTAAACATGTATATCGAGTTAGGTTGGATTGGGTTGGGTTGGGTCGCGAGAATATTATAAAACCAAACCCCCTCAAACCCGCTCGTGTTTCTAAGATGCTTACAAAACCTTAATTTTTAGGGGCGGATCATCCGCGGGTTCGGATCGTGTTCGAACAAATTGCTATCTCTAGCGCTAACATTTGGCGCTTGATTTTGGCTTTACCTAGTCGGTCGCTGTCCAATTTTTATTGTGATGACCATTTTATCCCCTGCTAAATAGCATTTGAGATGCTCATGACATAATTTAAATGCTCAAATCTAATGAAATTGGATGGAGGGACCAATCATATTTAATTTGAGCAGCGTATGGACAATTTGTTTTTTTGGGTACAAAGACTAATCCCGTAAGGGTCATATAGTAAAGAGACTATTTGGGAAGTTTGTCCTAAATATATTATCAATTTAGTATAAATCATACGAAATTCAAAGACATAATGGTACAAAATTTGAAAGTTTGACTTTCAATTATGGACTCTTAACGTGGAACTGAGGGAGTAAAAGATAAGGTTGCTGTCTTAAAAAGTCTAAAAAGTTTAAGAACTACTCTGTAATTACCAAACTGTAATTTGTAGTACCCACAGAAAGTATTCTATCTCAAGTTTTTGCAGTGATAGCATGAGAAAGCGTAAACATGTTTGCTGCTGTGGGTTTTTATTGAAAGTAAAGATTTATTATTATATTACGATTTGCATGCACACTATGCAATAATTTTCTGAGAAAAATGGGTTCTTTGTTGTGTGATATTTTTGCTCCTTTCTGTTTCAGATGTATCGGATTAAGGATCCAAAAGCCAGTCTTGATTTTTATTCTCGTGTACTTGGGATGTCGTAAGTCCTCTGATTTGCGCTTGATTTAGCAATCAGAGCATATCTCGCTATTGTGTCATATGTTTGATCCAGCTGTACTATTTGCTTGTATAAATATGTTACGAGTCTCCTGGTTTACTTTTTATTCTTTTGAAACTGTTTTGAAAGCATAACATAACCTTAAAAATAATATTAATTGTGTTAAATAGATGCATATATTATTACCGTATGCTCAGAAGTGATAAGGATTCTGATAAAGCGAGGAGACGTTTGTTGGAGCTTTTGCATCAAATGAGTTGCAAGTGGCTGCAAATGAGTCGAGTCTCCCGGCGCTTTTACCGAGTTCCGTTCGGGCTCATCTAAAATTGCAGATCGATGCTCAGGCTTGGCTTAAAGTTCTGTCTCAATTATTTTTGAGCGGGTTCGGCCTAGTTCATTTGCATAAATACATGAAATATATATTCTATGATTTGATGTAATGGTTCTCCCTGAATCATTGAACTAAACCAATTTTTTTTGCTTTATATTGATAGTTATTACTTACATAATACTCCCTTTGTTTCATGTTAATAGTTTTAGTTTGACTTTATTGGTCAACTTGATCAAACTTTGACCAAGAAGTTAAGAAAAATTAATTGTCTCATGAAATTCAAAAATTAATTTGGCTTATGTCTTTTGTAATGGGATACCAAAATGAGGCTTTTGTGCCTTTTGTAATGGGACGAAGGGAGTATTAAATAGTATCAAATACAAAAACAACATTGCAATGGCCATTCACAAACCCTAGCTTCCTTATTGGCTTTGGTCAAATGGGTGACACTCATAGTTTTTGGGGATCTATTAGATGCTTTATTAATTAAGTTAGTGTTTTTTTCCTTGTAATCATAAAATTATGTTGATCAGTCTTCCATTAGCATATTATAAGGCATATACCAACTGAAAAGAAGGAAATTGTAAAAAAGAAGGAAAAAGCATGGAAACTAATTTCACTTAAAAGTAATCTTGACCTCCTATAGTGTTTTGCCTAAAGTACTCTGAATTATTTCTCCTCTACAGCTTGCTTAAGAGGTTAGATTTCGCAGAGATGAAATTCAGCTTGTATTTTTTGGGCTACGAGGTAATATATCAATTACAATCCATTACATACCCAATACTTGATCTGTTACTTATCTATGCCTATGTTAAAAGCATCCTTCATGCTATAATATGTCTAGTTCGCCTATGATGTTTTCTTTTACAGGCAATTGGACCAGTGATATCATATCTTCTGATTGTAAATGGTGTTATATATATATATATATATATATATATATATATATATATATATATATATATATATATATATATATATCTAACACCATTTACAATAGACCCTTTTTTGTTTCCTCCTGCAAGATTATTGAAATTAATTTTTTAACCATAAAAGTGATTTTCCCTCTTTTTACAGATTTTTTCTTGGTCAGTAATGATAACAATTCGAGGAATTTCTGTGTAGTATAAAGGATTTTTTTCCCTGCCCTTTTTACGGATATTGATTTTTTTTGATCAGTAATGGTAATAATGCAAGGAATTTCAGTGTAGTATACTCAATAATTAAAATTTCTGGCATTCTATTACCATTTTATCACCAAAATAAAAATAAAATTTGATTGAGGTAGTGAGTAGAACGAATGGTACATTTTCACGCACACACGCACACATACACACACATATATATCATTCTTTTTTATTTTATTTTTTGGCGAAGTTTTCATAAATGTTCTTCTTTTGTTTCAGGATACATCATCAGCTCCTATCAATCCAGCTGAGCGTACTGCTTGGACATTTGGTAGAAAGGCTACAATTGAACTCACACAGTATGATATATCTATCTTTTATGCAATTTTCACCAGTTTCCTTCCAATTCATGTGACATGTTCCATTGTTAATTTGTGTCTTAACAGCTGATTTTTTTTGGCAGTAATTGGGGTACTGAGAGTGATCCAGATTTCAAAGGATACCATAATGGGAATTCAGATCCACGTGGATTTGGTATGCAACTCTTAGATAGTTACCTGAGTTTATGAACTTTAGTAAGATTGTACTCCCTCTGTTCCAGGTTAAGAGTCCATACTTATTTCATGCCTTTGTATCTTTAATGATCTGTACTAAACTTATAACTTATTATTTCTTTAATACGCAAGAAAGCTATCATATTATGAATATGAAAGGATTTCTTAAAGAAAACACCCATCTAGCTTATTTATGGAAAGTGGATTCTTGAAATGAAATGGCCCATAATCGAATAGTGGATTCTTAACATGGAATGGAGGGAGTAAATGTTTAGCAGGAAGCGAGAATATTGTAAAAGGGTAAACCTCACAACAGTCTCTGCACAACATATGGGATATGGACATCAATAACACCCTCGTATTAGGAAATGTCTCAGTCATCCATCTAGGACAACTCAACCTTACAATGTTCAGGAACCAAAATTATTAATAATCCGTCACTAAATAAATAAAAAATCTTATTTTGACCTCCACTTATGAAATGTAAAACTTTCTCATCCTCCCATTTACAATAAATACTCTCCCTCTCCCGAAATAATCGTCCTGCTTCTTTTGTTGACAATACGAAGTTACTTTGAGAAATAATTTTAGGTTAAATTAATTATCCTAATGAACATTTAAAAATTGTTAGTGTTAGTATTTATATGTGTTGGGATAAAGTCCAATCGGGTTACTAGACTTAATAATGAGGGAACAATGTACGAGATCCAAAAATAGGTTGGCACGGTAAGTGCGCAAGGATTTTTGGGTGTATATTGGGCAGCAAGGATTGGACAGCGAAAATCATGGTCGTGGTTGAAACCATAGGCAGGCCATGAAGCTGTTTGATTGTTGTTGCTGATTCTGACAGCCATGGCCATGATTTAAACCATGGGAAGACCATGAAGCTGGCTGGTCTAATTTCGGTAAAAAATTTTAGGTCGGGCTGAATTGATTAAATTCGGGATTTTCTTATTGTCTAGGGTTTAGGACTGTTCCAGGGTAAGTATATAAGCAACCCCCAAACTCGTAGTATCTCATATTTGACATATTATAGTACAAGATCCTGGCTTATCAGTGCCCCAGACGTAGTAAATTAATTGGTGAACTTGGTAAACAATTCTCTTGTGTTCTTTATTGCTTTAATTGCATGTTCTTATTTATGTCGTGTGCGTGGGTGCTCTGTATTATCTTGGATTGCTTAACAAGAATTGGGACCAATTCTCCAACAACTGGTATCAGAGCTTTGGTTCTAAGGTCCTAGGGTTTTAACAATCAATATGGACAACGACAAACAAAAAGTTGATAAGTTCGACAGATTGGATTATGGTTTCTGGTGGATGCAAATATAGGATCTTGCATTATAATATGCCAAATATGAGATACTACAAGTTTGGGGGCGAAACATTGCTTATATACTTGCCCTAGAATAGTCCTAAACCCTATATAATAAGGAAATCCCGAATTTAATCAATTCAGCCCGACCCAAAAAAAAATCCCGAAATTAGACCAGCCAGTTTCATGGCCCATAATTTTGGCTATCAGAATCAGCAGCACCCATGAGCCAACTTCATGGCCTGCCCAAGGTTTCAACCATGGCCATGATTTTCGCTGTCCAATCCTTGCTGCCAATATACACCCAAAAATCCTTGCGCACTTACTGTGCCAACCTATTTTTGACTCCCATACATTGTTCCCTCCTTGTTAAGTCTAGTAACCCGGTTGGACTTTATCCCAACGATCTCTCACCTAGAGATCACAACTGTATCAAGCCCAATTGGCTCCTTGCTCATCTCGATCATGCCAGTGGCTAGTGGCTGCCTCCTCTCCTAGTTTCCAAGCCCAGTTGAAGCTATGCATAGCTTCAACTTATAAAGGTTCACAACCTTTGTCAAACTGTCAACCGGGTTCTCCGATCCTTGAATTTTTTTAAGCTTTAAGATCTTTCGCTCCAAAAGGTACCTGATGTAATGAAACCTCAACTTAATGTGCTTCGTCCTAGAATGAAACGTTGGATACTTCGCAAGATGAGTAGCACTCTGACCGTCATTACTGTAGAGCACAATATCACTCCGACTCTTCCCAAGTTCACTCAAGAAACTCAGCAACCATACCATCTCCTTGCTTGTTATAGTCACTGCAACATATTCTGCTTCATCAGTCAACTGTGCCACAACCTTTTGCAACTTATAAGCCCAGGAAATTGTTGTACCACCCAATGTGAACACATAACCCGTAGTACTTTTCCCGCTATCAAGATCACTGCATGTCAAATCCACATCCACATAACCCGCTAACTCGACCCCCTTGCCTGCGAAACATAAGTTCATACCCGTATACCCTGTTAAGTACCTTAGGATCCATTTAACCGCTTCCCTGGATTACCCATGAGCCGACCGAATACTCCCACCGCTTAAGCAATATCTGACCTTGTACACACCATGGCATATATTAGACTCCCCATTGCTGACGCATATGAAGTCTTCTCCATTTGAGCACGCTCCTCCGTGTCCCTAGGTGTGTCCTTGTTGGATAGATTAAAGCAGCTACCCAACAGTGTACTCGTAGGCTTTGCTCCCCTGCCGAATCTCCCCAAGACCTTCTTGATATATTCAACCTGCGAACGAAACAACTTCCTTGCCTTCATATTTCGGACAATCCGCATACCCAAAATCTGATTGGCCTCCCCCAAATCCTTCATCTCAAAGCGTTCTGACAACTGTCCTTCAATCCGTTTACCTCTCTATCACTAGAGCCTGTTGTTAACATGTCATCCACAAATAAAAGCAAAATTATGTACCCATTGTAAAACCTTTTGAAGTAGCAACAATGATCTGCCTCACATCTAACAAAATGTATGTCATGCATGAATCCATCAAAGATCTTGTACCACTGCCAAGGAGCTTGTTTCAGGCCATATAAGCTCTTTTTCAATCTGCAAACCAACTCTTCATTGCCCTTAGAAAAGTAACCCTGTGGTTGTACCATGTAAATTACCTCCTCCAAATCCCCATGAAAAAGACCATTTTTACATTCATCTGCTCCAAAAGTAAGTTATCAGCATCTACTAAACCCAGAACCATTCTGATAGAAGTCATCTTCACAACCAGAGTGAAGACCTTTGTGTAGTCAATCTCATACTTCTGTTCAAAGCCCTTTACAACCAACCTTGCCTTGTAACGAATGTTGCCATTTGCTTCCTCCTTGATCCTGTAAACCCACTTGTTATTACGCAATGTCTGTTTCCCCTCGGGAAGTTTTACCAACTCCCAAGTATCATTGGCTACAATGAGTCAATCTCATCATCCATCGCAGCTTTCCAGTTGTCCCTAATCTCACTACGACTAGCCTCCGCATAACTTTCTGGTTCACCACTATCTGTTAACAAATAGAAATTTGAAGGAGAATACCTACCAGGCGACCCACGCAATCTTGTGGATCTGTGCAGCGGAACCGATCCTGGAGTACTTGGTCCATCCTCAATAACCCTCTGATCTTCGTCAACATGAACACCATTGCTCCCACTCGAGCCAGGAATATCCTCAATAACCCTCTGATCTTCGTCAACATGAACACCAGCTCAACAGTTTCGGGTTCCGAACTAATCCCATCAGATGCACTTTCACTCTTCATGTCTTTGTACAAAAGCTTCTCATTAAATATGACATCCCGACTACGAATAACTTTCTGATTCTATTCATCCCAAAATCTGTACCCGAAGTCATCTCCGTCGTATCCAATGAATGTACACTTTAAAGACTTAGCATTCAATTTAGTTATATCCGCATAATTAATATGAACATATGCAACCCAATCAAATATGCGAAGAAAGGAAAGATTTACCTGCTTACCACTCCACGCCTCCTTTGGAATTTCATTCCCCAGCAAAACTGATGGTCCTCTGTTAATCAAGAAAGTCGCTGTGTTGACTGCATCTGCCCAAAACATCTTCGAAAGTCCACACTCCAATCTCATAGTCCTGGCTCGTTCATTCAATGTTTTGTCCATCCACTATGCAACCCCGTTATATTGTGGTGTCCCACTTGGGGTTCCACCATGGGAATACCGATCACATCACAATATTCCTTCAACTCTCGAGCTCATACTCCCCACCGTTATCGGTCCTCAAGTTTTTGACCTTTAGTCCGGTCTCGATCTCCACTAAGGTCCTCCACTTCTTAAACACCTCGAATGCCTCATCTTTGTGTTTCAATAAATAAATCCAGACCTTCCTTGGAAAGTCATCAATAAAGGTCATATAATATACTGCACCACCCAGAGATATAACCGGTGATGACCCTACAAATCCGTGTGAACCAACTCCAACTTCTGCTCCCTCAAAGCCCTACCCTTACTTGAGAAATTATTTCTCGTTTGCTTCCAAAGATAATCCTCGCAGATACCTACGTCCACTGTATTCAAGCCCGGTAGTCTTCCTTTCGAACAAAGTACCCTCATCCATTTTTCACTCATGTGACCCAAATCGACAGTGCCCCAAATCCGTATTACCCTTGTCAACCACAAGAGCAATACAATCCTTGGTGTTGCTAGCCATATACAATGTACCCATCTTATTACCTCGAGCCACCTCCTTCGTCCCCTTAGTAATAACCCAGTTCCTGCAGTTAAAGGTCACTTCAAAACCTTCTTCATCCAGTTGCCCAACTGATATCAGGTTCTTTTTCAAACCCGGAATATTTCTTACCCCATATAGTTGCAAAGCCGAACCGCTTGATGTTTCAATTTTGACATCCCCTTCCCTTTGATCTGTAAAGGTTCCCTATCTGCTAGATAAACCTTTCCAAAACCCCTGAAAGTATAATTATTTATCTCCTCTGTGCGTCCGCGTGAATGGAATGATGCCCCTGAATCTAACACCCATGATTCTAGTGAATTACTAACACTAAGAACCAATGCATCCTCGATAACTACATTCACTGCCTTGTTCCCCATCAAACGACAATCCTTTTTGAAGTGCCCGATTTCCCCACATTTATAGCACTTTATCGGATCCTGATTCCCCTTGGACATTTTCTTAGTTTAGACCCACCACCAACTACATTTTTACCCAATTCTGATTTTCAATTACTGTTTGTACTCGACTTCCCGCTGCTAGTTGTAGCTAAAGGCGCTCCTGAAATAGAGACAACGCCCAATTTTTTTACGACAATTTTCCTCCCCAATAAGAAATTCCTTAACATCATTGCTATACAATTTGTTTTTCCCTGCTGCAGTACTTAACGCAGTAATTGTTCCGCTCCAGCTTTTTGGCAAAAAACCCAACAGTATTAATGCTTGAAATTCATCCTTGAACGTAATCTGCACCGCACTCAATGAGCCAAGAATGTCTTGATAATCATCGTTGTGGTCTGATATTAATGCCCCTTCTGCCATCTTCAAGTTGAATAACTTTAGCCCCACGTCAACCTTGCCGGTTGCTGATGGTTTCTCAGACATAAAACTAATAATCTCTTTAGTGGTCTTCATCTTCTTGGTTTTCGTAGCAATGCTCTTTACCAGAGTCGACCTAATAACACCCATGGTTTACCTATTCAAAATCTCTCAATCTGTCGTGTGTGTGGGTGCTTTGTATTATCTTGGATTGCTTAACAAGAATCGATACCAATTCCCCAACAATATGATGCATCTATAACAAGTTTTAAATATTCACCAGGATAATTAAATTAACATAAAATTATTGCTCAAGGTACCTTCGTATTGACAACAAAAAAAGTAGGAAGATCACTTCGGGATGGAGGGAGTATAAGATGTTAGATCCAGATCACCTGGAGTTAAGTGTGCTTCGATGATCGGACACACCCGGATCCACCAAAATCAGGATTTTTCACTAAATGTAGTACTGTAGCTTAAAAGTGCCACATCACTTCAGGATTGCGGTTGATACAACGAAGAGGATTAGAAATTATGTAAGATTTCAGCAGAAGGTATGGATGGGAGTGGGAGTGGGAGAGACCATTTAATTGCTTGGAAGGAAATGCCTAACCTATGGAGGAAGGCTACTCATGTTCGCCATTGGTTTTATAGGATTCTGTGGAAATTCCATAGTTGTTTTTTTTTATTCTCACCTTAAACAAGGATCGGGGATGGAAATGGGAATCATATTTGGTTTATGAGAATGTCAGTTGAGAAGATATTTTTGACGCTGCACTTTCCATCACCTATTCTGGCTTTCTTCAATTCACTTAATCGCTAAATATGCTTTTGTAGTCTGAGCCAGTGCTCTTATTTCCTCGGATTTTTATACTTCTCTTGCAGTTAATGACATAGAGACTGATAGTGTTACTGTTTTGGGTATTCTCTCACAGTTCATCTGTCACAGAATCCTGATTACCACTCATCTGTTGTGGAGATCGAAGTTTGATTCTCGTAGATCCTTTGTTTTCATTTGATTTTTTCTCTCAACTCATCCCCTTTTCCCAATTTCCTTTATCTATTGCAACCCTTTAGTTTAGGGCTCGTTGGAGCTCATCTTTATTGTAAGAGAATTTTTGCGGATTGAGCTCATGAACATTATCAAATGATTTCTCTGGACTGTTGTGATGTGTAAGCAGACTTCGGAGCCGCATCACCATTGGCGTGATGAGCTTAGTCTTTAGGAACAGTCAGTTTTGAAGGTTGGCGACGCCTGACTTTGTTTGGCTCCATTCCTTTGGTTCTTTAGATATTGTTTGAAGGATTCAGAAGGCGTAAGGATACAAGTTCTCTATGGGGATTGGGGTAGTTGCTAGGGCTGTAAACGAGCCGAGCCGAGCCGAGCTTTGAAGTTTCGAGCTCGAGCTCGAATAAAAAATATCGAGCTCGAGCTTTTCTCGAGCTCGAGCTCAGAATGCATGTTCGAGCTCGGCTCGAATCAAGTTTCGAGCTTTTCGCGAGCTGGCTCGCGAGCTTTTCGCGAGCTGCTCGAACTCGAGTTTTAACGAGCCGAGCTCGAGCTTCGACTTATTTTTTGAAAAAAATCTGAAATCAAACGAGCTTTTAACGAGCCGAGCTCGAGCTTCGACTTATTTTTTGAAAAAAATCTGAAATCAAACGAGTTTTTAACGAGCCGAGCTCGAGCTTCGACTTATTTTTTGAAAAAAAATCTGAAATCAAACGAGCCGAGCTCGAGCTTCGACTTATATATATATATACTAAAATTTATTCGAGCTTTTAACGAGCCGAGCCCGAGTCGAGCTCAAACGAGTCGATCTCGAACAGAGCTCGTCGAACATACGAGCCGAACACGAGCCGGCTCGAAAAAAATGACGAGCTTGAAAATCGGTTCGAGCTCGAGCTCGAGTTCACCTCGAGCCCACTCGAACTCGAGCTTTTTTCGAGCCGAGCCCGAGCCGAGCTCGAGCCGGCTCGGTTCGTGTAACAGCCCTAGTAGTTGCTGTCCTATGGTGTACATGGCTCGCAGGAATTCAAGAATTATATGTATTCGGTAAATGTCTAGAGTTATGTTGTGGGATTGAATTGCTTATTTGGAATTAATGGCTTTGACGAGGGGTGAGTATCAGGAGTTCTCTTTTTCGTTATGCACCAGGATTGTAAAGCCTTGATTGTTGTTGGCTTGGTTGTTACTTGTTACATTTCGTCTATTTTTTGGTTGACTTTTCCCCTCTCTTGTATCTTTCTATCCTTTTCTAGATAATATTCTTGCCTTATCCAAAAGAAGTGACACACTCTCTCTCTCACACACGCACATGTTGTGATACATGGATACTTTGGCAAAAATGAAGTATCCACATATTGTTGGATACAATCTTCTCTAATCATGTATTAACTCCATCACCCTCCACATATATATTCCATCACAATGAGGGGTTAGTTTGAACTATAACCATTGAAAGATGGATTTAGTCACCATCTCGTGCGACTGCATTCATTTTTAGTGAATTACTGAAAAGGGAATACTCCCCGTCCCAACCAAAATCACGCAAATTTCCCATTTGGGTGTCCCATTACAAATTACTCAAACCATAAATAGCAAGTTTATGATACCTCTTTGTTCAATGGGGTCCATTTGTCGTACTCACAACAACTCCACTCACAATTTCTTACCACTTGCAATTTCTACCCACTTTTTATACTTTCAACACCTACTCCACCAATATTCTACACTTTTCAATAATTCCCATGACCAACTCAAAATGTGTAATATTGGTTGGGACGAAATGAGTATATCTTTCTTCTTTACTTCAGTATTCATTCTCTTTCCTTGGGAAAGGATGCTAGGAGGGTTTCCTTCCTCAGCTGCAGCTCACATTTCTAGATAAACACAGGTCCAGCACAAATTAAGTAAGGTGCAAACATTTTAATTTGCATTCAAGGGAGGGGGAGTAGAGAAAATGAAAGGAAACCATCATTGATGAAAAGTTTGACTTGTCAAATGGAACTATCTTTTTGGGATGGCGGGAGTATCATTTTACTTCATCTCGTAAATTTTTGATTCTTTTGAAGTATTATACCTTAGCTATACAATAACAACAACATTACCCCAGTGTCGTAAAGGCTCCCACCTACGGTTGGGTAACGGAGATTGGATGTACGCAGTCTTATTCCTGTATTAAAGCACAGAGAGTCTGTATCCGGATGATTGACGATGAAAATTGCGTCAAAAAATTGCATGGACCGACTATTGCTTCATAACAAAGAAGCGCAGACAGTTTAGTGAACCATTTTGCTTTATTCCATCGTATATCCAAGCCAAAAATTAGTGAGTCTTTGGATCCATCGGAAATGATGGAAAATTATACCCTAGCTATATAATACAAATACAATTACCGAGTGTTTGATTCTTTGTTTTTCCCATGCCACTTAGATGTATGCTCAATCTTATCTCATTTTCATGAAACTAAATATTTTTCATTTTACATCCAGGACACATAGGCGTTACGGTCGACGATACTTATGAGGCCTGTGAGAGATTCGAGCGTCTGGGTGTAGAGTTCTCAAAAAGGCCTGATGATGGTAAGTTAAACTGATTTTAACTTTACTCGAGATGATACGCAGGTTATTAGATCATTTTTAAAGGGAGGTGTTACTGACTTTGGAAAGCTTCATATATAAAGTATAGACTTGGTATTTGCATTTACTATCTTCTTTAGAGGCTTTGATCAAATATTCTAAAATAGTTTAGCTTCAAAGTTGCTAGATATGGAATTCAGCAAGGGAAAAGTACATTTGGAACCGCAAATGATGTAAACAACTCACTGACACTCACCATTTGAACATGTGAACAGAACTGTTCTTGTGTGTTTCTCTTTGATCTATCCTAAACATCTGCCACCTGTTGACTTCATGATAACAAAACCCGAGCCGCCACCCTTAAAGTTGTTGAAGAGATAATGACAGTCAGAAACAAGCGCCTGCAAGTGAAAGTGGTAACAAACTTATGGTCTGTAATAAGCAAAAAAAATTCTTGCTAACAAATTAACAAAATGATACCTGACATTATCTTAGCAAAAAAAATTCTTGCTAAGATACTATTAGATAGCAAAATAAACTCTAAGAACGAAAAAAATTATCATTTCAATAGTAAGATTTACATTTTTTTCTAGATATTGAAGAGTATCTGATTATTTTGGTTGCAAATCAGCTCTTCTTTAACCCTAGAATCAAGAAATTGAACATCAATACTTTAAAAATAAAGTGAAATAAGAAACCCCAAAAAAAATCCTAAAAATAATTGGAGTAATTTGAAAATGATGATTTCATTCTCAAATCACTCCAAAATCTCTGTATTTGAAGTATTCATGTTATAATTTGAAAAATGAACATGAATAAAGAGGATTTGAATAAAAAAAATTGATTTGCCTTATTGGCATTTTTTAAGATTCAGTTAAAGAGCTTGAGTTTAATGTGAGAAATCGCCTGTGAGAGTGCAAGAGAAGGAGAAATCGAGAGCAGAAGGCTTTGCCCTCTTCGAAGCTTTACCCTTCCGCCATAGGTATCCTTCAGCGACTACGTGTTTGTTTGTCGTCGCTCGTTCTCTCTCTCTCTCTCTCTCTCTCTCTATGTTCTCTTCATTTCTGTTGTTTTCTTTTTTAACTTTTTCTTTTGTTTGACTTAGGATACTGCAGGTAATTTTATTTTTTTTGGGGAAAAGTCAGTGGGTGCGGTGGACCCCACTAGTATCTGAATGCATCCGTCCCTGCCCATCAGTATTTAGTTTGTAAGTTGTGAATGGGAAAGGCTGTCGTTTGAATTATACAACTTGGGGAAGGAGAGGAGATGAATGCGATTTTCATAAAAATAGAGACAATTTATTAACCTCACATTGAATCTGCCATTCAAGATTTCGTGCAATAATGGGGACATGCTTGAAAATGAACTTGTTTCTAGCCTGCCATATATATGCCAATTAAATACCATGGCCCCAAGGGATGGCAAAGGGTTCGTATCGGGTTTGTTAATTACTGGACCTACCCCGCATGTACACCAAGTTGATCTGAACCCACCCCGCACCGCACCGCACCTCAAGTAGGAATTTTGGGTCGGGTTCAGAGCGAGCTTTCTTTAAGGTTTTGAGTTGTATGCTAACAAACTACAGGAAATTGAGTAATGAAGAGAGAGAGAGAGAGAGAGAGAGAGAGAGAGAGAGAGAGAGAGAGAGAAGGTTCACCTTGGTTGGAAGCACCGTTGTTGGAGAGAGAATAGAGGCATACAATGGCTACTGCTGTCAGAGAACAAATCATGTCGGAGTGACAAATCATGAGGGAGTGGAGAGATTGCCGGAGAGGAGAGTAGCAGTTACGAGGTCGCCGGAGAGGTGATGTCTTCATTCAAGCGACGTTACAGAAGGAGAATGAAACAAGATGAGTGGCTCGTGACATGGTCGATCGTATGTAGACGACGTTACCAAAAGGACTAGTCAGTTATGAAAATGCTTACCAACACATTCAGGGGTAAAAACTTCTATACTTATAATTTATAACTTAAATGTATAGTCGGGTGAGAACCGTGAGATCAATCACGGGGTGGATCAGTCTATAACCTAAAACCGAATCCGTCCCTAATCTGCTCAGGTTATGAAAACTGCTTTCTAAACCCTCAATTTTCGTGGCAGATCAACCTTGGGTTTGGATCGGATTCAGACAAATTGCCATCCGTACTTTCCCCATGCTAATCTATTTTCGTTTCGAGGTACAGAAATAAATTCTCACTCCTCGAAGAACAAGAGTGATGAATGCGTTCATAGCTGCTACTACCTCCGTCTCAGTCCGTCTGCTACCTTGTCTCCATCGTCATTGTAGCTTTCGTGTCTTCATTGCCATAATCCTTGTGAAACCATAAACATCCACTTGCTTCAATTCCAATCGATGTCACTTGCTATCATTGTAGTTTCAATGCACCAACTGCTTCTTCTCTCTTCCTTCGACACATCAATCAAAATATCTATTCAATTTTGTATAAATTTGTCAAGAAATGCTTTTTGGTCTTCGTTCTTACGCTAGAATTTATTAGATGTGAATTAGGTGCGGATAATCTGGTGTATAGAAAACCTCAATTCCGTCTCCATTTAGGTTTTCCTGTTTTGTTAGTTCAAAAATTACGACTTCTTTCAATATTAGTCCTCTACAGTTTCCTTAATCTGCAACCAGGATACTTGGTGTGATTTTGAGGACTTTTTCTTGTTCGAATATTCGAATCTAGATTCAGATGTGTTTTTAGTTTTCAATCAAGTGCTCTGCGATTTGGTCATATGCGTGTGTCTGAGTTCTTTTTATCTTCAATTAAAGTTGAACTCTCTCTTTGATGTCATGCTCTCCATCCAAATCCAAGGAAATATATTTTGGACATAATGGCCTCTCTCAGTTTAAGGAATTTGTCTCCTGCCCGAGACATATAGGTTTAGAGTTCCACTAGTAGACCAAGATAAGTAGGTTGCTGATGAGTTGCCGTTAACTCAATTGCGATTGTTCTCATGTACGATTACTCGGGTGGCATTTAAATGCTTTGGAATGTAGTGACCATCATGGTTCGGTAAGTAGTTGTTGAAGCTCGAGTAATTAATTTGAAGGATGTTAATCTTTCTGATCATAATATTATGCTCTTTATGCTACTTGCCACAACCTTCTCGTCAAGTTTAGTTATTGCAGTCTTTATTATCTTTTGATGCTCAAGTTCATGGTCCTTGGATAATTCGTGGTGACATTAACACTATAGTCAATCACAAGGAAGAGTTAAGTGGTTCCCCGTTTCATCCTCGACAATGAGCTCATTTTCATAAATGTGGAGGCTTGTGGTCTAACTAATTTGGGATTACATTGAACATGTTTACATAGAATTCATCGGAAATAGAAGAATCATCGGCAGCAATATGGTAAAATTTCATCTCAAAGTCAAGCTCAAGATTAATCTCTTATGGATATTTTGGCCTAACAGTCGAGTGTCATCATTACAAGTTCTCTTCATTCTCAAATTGCCTCAACGGTCATATTGTCAAAATAAGAAGAATAATTTTTATGACCTCCCTTTATATTTGAATTATCTAGTTTATTTGGAAGCAACCTCTTACATTTATACAGGGTAAGGTTTGCCTATATTTCACCCTTGTGGTGGGGACTCTTCCCCGGATCCTCGCTACGCGAGGGATGCATTAGTGCACCGGGCTGCCCTAAAAAAATAAAGAAAAAATAAAAAATATATTTTTTCAATAGAAACTACTTGTTTTTTGTTCCATACCTTCCATCTAGCATAGTACAAATCTATATGATTGTTCATTTTTGTGTTTGAATTACAGATTTCTTCTCATTATCATTTGGAAATTCTCTTTCTTTATGCTTAAAAAAAAATTGCTGCAGGAAAAATGAAAGGGATAGCTTTCATCAAGGATCCTGATGGTTACCTAATTGAGATATTTGACACAAAAACAATTGGAGATATTACCTCGGCTGCTTCTTGATACATTGTATTTCAGGTAACTGTGGATGCCTTTTTCTACTGCCTGCTATTAAGTGTTTTCGAAGTTCTATATAGTGATATTTTATTTTGCCATTAAATGGATACATACTCCGTCCTTATGTAATACTGCTGCTCTTGTATGAGGACCTTGCTTGAATGTTTTTTGACACAACCATATAAATTAATTGTGGTTGACTATCACATAGTAGCCCGAACCTTGTCCAGTAGAAAGATTCAACCTTTTCCAGGGACACAAAAGGCATTGGTTCTCATATTTGAGTTTGTACCTAGTTCAGGTTTGTGACATCATTCTGTTTTCAAATTCACTCTCTTGGTTTTGTTTCCATTCTCTGTTTGGATGCGCAAATGAAGTACAAAAATGAGTGATTGAGGTTAAGCCAGTGGGTGATTCATATAATAACTTACTCACAAAAGTTGCTGGAACTAATGTTTAAGAACGTACAAAGTTAAGGGAGAGGAAACTTTGGATTTCGATAAGGTAAAATTCATTAAGTAAAAATATTTTTGTTGTCCTCCAGTAATTAAAGATGAGAAGTCATATAAACAAGAAAAATATCTTGAAGAATTGTTAAATGAACATGTATGAGAAGCATAAAGAATAGAGGAATGTAACAGCCCGAGGAATCAGTGAAATTACATTATTTCAGAGAATCTGCTATTCAAAGATACGGAACGTCAGGGGTTCAATTCAATCCCCACCAATGGTAGATTTCACTCTTCTAGTGTCACTATTGTAATAGATTGAGATATTTATTAATTAAAACCCCCAATTTCTTTTAAAATAATAGAATTCGCTAGTGTTATTGAGTTTGTGATAAGATTGGACAAAGGAATATTGAAGATGATGAAATTGTCAATTGAGTTAGACAAGTGAGACGAAACTCACAAGTGTTGTTAATAGTATTGACAACACTAAGAACAACACAACTCACACCAATTCAAAAATAGAATAAAAGGGCAAAGGGCAAACCCCGGTGCGCCAAGCGCTCCCCGCCAAGCGGGGATTGGGAGAGGGAACCATTTGCTAGAGCCTTCCCCTGACAATTGCCAAGAGGCTGTTCACCAAGGTTCGAACCCGTGACCTTATGGTCACCAAAGGAGCAACTTGATGGGTGCCAGGAGGGCAAGACCTTTCTTAATAAAAAGCTTTAGGTACAAGGTCAAAAGTTCCTTAATGATTTATAATCACTAGCATGGGGGAACAACTATTCTAGAACTCTCTCTTTATAATCACTAACTATCTAACACTCAGAAACTCACGAAATATAAAGATATATGTGAAAACTCACGGGTGTTGGACAGTATGTTGCCAACACCTGAGGCAACACCGAAGAGGCGAGTTCTTTCTTGTGCAGTTTTCGACTTCTGAATTGGGTGATTGTTTCTGTCGATGGCATGCACTATTTATAGGCTCCTAGGACTTGGAGCCTACTCAATCTATCCAGAAAATCAGCCATGGTTTGTTTCCTTCAAAGTAGCTCCACCTTTTTGTTTGTTGAAGACTTGGTCTTCCTATGCTTTTACCATTTGTACCACCAAGCTTCACTACCCTTGTACACCTTATCTTCAGCCCCCCCTGAGTAGATAACATCCCAACAATATTTACTTAATCTTCACCATTTACACATAAATATAAATTTAATGTGTAACTTTGCCCCTCATTCGAAAATCACGCCTAGGGCGCTTCCTTTGACTTGTTCAACCACAAACTGAACAGTCTAATAACAAATATATACTTATGAATTATCACTTTGTAATTTATGAAAAATATGTGTTAACTATTTATAATTTGAATTGCCAATACGGTGGCAACACATGAGGCAACACCAGTGACAACACTGGTGTAGCAACAACACATGGTATAACACTTACAGATGACATTCTCACTAAGGCACTGAAATCCATTGGCTAGGAGGTCAACGATGAAACCCAATTGCTAATCGAGGAGATTGGAGAGATAAAGGGAGAGGAATGATATCTTGCATTTGGTTCTTTTTGAGTTGGGATGATAAGGCGTATGATAGAGTGTCATTACTTTGGTAGTAGAGAACAGGTAAAAGTGAAAAACCCGATTGGTTTGATCAAGAATTATTTATGGTGGAGCTATGAGTAGAGATAATGCCACAATAGGAGGAGCTTGCAAGTTCTTAAAATCATAAATTACTTCAAGTATTGGCATCACGTACAACAATTGATTGATGTATTGAATAAACTAGATGATGAAATGCACATCTAACACCATGTCAAATGGCATCATGTCAGATCTAACACCATGTCAAATGGCATCATGTCAATCAAGAGAGAGAGAGAGAGAGAGAGATGTGCTTAGGTTGGTGTTATTAATGGGGAGCTGTGTCCTAGGAGGGGTGGTCTCAAGTGTTGATTTCTGCTAGGAGGATCCTCAGGTGAGGCCTTGTCACAGAGCTAATATGCAAAATGGTAGGCAGCTATCAGTTGTGAGTCTTATTTTTGTTTCTCTTTGTGAGTTTCTGTTCATTATTGATCTATTCTTATTTAATTTCGGTTTATCTATGCAATCTTCTTTTTTATCAAAATAAATAAATAAAATTAGTGTGGCCGAAACTAGAAATTCTCTAATTGGTTTATTTTAAAACTAGAAAAGATAAGAAAATGAAACATTCTTTAGAGAATGACAATATGCCCATATGTACACTAGTTAAAAGTACATTAACATCACTAAGAATGTTAGAGATCCTATGATGTATAGTTTTAGGATTAAGAAATATTATTAAGATAATGAAAATGTGTGGTAGGAAATGAAGAGAGAGAATGAGTGGAGTTAATAGTAGGTTGGTTGAATAAATTGTATGGTGGAAAATGAAGAGAGAGAATAAGTGGGTGGGGTAGGGTGAATATAAAATAATAAATTTGTTTCCATTTTGGGTAGTTTGCATTCACGTGGGACGGACCAAAATGGAAATAAGTTTGCATTCACGTGGGACGGAGGGAGTATAGTTTTAGGATTGAATAGGCATATTGACATTATGAACCACTGTAATTTTCTTTAGCTCCGCCTTTAACCATCGATGTTTAATTTTAGCAGTTTTAACCGCCCTACTCCGAATACTCTTTTATTAAACCCAAACTCACTAACGACATCCAAAATTGTCAAGTAAAACTACGAAATCTAACGAGAGTTAACTTCAACACCCAAATAGCGAACAATTCTAAAATTGGGGAGACTAAAGGCTGAAATCGAGGATGAATCAAGGCTAATCGAGCGTAAATCTTCGATTGTTGATGGCATAACATCTTACAAGATAGAGCACCCGAATTGAGCTCTTGAAACTCCATTGTTAGCCTTCGCAAAAAGCTTGAACTAGAGCTCAACTCGGGATCTATATCTTATGAAATGTTGGATATCATCAACAATTGAAGATTAACGCTCGATTAGCCTCGATTCTCACACGATTTTAGCCTCTATTTTTTCTCCAAATTATAGAATTGTTCGTTATTTGGGGGTGTCAAAGCCAACTCTCGTTAGGTTTCATTAGTTTTTCTCAACAATTTTGGATTTGGGTTTAATAAAAGCGTATTTGGAGTAGAGTGGTTAAAGCTGCTAAAAATAACCATGAATGGTTAAAAGCGAAGCTAAAGAAAAGTACATTGGTTCAAAATATCGATAGGCCGGGTGAATATAATACTCGAGTGATTTTCAAAGTTGTTGCTATAGGAGTGAATTTAATACATGGACTTGTATGCATAGTTTCAGGGGTGAACTTATGACATGATGATACCTATGATGCTGTATTTTATGGTTGCATTGTCTATATTGCCTAGGAAACCTGCATATTAATTGAATAGATTTTGGCAACGCACCCCCTCCCTCCTTTACACACACACAGAGGAAGCACACATACTCTGTCATGTTGTCATGTTATTATATCTTGTCATGTCATGGTACCATTCTAAGTAGTGATTTCTGAAATTGTTGCTACAGGGGTGAACTTAATAATGCATGGAGTGTCTGTGGAAGGAAAGACCGCAAATTAACCAAGATTTCTTCTCTCTCTCTCTCTCTCATTTCCCCATGTTGTAAGCGACTTTTCTCATGTGAAGACCACAAATTAACCAATATTTCTTCTCTCTCTCTCTCTCTCTCTCTTATTTCATAAGTTAAGGTACTTCCGTGTATTCAAATCTATTAAAGTTTTTTTTTCCCGTTAGAAACAGAATTTTCTATCACTTTTGTGTATCACAATTAATCAATCGATGCTCCGCCTGCCCTCTGTTTTAGACTGTCCTTAAATAAACCCCTCCCCAAATATTTTAATTTCTCGGAAAATGATGGTTAATGTTTTATTTATTTTCATTGACTTTTTGAACTGGTCATTAATTTATTTTTGTATAGTCATTGTATTTGAGAAACTGTCATATCTGGTTACTAGCGCTAACAGACATTAATTTGTCTTTAAGGATGTGGTCTTGTGGCTTGTTGACTCCGAGATGGCAGTTAGATATTTCTGACATATCAGTAAGTAGACTTGCCCAGTCGGTTTCGGTTTTGGCGGTTCACCAAACCACCCAAGCTTGAACCGTAACCGGACTGGTTCTGGACGGTTCCGGTTCCCGGTTTGGACCGTCCTACCGGTTCCGGTTTTCAACCGCCATTTTCAAAAAAAAAAAAAAAATATTATTTTTAGGGCGGCCGCCCAAGAAGGCCGAATGATTAGTGCGGTTGCCCTAACTTGTTGGTGTGGCGCCCTAACTTTTAAACTGTTAAATTTTTAACAGTTTTTTCCAAAAATAGTTAAATTTTTAACAGTTTTTGTTAAGTTCAATAAAAAAGTTATTATTTTTTTTGGATAAAGATGACTATTTTAGACTTTTGTTTACTACATACTCCCTCCGTCCCACCTTAGTGTAGACTAAGGTGGTGGGCACAATAACTAAGGAATATTTTAGGATAATGAAAATGTGTGGTAGAAAATGAAGAGAGAGAATAAGTGGAGTGAATAGTAGGTTGGTTGAATAAATTGTATGGTGGAAAATGAAGAGAGAGAATGAGTGGGTGGGGTAGGGAAAATAAAAAATAATAAAAAACTTTCTAATTTTGGCAGTCTACACTAAGGTGGGACGGACGAAAAAGGAAAGAAGTCTACACTAAGGTGGGACGGAGGGAGTATATTTTTTGTAAAAAGTTATATAAAAAAAGTTATGAATTTTGAAAGAAATAAAACTTAATTTTTTTTTAAAATAAACGAAAATATATAAAAGAAAATGAACGGTATCCTTAAATTTTACTAACTAAAATAAAATTATCAAGAGGGGGACAACCAACCTTACCCTTTTATAAATAAGGGGGGACATTTAGGAGCCTTTACCTCAACCTAACTATTACAATTAAATAAAAATAAATCTAATCTAAAGTCTAATCTATAAAATTACAATTAACCTAATCTAATGTCTAAAGAGCGACGTAGTTCATTCGGCTTCGCTCCCCGATGTATCTTCATCAAAGGCCTCCTCCTCCTCGGAACTACTTCTTTTATCTTGAAGTCGTAGTTCGACTCTATGCCAATCGCCGAGCACCATTTGATATTCTAAATTATATGGAGACAACCTTGACCTTCGATCGGACAAGACATTTCCTCATACACTAAATACTTCTTCTACGGCGACGGTTGAGGCTGGAGCGGCTAGGATCTCCTTTACTATCAATGATAGAATAGGATAGTTGTTTGCCCTTCGTGCCCACCACTTTACAATATCAAATTCTTCTATAGGCTCAAAAGAAGTGGTTAAATAATTTTCATGTTCAATATAAGTAGAGCCACCTCGTTGGCGTTTTTGACTTCTAGAACTAATTAAATTATCTATAAAGTTAAAGGGATCGCTATCATCGTGAGAACTACCACCTACATTTTCACTACTAGGATAAACGATATTACCAAAAAGATCATAATATTCTCTATAAAGTGCATATACAATATTTTTAGTCTCAGTTACAACGTCTTTTGTCTTTGGGATAGGTCTATCTAAAAACAAATCAAAGTCGGTGGGAAATAGATTCTTATAATAATAATCAAGAATTTGTTCTAAACCATCTTCTCTTATCCTAGAATCTAATAGTTTAGTTACTAAAAACAATGGGAGAATGCTCAAAAAATATTTAAGCCATTTTGTTCTCATCATACTAATACATTCACCTAAAATTGGACAATCTTTAAAATATATATATATAACTAATTTTAGCGGCGTGTTCTAAAACATTCAATTTTTTCTTTAAATTATGACAAACATCCCATTGATGAGGCAATATTATAGTAGGATACTCTATTTGTTGAAAAAACTGACACAATAGTTCACGGAAATTATAAGAGTCGGATAACATTTTATAAGTGAAATTTCATCGTTTTGGAACATCTAAGAAAAATCTTTTAGGTGGAATATTATTTGTTTTACAAAATCTAATCCACAATTTTGTTACACTATGATTTCTTATTAGATGAGCAAGAACTTCCTTAGTTGGGCCTACATGTTCCTTTAAGTTGTTAAACCATCTTGCACACACAAATTTAAAATATGACATATGCACCTAATATGAAAAAATTTATCACCAATGGATTTATATGCAAGTAATCGTTTTTGTAATTTTCAACTACTATCAATCCAATGACAAGTAATTTCTAAATAGTTATGAGTTTGCCAATGATCACTCCATATATCGACACATATTGACAAATTTTGGGGTAAATCTTTAAACATATTAATTAAAGTTAATTTTCCTTGTAGATATTGGGCTTTAGTATCACGAGTACTTGTATTTTTATTAATTTCTTTAGCCGCGAGATTTAAACAAAGTTGTGCCATATTAGACCATAATGTATCATTAGCAAAATTAAAGGGTAATTCTTTAGCAGCAGTATATTTTCCATTTCTCTTCTATACGTTGCATTATAAATTTAAATAATTGCGAAGACGTACCTTGTGAGGATCCCGTAAATTCTTGTAGTTGTGTTTGATCTTGGGCATCTCCAACTTGGTCGGGGTGCTTTGACACCAAGTGTCTTTTAAATGACCCATAACCACCTCCATGGATAAAGGCAAATTTTTGAGGGCAATGGTTGCAAAAACAGTGTATTTGTTGGTACGTTCAATTGGCACTTTTAAAAAGTGCACGGTCATGATGTCGGACCTCCCCGTGGTTCGACCTCCTCGACCTCGACCTCAAATTTGACCACCATCTCGCGCTTCACTTTAGGTTTGAGTGGTTTGAGTGTTACTCCCTTGGGTATGACCATGACCACCCATTGAAAATGTTGCATCAACTTCGTCATCGCTCAAATCGAGCGTTTCATTTGGTTGTATATTATCCCAAATGGAATCATCGGGGGGGAAATTGGATGCGTAGTTGCCTTATTCCTTCCCCTATCGCCACCGCCGCCACGAGATGAAGACATTTTTTTTTGTGAAAAAAAAATGGAATTATGTTAAAAAAATGGATATTTGTAAAAAAAAAAATGAAATTATGTTGAAAAAAATGGAATTATGGAGACTTTGAGGCTTTGAAAGCTTGAGATGATATAGAGATTGAGAGAGAGAGATTGAGAGAATGAGTTGAGAACCAAGTGAAAATAATGAAGGGAGGGGGAGGATATTTATAGGTTGAAAAATGGAGAGAAAAAGTTAAAAAAAAAGTTTTTTTTTTTTTACATTTTAGCCTCTAAAACGGCTAGAAAATCGTTATTTAACGGGCAAGTAACAACAGCCGTCGGATCAAGGTAATCAACGGCCCATATCAAGTCACCGTTAATCTAGCCGTTATCTCCTCTGAACCGCCGATTCCGGTCCGGTTCACGGTTTCGGTTCACACGGTTCAGAACCGCCGGTTCATCGGTTTTGAAAAATAAAAACCGAGCTTGAACCGGTTAACCACCAGTTCGGTTCAAGGCGGTTCACAGTTCAGGCGGTTGCGATTTCCCTCCGATTCTTGGCCGGTCCGGTTCCGGGCCGAACCGGTGGTTCAGGCACGGATGGGCAACTCTATCAGTAAGGAATGGGTGATTGACTTTGAAATTACAAAAGTAACCTCCCTTGTACAATTACTTTGTAACTCTTGCACATTTTAATTATTTGTTAAATCAGTACTTCTCCTAAAAGACTTGTCAAATAAAACTCAACGAGCATGTCCGTACATTTACATTTATGTAAGGTTATTTTACATTTCCATAAACCAATTTTAGATATGTATATATATTTACGAATATATATACATGTTGGGGATTTGGTCTCAATTTCTGTCAAACAATTCAAAATAATATAGAGCATTTATGCACACAACAAAAATAAAAACACATAATCAAAGCAATAAAGAAAACAAGAGAATTGTTTATCGAGTTCACCAATTAATTGACTACGTCTGGAAACACTTCCAATCCAGAATCTTACACTATAATAAGTAAAATTTGAAATACAACAAGTTTGGGGCATAACATTACTTATATACTTACCCTGCAATAGTCCTAAAACCCTAGACAATAAGGAAATCCCGATATTGAACAATTTCAGACCGGCCCAGGAACAGCGGCAAAATGTGATGCGTGACAGACTTTCCTGTTTCCTAGAAATATCCACTAGCCGTTAAGATTGTTGAAAAACTAGGAGTGTACTAGGATAAAAGAAGAGAAAGAAGTGCAATATGAGTATTTTTGGTCGGCACGACTGCGCGTTGTAGCTCCCACGGTCGTGCATCAGGAAAGTTTTATGCTTAGCACGACCGTGCTGATGGCAGATTTAGATTTCCTTATTTGCACCAGATTCTTGTTTTGGGGAGTAAGTAGGTTTCTTTTATGACTTTGTTTTGTATCTTATTTAAGCCAAAGTGACAAACATAAACATGTGTGTTAGGAAAATTAGCAAGAGAGAATTTGTGAGATTCATAAATAGAGTCAAAGGCATTGAAAAGTCTTTGGGGTGCCCTTAGGTTATGTCTAGGGGTTGTATGGGTGGTGTGTGTTTACATAGATAGAGTGGATGACTTTGGAGCAAGATCATGGGCTTTGATTGTAACATCAAATTTGGATATTATTGAATATTCTAGCTTGTTAGCGCCCCCAGATGTTGTCTCATTGTGGGATGAACTAGGTGAACAAATCTCGTATTCTTGTATTTTATTGCTTTTATATGTATATTGTTGCATATTCTATCTCTATTTTGTACAATTGGTATGAGACAATTATTGCTCGAATACCACTGATTCCTCAACAACTCATATCAGGGCTTCGATTGGAAGATCAGGGGTATTCAAAATTGTTTTGATATGGGCTGCAGGAATAGGGACCAGAATTTGAGGTTGCAGAGATTCAGATAGGTTTATGATACTCAGACCAAATAGGATCAAACTTTCCTGATGGATTTGAAACTCCAGGAATTCAGATCAAGGTTGCAGGGATTCAATCAATATTAGGGCGCAAATTCAAGATTAGGGTTATAGAGATCCAAACGGGGATCAGGGCTACGGAGATCTAGGTAAATCTGGTGTTATTGAGGATTTGGTGGGAGCAACGAAGATGATTGAGATTGATTGACATGTAAATTTGATCAGATCAAATTGGGGAAATGGATACGAAGATATGAAAAGAAAGAAGAGAAAAAGTTTCTAGGTTTTTGATGGGTGTGGACCGCATGCAATTTGCGTGTGGAATACGTGGAGCAGCGTGCATAACATGCAATACAAATTTTGTTCAGATTTCGTGTAGGGCAGAATTCGTTGCAGTTTTCGATACATCAGTGTAGATTTCAGTAGGTACAAATTTTGATACGATCCAGATTATGGGCGGGACATATTTCGTGAAGAATTTGTGCAGCAGGGGTACAGAGTACGTGTAGCAGAGGTACAAGGTTCATGCAAATTGTTTGATGCGAAGGCCATTCAAAGGCAGAAGAGAAACTTGGTCTTCAATAGCAGTGGGATAACGAAGGTTGGTGGTCACCTGCTAACTGCGGGATATAGAGGATTACTCAAGAAGCTAACTTGGTAGCTTGGGATAGGTTGTTGTACACCACATACAACACTTTCGTATGTGGTTCTTGGAGAGGAAACCTAGGTGCGAAGGTGGCAAAGTCAAGAAGGCCACGCCGAGAAGTCAAGACTTGGTATGTAGATCGTGGGTTAATGGGTCACGTTGACCAATATTATGGTCATGAAGTCAACAACGTCGATATGAACGGATCCACGAGAATTAAAGATGTGATCGGTTGCTTGGGAGACATGGAAGGACCAAGACCATGTTAGCATGTTATTATCACATTGTTAGTAGGTGGGTACTAGAAGATGAAGCAGGATGTTTGCAAGAAGAATTATGGGGGGTGAAGAGTCAAGGCAAGGAATTTGGGCAACATGTTGAAGACTCGTTTATTTCAGCTCGTCTTGGTGGCTTGGTGCAGCCGCAAAAGGAATTGGAGACAATTTTTAGAGATGTCATTCTCGGGTGGGAGTTTGACGGGGTAGTCATGGAATTTTGGTTTGTCTCCAGATGGGATGTTGTTAAGATTGTAGATAAACTAGGAGTATACTAGACTAAATGAAGAGGAATAAATGCACTATGAGTGATAATTGGCCGACACGATCACGCGTTGTAACTCGCACGATCGTGCATCAGAAAAACAAAAATTTGAGTTTTATGCTTAGTACGACCATGCTGAAATACAAACACGACCGTGCCGATGACATATCTAGATTTCCTTATTGCAACAAATTCCTTTATTGGGGAGTAAGTAGGTTTCTTCTATGACTTTGTTTTGTATCCTATTTAAGCCAAACTGACAGCCATGAACATGTAAGCTAGGAAATTTAACTAGAGAGAATCTGTGAGATCCACAAAGAGAGTCAAAGGCATTGATAGGTTTTTGAGGTGCCCTTAGGATTATTCCATGGATGACTTAAATTATGTCTAGGGGCTGTATGAGTGGTGTGTTTACATAGATAGAGAGGGTGACTTCAGAGGGAGATCGTGGACTTTGATTGTAACATAACGGATTTTGATAATATTGAATATCCTGGCTTGCTAGTGCCCCCAGATGTAGTCTCATTGTGGAATGAACTGGGTGAAAATATCTCGTGTTCTTGTCTTTTATTACTTTCACTTGAAAATGTTAGCATCCTGAATCTCTTCCTTATACAATTGGTATGGGACAGTTACGACTCGAGACCATCGATTCCCTAACAGCTAGTTCCACGGGCTGGCCATGATTTAAATCATGCCAATGATTCTTGCTGTCCGACTCTCCAGCACCAATCAGTCATCTTTATGGCCTGCCCATGGTTTCAACCATGTACATGATTTTATAGTTCAATCCTTGCTGCCTTGTACACGACCAAAAAAACCTTTCGCACAACTGTGCCAACCTATATTGGCTCCTTGTGCGCCGTTTCCTCTTTATTATTCATCCTAGTAATCCGGTCGAACTCTATCCTAATAATGTAGATTTATTGAAGGAACATAGGCGATAGTGGGCACCAGAAGCATGTACCGATGGATACATGTGAAAATTTAGGAAAAAACACTTTTTTAGTGATTATGAAAAACATATTTTTAAATGCGTAATGACATTTTTGTAATTAATAGGAATTTCATGCGCGATGGTGTAAGTGCTCCAATTTGAGTTGGTAGCTTTTTCGTTAGAAAATTAACGAAAGTTATAACATTACTAACATTTCTAACAATTTCTAAACCTTTCTAACAAAGTAAGGGTAAAGTGGGCATTGCCATTTAAAGTTAAACCAAGAAAAGAATCTCAAAAAGCAAAAGAAATTGGAAAAACCCGAATTGGGCAAGTTGAAAAACAGAAACTGTTTGAATTTTTTGAAAATATTCCTTACTGTCCAAAAGGCCTGCAGCAGCGAAGTGAACAGTGCACGCGTCAATCGGATCCGCGCGGACATCTTTGTCCCTCACAGGGGGCTATAAATTGAACCCTCCTCTCTCAGTTTACACAACACATTTTACACACAGAAGCTGCATTCTGGCGAAAAATAGAGAGAAAACAGTGGGAATCCTTAGATTGCCACCATTTTCTCTTGAACCTTTCCCAATTTCACTTCAACCATTCTCATATCACTCTTAAACACACCAAGCTCAAGCTTAAAACACTACTCAAGAGGAAGATTAGGGAGAAAACATAGAGGACTTAAGTGTTATCTACTTGTTTTCTCTTTGATCAACTCTATCATCAAACCCTAAACACATTCAAGCCTTGAATCCACCCAAACACAACTCCAAAACACCAAATCTTGATACTCCTCAAGTCAAACACCAAATCTTGATGCTCCTCAAGTCAAATTCCAAGCCTAGGAAGATAGGGTGTCACCATTGGTAAAGCCCTCCTTCTCTAAACCCTAAAATTCCCTTTTAACCTCTTGTTCATCTTGTTCTTCTTATTTTGATTTGCTTTATGTCTAATTTAACTTAAGTCTTGACCTAAGATGGTCATCTTGAAGTTCATCTTCATGAATGACCATCTCAAATGGTCCACATTTTAAATCTCTAGTTGATTTTTCTCTTTAATTTCATCTCTACAAAATTCCCCTTCCCAAGCAAATGAAATGCTTAAGTCCTAATGTACCCCAAGGATGGTTTGATATAGTAGATCACCACTAAAATGTCTAGTGACTACTAATCAAAACCTAGGGAAATGGGGACAAGCATGGATGCAAAACCCCCTTTAAAATCACATTTTCCTTCTTGAGAAGTTGCTGTCCAGTAGCAATTTTCTAAGACCTCAGTCCATTGTCTAAATTTTTGGACACAGATAAACTTGGAATTTGGTGTTGACTACAAAATACTTTTTGTATCCAACATCAAGATCTTTCCAGACATATTTTTACTTTATTTTTTGCGTGAGTAAAACTCCCTTTTTCAAATTTTCCTTTAAAGGTCAGTTCATCAGTCTCTGGAAGTCCAGATTTCACATCTGAGATTTCCAGAAGGTTTTGGGTCCTCAAATCATCTCCAAAATGAAAAGTTCTTTTACAGAAACCTTATTTAAGGTGTTTTGAACATTTTTTATTCTCGGACTTTTCCCAGATTCTGGAGTTTTCAAGCCCTAAAGTCCATTTCAAAATTAAGTGTCCACTACCTTTTTCATTCTGGCAGAAATGGTTTTCAACTTCCAAAAATCTTTTGAGTATCAAATCTCAACCCAAAAATCACACCGAAAATCATGGGATCTGTCCAAAGTCTAATAAAGAATTCCCAATTTTTACTTTCCTCAGTTTCAACTTATTTTGGCCAAAGTAATACACACACACACACACACAAATGGTTTTTAAGCTTGGAAGACTCGTTTCACGAGGCATTCCGGGTGCACACTAACGTCCTTCCCGGCGTGTAACATGACCTCCGAACCCAAATCTCTAATCTCGGGAATTTTTCAAAGTTTTGGCCCTTAAAACAAAAATGGCGTGGCGACTCCGTTTGATTTCAAAAAAAAAAAATCGGGTACATCACAGATGGCATTTTTGTAAATAAGTAAAACTTTGCGCGCACTGTGAATCAAAGCCGTGGTTAAGTTCATGGTTAACAAACCTTATAGGTGTCAACCTCAAATGGTTCAGGATATTAATATTAAAGGTTTCCGAATATGAATTAAGTAACACATTTTAGTAAGACCATGACCAATAAATCTTCTAAATATCAACCTCAAAGGTTCAAAGTATAAATAATAAAGACTTCTGAATATGAATTAACAAACACATTGAACAAGATAATGACCAACAAACCTTTTGAATATCAATCTTAAAGTTTTCTAGATATTAATAACAAAGGGTTCTGAATATGATTAAACAAACACATTTGAACAAGGTCATGGCCATCAAAGGCTTCTGAATATCTTGAAGCCTTTGATATTGATATCTAGAACCTTTGTGATCTTCTATAGTCCTTCTTAGGAGACTTAGGTAGCTTGAGCAGCCCGTTCTATACCTCGAAGAGGCTTTGTAGCAGTCTAGCTCGCTCTAGCAAAATCTCCTTCCTACCAAGGTGAGAAGCTAAGGGACCTGCAATGTCGCCTGTAGCTGGTCAACCTATGTGGATCCTTTTAAATTGCTGGCTCATCACTTGATTAGGCAGGGGCCTCTTCTTTCTCCTCCTATCTTGCAGCCCCATTCCATCAGCCACGATGTTGGAGCGAGTGGCCCTCCTAGTGGGGTGCCCCTGTGGAGAAGGAGGTAAATTAGTGGTTCGATTCCCCGTACCCATATCAATGTTTCCCCCAACATTCTCACGTTGTGGTTCACTGAAGGCAGTAGCAGTATGTCCGTCTGAGACCATATTTGTGACTAGGCGAAGTTTCAAAGTCTAGCCTGATCGTTTCCCATCAATTGAACCAAACTGATGACACAGGAAACAATCCATATCAGCCTTAGTCTAGTAATAGGTTGATCTCCAGCAACTATGACCTGAAATCACGAATAAACGACTAGCCGGGGTGGTCTTCGGCTAAGATCCTCCGGTGTGATGATGAGATGTGGTGTTATGAGTTTGTATAAAACTGTATGGAAATAACATAATCTCAAGATAGCTAAGAAGACATTACCTCTTTACGTTGGATGTAGTCTGGTATATATAAGAGTGGTGTTGGATTACAATGAATCCATTAAATCTTGTAGACAATGCAGGCGTAACGATCTCCGTGATTGTAGGAGAAGGTTATAGATTGAGTCGTAGATAGACACACGTTTCTGTAGGTCGAGGTCACCCGAGTATTAGAGGTCGACCTGACTTTGTGTTTTGGCCAGACAGATATTGTTCAAGTTGATGATCGTATGTCGGACGAAGCTAGGTCGGGACCAAGGATGGTCGGACAATGAGCTAGGTCGGCTGATCTTTATTGTTGGGCCGTTGTAATTGTAGCAAAGGGATTAGCCCATTCAATAGCAGTGTCTTTGTGATGTCTAAAATGGTGGGCTTCAACAATTGGGCCTAGTCTGTCACTTTTATTCCGTTCAGTGGCCCCCAACTTTTTGAGTTAACTTTGTCGACAAGGAAGTTATGAAAATTTTATGTGATAATTCACTTTGCTCGCTGTTGGAGGTCGACTGGGTAGACGTAGGTCACTCTTGACGAATGACTTTTGGCTGTTGGATACACTATTTAATGCGCCGTAATTCTCGCAATAATGGTACAGTTCTGACGATTGGACAACTGCCTTGTGAACCGCTGCAGGGCATTAACTGTGAAAAGGGAACGGTTATGTCCCCCACCCTTTCCAATTTAGGTAAGGATTTGGAAACATATATAAGGAAGGATTCATTTCCTTTTAAAACTTTACCATCTTCAATCTCTCAAACCCAGCAAGAACATAAAGCAAGGAACATGATTTTCTGGTCAATCCTTCTTTTCGTTTCACCGTTGTGTTTCATTTCTTCCCAATTTAACAAGGTACCCTTCAATTTCTCTTATTTCAGGTTATTTTCAAGCTTTTCTCTTTATTTCGTCATGGCCAGAACATTTGGTTTCGAGCTAGGTATTAGGTATGGGTATAACTCCATAAACCTTAGGATTTATAAAAGGCTAGAGGGTCCATGGAGAGAATTGACCAGAGAGGAGTGCATTACCATTCTAGATAGGTGGAGCTTGTTCTATGGCGAGGTAGGGTTTCCAGCAGGTGATAGTATGGATGAGCACCATAAGTTGGGCCACCCTTGGGTCGGACAAGGATTTCTTCATCGAGGAAGGGATGATGCTAGGAGGAGATGGAGGTAGCCCCCTTAGTGCCAATCATTAGGAGCCTTAGGTACCCAGATTGTGTAATTTATGAGAGGGAGAGATTTGAATCCCAATGCCATTTCTGCAAGAAGAAACCTGGCCACTGCAGAGGCCTATTCCACTATGGCGGTTAAATACTTTTACATTTTTCTGTAATTTTTCTGTCATTTAGCCCTCTTATCCCTTTGCTAATTGTTTCTTTTGATCGTGCAATTCTTACTCCCGGGAAAGAAGCCAACATGAATCACATCGTCGACCTCGGAGATAGGAGGAGGAACAAGAAGGCACATGAAGCTGCCAATGCTAGGGCCAGCTGGAGAAGGAGGCCATGGATAGGAATGCCTTACTTCCCAGAGTAGGTGTGGAGATGAGGGGTTAGTCCAAGCTTCTCGACCTATATCTTCTTGCTGGCTGCGGGTACGCATTTGTGAAAGTTACGCCGTTTTTGAGGCTCCCACTTGGTCGGCCTATCTCTAACTGCCTTATCTCCGAGGAGCATTCAATCCACCCATTGCCGATGCTGGAAATGATTGTTGGGGAATAACCATTCTTGGGTTTTCTCTTCCGAATTCTTCATTGCGAAAGCCCCAAGTTCCGTCTTCACGTACCCACTCATCACGGGCATTTGGAGAGGACTTATCCACCATGCTTACCTTTCATTTCTAGGGAACAGGTTTTCGTTTGTGTTGGGAACGCGGGGGCGTTCCCACTTTCCCTCTTCGATTAGCCCTTGGACCACTTGTTTTAGCACGAAGCAATTGTCGGTGGTGTGACCGGGGTAGTTGTGAAAAGCGCACCGCTTGCTCATATCTAGCTTAGGGTTAGGATTCTTTGGTTGATAATTCTCAAGGGGCTTGAGCATGTTCTGGTTCACCAACGCCTTGAACACTTGGCTTAGAGGCATTCCGAAGTTGTCGAAGTGCTAAAAATGCTGCGGCCGGGGAGGATTGTTATTTCTCGGGGGCGCTTGATCGCGGCTTCCTTGGACTCCATTCTGGATGTAGTGGACTACTCTGGTAACCTCTTTCTTCTTGTTTGGAGGTGGATTGGTTGATGGGATTTGAGGTCATGAAGCAGGTGGAACAAATGCAGGCTGTCAGAAGAAATGGGTCGGAAAAGTCTTGGGGACGAAACCTGGTGAATTCTGGGCATATTGATAGAAAGATGTGAACCTTGAAGGATTTTGAGGGATATTGGGATCTGTTTGAGATGGTCCAGCGCTGCGCTGGTGATATTGAGCTTGCGACAAAGGGCCGGGAAATTGATTGTGCTGCGGTTGACAGATCAGAGCCGCTTGACTGAGGCCCGAGTGGTTCTTTGAGCGGGAGTGGCTTTGTATTTCTAGGTTCCCGTAGCTTTGTGAAGGAGGGACCTGCTGAAAGCTTTGTGAAACCGGGGGAGCAGGCATTTCTTCGTCTTCTATGAGGACAAAGGTTCCATCGGGTTGAGGAACCGCAATAACTCCGCGATGGCGTATGGCATATTCGATCCAAGCCTGCTGCTCTTCTTGGTGTTTCTCGAGAGCCTTGAAAGCTTGCCAAACTTCTTCCATTGTTTGGAAGTTTCCCGGGGGTAGATTTCCATTTCCCTCACTGTTATCTGTCGGACTGTATGGATCGCTGAATCGGAAAGGCTGTCGGATCTTGCGACTTCGACACTGAAAAGACGGCTCCTGGGTACTCTCAACCACTCTTGGTTCACTGGAGGGGGTGACGGATAAGGTTTAGACTTGGGAAGGCCTTTTTTTTGGATAAAGGGGGAAAGCTCATGCGACATGCAATTTCTTTTTTTTTTATTTATATTTATGTTTTTTTGTTGTTATTTTAATTTACTTAAAACATGTTTTCTCAGAATCCTAAGTTGGTTGGAAAAGACTGCTCTTCTTTTTCGTAACTATGCTAGATCTTGGGTCAGTGGAAACCATCACTACGACTATAATCCCCTCATTTTGCACCTGTATTTCGACATCCCTGGGTGGACAGCCCCGGGCGAGGGTCCTATAGGGCAAGCGGTTTCCACAAGCCAAAAGAAAAAACCGAACCTAAGGACCAAGCCTGTCATGTTTGTTTTAATGAGTCGGCCATGTGAATATTGAACAGAGCCGGCACCTGAGTCCAGATCGGGTCGAGAGTTCAACATGACCTCTCTTTACCTTGCTTGCGCAAGGGATCTATGGCGTTAGGTGTTGGATAGGTCATATTGTCATGGATTACGTATTAAAGGCTTGATGACATGGTGTCAGGTCAATATTTTAGCATGACCTTTCATCGTCTTGCTTACGCAAGGGATCTTTAGTTTTGAGCTTCGACTCAGAAAATGGCTGGAATATGTATCCAGGCTTTATGACACGGACTGGGTAAAAAACCAACCGAGTCTGGACAGAGTGTGATGCAAGCGTGAAGGGTTGACACTGGCTAGGATGGGAAGTTTGGAATGATCCCATGCGTGTCCGAGTGATGTCAGGAAGACCAATCGAAATGCTATTGAGACCACTCCGGGTTTGGGGTTGTAGTGTGCAGTGTACAGGATAAGAGTGCGCGTAGTGTGCGGTTACTAAAATTCTTTTCTAAGTAAAACAGAATTTTTTGCAGAATTTTTGAATGTATGTACACAGATGTATTATGATGCATTTTTTTTTTGAATTTTTTTTTGGAAAAAATAAGTAAGCATATGCACACACACAACAGTTAAAGAAGGGGTAAAATGAAAGTTTGACCCTCATCAATGTTTAAATTTTTTTTTTGTTTAAAAGTTTTTAAAACAACATGTCCCCAGTGGACCCGGATCCGGCTACGCGGGCCCTGACATCTCACAATTTCGTCGGGAGGTGTCACTGCATTTGTTTGTAGGAGTCGCCACGCCGTTTTGATATAGTCCAAAACATTGAAAAAAGGCTTTGTTTAAAAAGGTTGTTGTGTGATGAGATTTTGAGTTCAGAGGTCAGGTTACGGCTCGGGAAGAGAATAGCAGAGCTCACCCGAGTCGCCTCGTATACACGAGTCTTTCGATACCCCTCTTTCTTTAAAAGTTATGTGTGAGTGTGTGTGCTTTTAAAAATGCATGCTGAATATGATGTCTATATTGTATGATATGTATTAAAATTAATTGAAATAGTGTTGGAAGGAGGCCTTACCAATGTTGGTTCGTGTCTATCTTCTGCTTGGTAATAGTGTTTGAGTGTGAATAGTGCTCCAAGATGGACCGGAATTGCTTCGGGATGTATCGGTGTCTGCGGACAGAGCTTCGGCGTGCCTCGGGAGTGCTAGGTATGTCCTCAAACAGAGGTTCGGTGTGCCTCGAGATTTTTGGTTGTGCTCGGGCAGAGCTCCGGCTTGCTTCGGGATTGTTGGTTGTACTAGGGCAGAGCTCCGGCGTGCCTTGGGATTGTTGGTTGTACTCGGGCATAGCTCTGGCGTGCATCGGGATTGGTTGTTATACTCGGGCAGAGCTTCGGCTTGCTTCGGAATGCCTCGAGATTGTCCGGCAGGGCTTCGGGATGGATCGGGATGCCTTGGGATGGACCGGCAAGGCTTTGGGATGCCTCGGGAGCGCCTCGGGGCGGCTCGGGAGCATCTCGGGAGTGCTCGGTGGGGCTTCGGAGTGCCTTGGAAGGGCTCGAAAGGAACCGAAAGAGACCGGGATTGCCTCAAAGGGCTGAAAGGGGCTGCCAGAAGGCAAGGGGGAGAGAGGGGAAAAGGGATGTGTGAAGAAAATGAGAGGGGAGCCCTCTATTTATAGGCTTGAAAAAACTGCAAAATGGTCTGTGCGGACCATTCTAGGAAAACCAAATTTTTGGTTTTCCCGGATTTACGGGAATCTTGTGGACTTTAAGAGGATTTTGCAAGTATGATGTCTGGGTGAAAATGGTCCGCATGGACCATTATGCAGGCCAAATATTTTTCGTAATTCCAAAATGTCCTTTTGCCTTAGTTTATCCCAAGAGGGTCCTTCCTTGGTTTGGTTGGTGGTTTTGGGGTTTATGAAAGTTACAGGTCTTCGGGATCACGTTGGTGTGAGTCCGCGGTGTTTTTCGTGTGTCAAATGGGGAGTGATCCAGATTGGGGTACTTACAGGAACCTCGGGGCATTGACTTGGCATGTCCTTCCCTAGCAGGCCTTGTGGCTTCATGTCGTAGCTACGGGGCTCGTATAGAGGCAAAGGATTGAATCCCAGAGGATATTGAGAGACTCTGAGAACTGGGGGAGCGGGTACGTCTTTTTTCACGGGAGCCCCAGCTGGCTGGGGGTGGCCAATGTTCCGAAATGACGCATGGCACCTTCGATCCAGGCCTGCTGCTCGCCTTGGCCTTTTTCAAGAGCTCTGAAAGCTTGCCAAACCTCTTCCATCGTTGGGAAATTTCTAGGGGGCGGAGTACCATTTCCCTCACTGTTGTCTGCCGACCTTGCCATGGGTTAGTAACGGACTATTTGGACCTCTCGACTTTGACACTGAAAAGACGGCTCCCGAGAACTTTCAACCACTCTAGAAATTCTAAATGGGTTAGAAAAGATTTCTCCTTTTTTGGCAACTATTCTAGATCCTGGGTCAGTGGAAACCATCACTGCGGCTATAAGCCCGTCGTTTTGTACCTGTATTTCGACCTCCCAGGGTGGACAGCCCCAGGCGAGGGTCCTATAGGGCAAGCGATTTCCAACGGCCAAAAGAAAAAATGAACCAAAGGACCGAGCCTGTCATGTTTGTTTTAATACGTCTGCCATGTGAATTGTGAACATACCCAGTATCTAAAGTCAAGATCGGGTCAAGAGTTCGGCATGACCTCTCTTTACCTTGTTTGCACAAGGGATCTACGATGTTAGGTTTTGGCTAGGTCATATTGTCATGGATGATGCATTAAAGGCTTGATGACATGGTGTCATCTGGGAATGGACGTATATCTAATTCAGATCATTGTCTGGGTGTAGCTTTGGAAATCAAGATCAGGTCAAGATTTTAGCATGACCTTTCATCGCCCTGCTTGCGCAAGAGATCTTAATTTCTGGGCTTTGACTCAGATAATAGCCGACAGGGGATATGTATCTAGGCTTTATGACACGGGCTGGGTCAAAACCAACCGAGTCTGGACAGAGTGTGACGCAAGAGTGCATGGTTGACACTAGCTAGGATGGGAAGTTTGGAATGATCTCGTGCACGTTCGAAAGGCATAGGACGCATAGGAACACCAATCGAACTGGATCTGAGACCATCCCGAACTTGGGGTTATAGTGTGCAGTGTACAACATAAGAGTGCGCGTAGTGTGCGGTCACTAAAATTCTTTTTCTGAGTAAAATAAAAATTTTTCCAAAATGAGTTTTAAATGTATGTACACAAATGTATTATGATGCATTTTTTGTATTATTATTTTTTTGAATAAAAAAAAGTAAAGCACATGCACACACACACAACAGTTAATGAAAAGGGTAAAATGAATGTTTGACCCTCATCATTGTTTTAAAGATCTTTTTTTTTGTTTAAAAGTGTTTAAATCAGAATTCCCCAGCGGAGTCGCCAACTGAAATTACCCGGATCCGACTGCGCGGATCGGACATCCTGCCGTTGGGTGGTCGTTCGCTGCGTTTTCATTTTAGAGTCGCCACGCCGTTTCGATTGTGCCCAAAACATTGAGAAAATACTTTTTTTGTTGTGTGATGAGATTTTGAGTTCGGAGGTCATGTTACGCCTCGGGAAGGGATAGTTAAGTTCACCAGAGTCGCCTCGTATACACGAGTCTTTCAATACTCTTCTTTCTTTAAATATTGTGTGTGTGTGTGTGCGCTTTTAAAAATGCATTTTGAAAATAATGTCTACATTGTAGACGATGTATTTAAAAGAAATATTTAAATATCGAGAGCAGTTAAATGAAATTTGGAAGGAGGCCTTACCAATATTGGTTTGTGTCTATCTTTCGCGGGGGAATGTGTTTGATTGAGTGTGAATAGTGTTTTGGGACGTCGGGGGTCAATTAGGATGGATCGGGAATGACCAGGATTGCCTCGGGATGGACGGGTATGTGCCGGCAGAATTTCGGGATGCTTCGGGATGGACCGGTATGGGCCGGCAGAGCTTCAGGATGTTTCGAGATGTGCCTCGGGATGAAGCAGCAGGGATTTGAGATGGCTCGAGATGCCTCGGGATGGACCGACAGAGCTTCGGGATCTTTTGGAATGCCTCGGGATGGACCGGCAGGGCCTTCGAGATGCTTTGGGATGCCTCGGTATGGACCGGCAGGTCTTCGAGATGGCTCGGGATGCCTCGGGATGGACCGGCAAGGCTTTGGGATGCTTCGGAATGCCTCGAGATGGACCAACAAGGCTTTAGGATGGCTCGGGAGCGCCTCGATATGGCTCGGGAGCGGAGCTCATGATGGCTCAGGAGAGCCTTGGGATGGCTCGCGAGGACTCGGGAAGGGCCGGGAGGCCTCTGATAGGCTTAGAAGTGTTCCAGAAGGCTTGGGGGAGGGAAGAGAGAAGGGAGGTATGAATAAAATGAGAGGGGGATCCCACTATTTATAGGCCCCAAAAAATTGCAATATGGTCAGCATGGATTCTTGTGTTATTACCATTTTTTTGGCTTTCCTGGATTTCAGGGAATATTGTGGACTTTAAGGAGATTTTTTTTTATCATTTTGGCTTGTTGAATGAAGTGTCCGTATGGACCATTCTTCACTTTGCAATGTGGTCCGTACGGACCACTATGTCAAGTGGCCATTTTTTGTAATTCATGCAAAGTCCTTGAGTTCCCTTTATCCCTGAAAGGTCATCCCTTGGTTTGGCTGATGGTTTTGGATTTTTTGGATGTTACGGGTCTTCGGGATCACGTATACGTGAGCCCTTGGTGTTTCCCATGAGCTCGAATGGGGAGCGATCCGGATTGGGGTACTTATAGGTGCTGGGTCCTTGGATCTTTTTTTTTTCTTTCCCTCTTTTTTTTTTGAAGCCCCTGCTTGAACTTGCTTGATGCACATGAGGGGGAAAGGAAAAGCCCCTAGCTTGTTGTTGACATGAGAGCAATCATTTAATGATGTAGCTGCCGTCGTTGACTTGGTCAAGGTGATGGAAGGGATGTGATTTGGAAAGTGTATGGCTTGATGGAGGCCTTTGTGTGGGGTATGGTAAGGTGTATGGGGAGCTATCGATTGATTTTCTCACACCAATTAATCAAAGCTTTAATCATTTGGGGAATTATTTGTTGAGCAATGCAATTGATCATATAAAGCAAAACTGTTTCATTAAATATAATGTGGGGTGCAAGATAATGCCTCAAGTCTAGTAGGAAAAGAAAGAAAACTCGTGTATGGAAAGTTAGAGACTTAACTACAATGTTCGAGGAGGACTTGATTGAATGAGAAAAGTACTAGAACCTACGAGGTTTGACTGTACGATTTTTTTTGTATTATTTAATTATTCTTTTTTCTTATTTTTTTTAAGAGTGTAGAGAGGGGAAAGAGAAGACTCAATATTCTTTGGGCGAAAAATAGACGGAGTTGCTTCCGAAGACGATCGAGAAATTTTCTCAAGTCGGAGAGATGTTGTCCGTCTGATCCTTTTGAGTGAATGATCATGTCGTCGATGTGCACCTCGATTTCCTTGTGGATCAAGTCGTGAAAAGGTGATGTAGCTGCCCGTTGGTAGGTAGCCCCAACGTTCTTTAATTCAAAAGGCATTACCGCGTAGTAAGTTCCCCATGGGGTGGTGAAGGCGGTTTTCTCTTGATCTTCTTCGGCCATCTTGATCTGATTGTAGCCGGCAAAACCATCCATGAAGGATTTGACTTCAAAATTGGCCGTAGTATCGACCAGCTTGTCTATGTTCGTCAGCAGAAAGTCATCCTTTGGACTTGCTTTGTTGAGATCCCGAAAATTCACGCAACGGCGCGCCTTTCCATTGGCCTTAGTGACCGTGACTAAGTTGAAAAGCCAAGTTGGGTATTCGATCACCCTTATGAAGCCGATGCGGAGCATCTTTTCGATCTCTTCCTTGACTTATAAATAATAAAGGGCAATCAAGTTTTCATAAAACGGGTCCTGAGCAATCAATAAGACATCTGAAATTTCCATGAAATTGTGTCTTGATTAATTTCTAAGATAATATCTCTTGTTCATTACAAGTTAAAAACTTCTTGATGAGTTCAAGCACGGTCTACTCTTGACTCTGCTAACCTGCTACAAAGATCTAAAATACAATAAAATGCCTAATAAACTACTGTGTTTGCAAAATGGCAATAAGGGAATCCTAAGAAAAGATCTATCAGCTGTCATTCACTGAGTCTTCTTTGGTCTTCTTCCCTTTACCTCGACCTCGTCGAGTGTTCTTTCTTTTCTTCTCTATAATATCGGTCTCCCTCACCCCGACCTCAGGTATCCTCACTGGAGCCTCCATCAAACCTGTGTCAATAAGTGCCCTCTCAATACGGGCACGAGTCCGCACTTCCTCCCTCTCGAGCCTCGCCAAGGGAGCGACTTCGCATAGTCTCTTGTATCGAGCCTCCATATCTCCGATAAGGTCACCCTGCGGTTATGGCGACTCGCCTTAGCTTCGATCTCCTCAGTAGTCCTACTCGAGTCACGCGCCGCCCCAATAAAGCCCGACGCCTCTCTCCCAATATGACCTCGAGTCGCTCCCATCTCCCTCTCATACCAATCCAAGTAGGCCGTAGTCAAGATGGTACTCTTCCTGCTCTTGAGAATGGCCTGGGTGGAAAAACAAGATATGTCCAAGCCCTCGAGAAGAATGAGAAGCTGCGGATCCCTCATGTCTAAGGACACCACCTCCATGGTACGGATGTCCTCCCACCGCCCAACGGCTCTGTAAGGCCCCGAACGCTCGGATACCAAGCAGGGTATGTAGAAGGATGACCAACAAAACCCTGGAACCCTCACCACATAGGACTCCTAAAATTTCCTCCGGGTCTGCAACCTCCAGTGAGGTACCCACCATCGAATATCCGAAGTGGATAACCTAGCCATCATCAGCTCCCAGTCACCCTGGTCCTGCTGCCTAGGCAAACCCCTCCGAGAAATCACCCAAGGGCACTGAGTTGACAAAGCCCCTGGCAAGGCCCCAAGCCTCTCCTGCAGCCATAAAGTCAACACGGCCGGACTCCCAGACCTCATGAAATGGTCTCCTCTAGCCATCCTATCAATGCCATGCAGGGTCTCACCCAAAACCAATGGGACAATGTCTTTCCCAGCCCTGCAGTCCCTGACCATGTCCAAGAGGCCACCATGACAGATCCCCACTGACTCAGCAGTGAACAGCGATGAGAATACACAGAGGATAAAGGCATCCATAGCCACGGTGGTCGTAGCCATATCCGGAGACCCAAACCTGCCCGGGATATCAGAAAGGTCAATCCTATCTGGAGCTATCATCATCCCCTCAGCCTCTCCCAGAGATATGTGCAGAAAAGATGCCAACTTTGCCGCCACCGACACATCTTCGATCAGAGGAATCGATATAGCCTCAATTTCTGGACCCCCAATCAAGGCTTGGAAGTCTTCATAAGTCGGGACAATCTCATTGTAAGAAAAGCAGTAAACGTGTCTCCGGACATCCCAAAACTTTGCTGCTGCTCTCAAGAGGTCCCAATCGGGCGGGAGATCCTTCAAATGCCATAAAGATTTGATCTTGAAGGTGGTATTGAACAGCCCCTTGTAAGATTGAAAGTTATATCTCACCCAAGATTGAAGATCAGACAGAAAACGGTCTCTTTTCCCCTTTTGCAATCTAACGGGTTTCTCCATTGCAAGATGATCAAAGTTGATGTCTTTAGGTCAAATATATGCTCTGGGAGCAGTTGGGACAAGTCTAGGTTGAAAATGAAATGAAATGGCCAAGCCTTGGTTTTATTTCGAAAAGACCGATCCAGACAGGCGTAAGCCGCACGGCCTCATTTGCTCCCAGGACCAGACCGCACGACCTCATTTGCCATCTGCAGAAAAGAATCTGCAGCAACCCAAGTTGCTGCCCAAAGGGAGTTTTCACTCCACTTTTCCAACAAAAACCTATACAAAAAACATATCCAAACACCAACCATGCAGTTATGTGTCATCACAAATCATTTTGGCCCAGTTTCAGCCCCAATTCCAAGCAAAAAAACTGCCCCGAGGCTCAAGTAATATGCAAATTCATAAAGCATAAATTAGAAAAGTAAATAAAACAGTAATACATTGTTTTCGCCCCATCGGCGCCCAAATAAAGCAAAAAATAGACAAATTGTGCATAAAACTGTTCATTGTTTGTTTCCTTCCCCTAGATCAACCCCAAAGACCTCCTAGGCCTCCGATCCCTCCTCGTCACTACTCAGCTCATAGAAGCTCGTCTCCCTCATCAAATCCTCGCTATCACTCACATCAGAAAGATGGACATTCTCATGTTCATATTCAGCTAGCTGCTCCAGGATGCCGGCATTAGGTCCCTGTCCCCGAGGCAGAGCACTAGAAGAGTACTCTGAAGCCGATGAGGTGGATGCCGTGCTCCCTACATGCCTCCTTTTGCGCACGGGCTCCTGCACGTTCGCTGCAGCCTTTGAAGGGCAAGCCAGCTTCTTCACAAGGGACCGACACACATCCTTCCAGCCCCTGTTCCGCCTGACCAAGCCATCATAAGTGCGAGCTGGAACCTGAGAAAAAGAAAAGAAAATCTCAGAAAAATCTCGGAATTGCAAAAAAGCAAAGAAATATGAAAAAAAAAAGAAAGGGAAAAGACCCTAAAGTGTACTCACAGTGCTGTCAGGTGGCAGAGTATACTGGGGCTCCCTAGTATCAGGGACAGGTATCCTGAACCTCCTCGGTACCCCGTTGACCACATAAGAGAGATGAGCAGGAGGCATCGGCGGGTCAGTAGGCTCGGCTTCCCCATACCTCGAGTGACGGCCCGGCTTCACTAGCTTCTGTGGCGTCCTCAATCGCTGCTCCACAAAGGTAGCATATGGGGTAGCCAGATCAAAATACTCCTCATCTGCCACGCCTGCCTGATACCTCGCTATATCATTCGCCGACCAGTCCCTGGGCTGCAGCATCCGTGCTGGATGATCGAGAGGAGTAACGGCATCCAATGGAGGGATATGGCCATGCTCCCTGGAAAAGTGGTCCCCCAGATAAATGATATCGCAAGTAAGCCCGGTCAACCACCTCCTCTGTCTAGTCGCCTCCACGGCATCCCCTAACAGAATCTCCGGGTACCTCCCTCAAGGATAAAAGTCCACTCTATCATGCCCATCCCTATTGATGACCGGTATAACCATCTTGTAGTCAAAAGTGATCCGGGCCTTCCCGGTGAACTTGTCTCTAGCATCTCCCCTCCAACGGATCATAGCAGGGAAGATGGTGGAATCACTCTGCTGGTTCCACGGAAAGAACCTGATCACCTCACAAAACCAGACCTGCATGTTCAAAACATAAAAGGGTCATTTTCTCTCATAAAAGTCTCAAGACAGAAAGGAAAAGAGAAAGGAAAGAAGGCGAGAATACCTCAAGAGCAAAGGAGAAGCAATCCATCGAAGCAGCCTTATTCCGGCTGTATAAATCCAGGGAAAAGTAAAGCTCCGCCAATCCGGCCTCGCCCCAAGAGACCGTCCCAATCCCATCCACATCCTCCAAGGAGTCAAGAAGGCAAACCAAAGCCAAAGTCCCAGAGTTGGCAAAGATGGTGACTGACAGCATCAACCACAGAAAAGCCCTCGCAAGCTGGTGGGCAGTCACCTCATTAGCAGCAAATCCCTGCATGCAGTTCAGGACTGCCACCTCAACATTCCTAGTCTCCATCCCCAGCCCCTTAGGCTGAAGATCAAATCCCACCAGAGCCCTAAACTCCTCTGCCGTGATATGGTCCCTCCAAGTCACAGGCCTCCCGGTGAACTGTAAGCCAGTGATAGCAGTAAAGTCTGTGGGCGTCACTGTAAGCTCCCCCCAGCTAAGGTGAAAGCTGTGGGTGGTGTCCCACCAGAACTCCGAGAGGGCCTGGATCAAGCCCTTACTCTTCGAGGTCACATGAATGCCTCTGCCGATAGCCTCAACAAACAAATCCAGGCCGGTAGCCCTCACTAGCTGCTTGGGGTTCACCCCATCCTTCTCAAAATCAGGCATCCTCTCCCATAGCCTCACAGCAATCTCAGAAGGTCCCCTAGATTTGCTCTCCTGTAGGAGAACACAACAAAAAAATGTGTCAGTCCTTCATCTCATTTCATAAGCATGCATATACTCAAAAGTGCGCATATTTTCAAAAGAAAAGCATTCATAAAAGATTTTCTAGCATCTTTTGCATAGAAAACGTGTCTTTCATCATTTGAAACGTATCGTGTCAAGCACATCGCTCTCCTAAGCATAGAATCACAATTTTAAAAATTATTTGCACATAAGCATTAATTTTTCAAAAAAAAATGGCATGCATGAATCCTTTTCATCGTCCAAAATCCTGTCTCCTCATCCATGATAAAAATTGACCTAGTTTTAGCACATGCAAGAACTCCGTCACATTTTAGACAAATATTTTTCTTACTTTATTTTCAAAAAAAATGGGTCATTCTCATTATTTTTCAAATAAATTGCACATGCATGTTCGTTCATCTTCTTAGCCTCATAGGTTAATCATCAAGATTCCAAAATCATCATCAAAAATCCTAGGAAAATTCGAGAAATTCCTAAAACTCGGGTCAAACCCTAGAATCAATCAAAATTCAATCAAAATTGACGAAATCGAGCAAATCAAGAATGCTTACCCCAACCGATTGTGGTTTCATGGATTTGTGCTCCCTCTTGCCCGGATAAAACTCGGAAGGAGGCGTATTGAAATCGTACTTCCTCTCTGTTCGGACAAGCTCTCTCCTCCTCCTTCGAGCGGCCTCGGAGATGTTCCTCCGTGCTTGCCTAGGCATCGTATTTCCTTCCGTATCCATCTAAATCAGTAGAAGCAAAGGATTTGAAGGATTTTCGAAAATTCTTTCTCTCCTCTCTCTCTATTCCTCGGCAGCAGAGGGCGGCAATGGTGTCCAATGCCCATTCAAATTCTATTTTAAATAATCTGATGAAAATAAACTTCTGGCCGTGCGGCCTCTTTTGTCCCCGTCTCATGCCGGGCGGCTTCTTTTGCTCTGAGCAGAAATTACATCTTTACCCCCTCGACTTTCCACTTGGGCATACAACTCCCGTTATTTCTTAACTAGAGTAACGCTGTGATTCCAAGTATATCCGTTATCTCCTAGAAGAATCAATTTCTCTCCCCAGTCGCCTCCGTTACTTCCGTTATAACGGAATGACGCTAGGCGACAACCTCCGAATTGTCGAAGTTCAAACTTTAGCTACCTCTATCACAGATTGAGAAGTACGCTCAAGTTCTTCAAACTTTAGCTACCTCTATCACAGATTGAGAAGTACGATCAAGTTCTCCAAACTTAAGCTACCTCTATCACAGATAGTGAAGTACGCTCAAGTTTTCCAAACTTAATCTACCTCTATCACGGATAGTGAAGTACGCTCAAGTTTTCCAAACTTTAGCTACCTCTATCTCCTCGATAGTGACGTAAGCTTTAGTCTCCATCAGGCGACAACCTCCATTAATTGTCAATCAGGTGACAACCTCCATTAATTGTCAATCAGGTGACAACCTCCATTAATTGTCAAATCAGGTGACTCCTCCATTAATCGTCAAAACCTCAAGAATCCTAGATATCGTTCCTAACTATCTAGTGATGATTGAACTACGATCAAGGCTTGATTCCTTCGGGATACGTAGGTAGCCTTTCACAAAAGGTCCAGCCATCCGACCGCAGTGGTCACCCTCTTCCATCCTCACTCCTCAGTGGTGCATGAGCCTTTCATAAAGGTCCAGTCATCAGACCACATTGGTCGCCCCTTTGTCATTCATCACTCCTCAGTGGTGAAGTAGCCCCTCATAAAGGTCCAGATATCCGACCACATCGGTCACTTCTAGCATATCCCCAGTAGGATCAGTCGCTTGACCTCCCAGGTCACTTTCCCTTCTATTTCCCCAGCAAGAGACCAGTTTCTCTTTGCCATTCCTCAGCGGATCTTATTCTAAACTACGGCCTGGCTTGATTCCTTTGGGATACGTAGGTAGCCTACTTTAGGTTCAGCCAATTCGTTACATATGACACCCCCTTTCCCCAGTGGATTCCGAACTACGATTATGGCTTGATTCCCACTCGGGATATGTAGGTAACCTTCCAAAGGTTCAGCCACTCGACCACCTTGGTCACCCAATCCGTCTCGGCATTCGCCAGATCGGATCCTTTTCTATCGACAACCCTACTCACCCTGCACGTGACGTTGCCGAGGGGCTTCTGTAAGTACCCAAATCTGGCTTATGCCTTCCGGTTAAATTTCCCGGCAATTCCCCGAACTTTCCTAAAGTTCCGGAGCAATTCGGGAACTGTTTCGAACCTTTCGAGGGATGAAGGGATTACTTGGAATTAAAAAACCACGTTTTCCTTTTATAAAAAACCCTTTTAGAAAGACCACCTTGCATGATTCTAGAAAGATGCTGAGTCATTGGGGATAATGCCGCACGGCTGCATTAAGAGAGAACTCCAGGCCGCACGGCTTCATTGGCTATTTCCAGACTGCCTATAAATAGAGGCCTCCTCTATCCATTTTGCAAGACAGATTTTCAGCACAAAAACTCTACCAAAACACCATTACGAAAATTCAGTAGGCTGAGAGTGCCAAGAGCCACCTCCCTCCTCCTTGAAGCCTCCAAAAGTTGGTCCCTTCCCTAGGCGAACTCCAAAGAAAAAGAGGTCACCACAATTGGTAACCTCTCACCCCCTTATCTTGCATTATACTTGTATATATGTGATATATTTGCTCCTTGCTTTATATATTACTATATATTTGCTTGGGACTTGGTATATTATTGTTAAGGATCATATCTTTGAACATGTAAATCATATCCCCCTCCCTTTGCATCCTTTGCATTAGAATAGCATCTTTTTATCATAAAAATGTAGTCTTTGCATTAAAGGTGCATCATTTGCACCTAAAAATCTCTTTTTTACATAAAAGTTGCATCCTTTGCACTTAAAGATGATTCCTTTACATTAAAATTGCACCCTTTGCACCTAGAATCCATTTTCATACGTAAAAATGCATCCTTTGCATTAAAAATCATTTCTTTACATCAAAGTGGCATCCTTTGCTTTCAAAATGACATCTTTATGCATCCTTTGCACATAAAATGATATTTTTCCACATAAAAATGCATCCTTTGCATTAAAAAATCATTTCTTTACATAAAAAGCATCATTTGCAAACAAAATAGCATCCCTTGCACCCAAAATGTCATCTTTTCATTAAAAATATCATTTTTATCCTAAACATGCATTCCCCATGTCCCCATTGGTATTTGATGCATCCTTTGCAGCGGACCGGTGTAAAAATTCTATCTTTACATCGTTTCTTCCATTAAAGGTGCCACAATCTCTTTAGAAAGGGATAAACCTTGAACCCTATATCTTCGATTATCACTTGAGACGAGTATAGTAGTCCCTACACAAGCTCAATCGTCTCAAGGTGTAGGATTGATGGGCTAAGGTCACTTCTTTCTATACCCTTTTATTTAAATGTTGTGTGTGTGTGCTTTTAAATAAAATGTATTAAGTAAATAATTGAAAGACAGTGCAGGAATATTAACAAACCGCTATCACCATCAGACCTCCATAGTGCAATGGAAGGTCTTGTGGGATCGTTTGTACGGTTTGGGTCTGTGTGAATAGTAAATATAGACTACATTGTAATCAGTATATTTAAAGAAGTAATGTATTTAAAGACTGGAATTTAGAGCAGTATTTAAATGTGCGGAAGGAGAACTCACCAACGTTGGTTAAGTTTTTTCTTCCTAGGGTTTGTAGGAGGAATGTGTTTGGTTGAGGGTGTTTAAAGAGGAGAGAGGTTTTGCCCTCACTAATGTTAAAATATCCCGTAATTAACTCTCGGTATCACACTCGGGGTTTCTAAAGAGAAGATAAATTTTCCACTCACTCGGGTAGAACCTCCCCTAATTAGCACTCATTCACACTCGTTTGGACTCGCGGGTTTGGACCGGTTTGAGCCGTTTGGGTGTTTGGAGTATGGCTAGGGATGAATAGGGTTTGAGGGACATCGGGAGGTCGATCGGGACGAACCGGGATGGACCGGGATCACCTCGGGAGGGCTTTGGAACACCTCGGGATGGCTCGGGAGGCTTAGGGAAGGACCGGAAGAGGCCGAAATGGCCTAGAATTGTGCCTGAAGGCCGTAGGGAGGTAAGAGAGAGTTGATGTCACTGAAATTACCCGGGATTTCGCGCGGACGTGAAACGCGATTGTCTTTCGCGGAGGGTTGGTGTCTAAGACCTCGCTTCATGGGAAGGAAAATGAGGAGTCGCCACGCCATTTTGTATTTTGAGCCCAAACGTTGAGAAACGGCTTTTGTGAAAATGGTGTCGTTTTTATTGGTAGCAAAAACATAGGAAAAGGCTTTGGAAATAGGGGATCATTTTTATTGGTAGCAAAAACGAGTAAAAAACTATTTAGTATCAGAGATTGTTAGGTTCGGAGGTCACGTTACGTTTCGGAAAGAGTATTACGAGATCACCCGAAACGCCTCGTATGACGAGTCTTTCTACCTTTCTCGAAATCGTGTGTGTGTGTGTGTTTATGTGTTTTGAAATGGGGGCTTGAATGACAAGCTTAATCTTGGTTTGAATGTCAAACGTTGATTAGGTGACTTTGTTTGAAAAGACGAGCGTTTGAATGACAAACGTCGGTTTTGAGACGGAAATGAGCGGTTGCGTGGCAAACGTCGATTTTGAGCTTTTTGAAAAGGAGTTCGAAGGTTGAACTCCGATTTTTTGAACCGGGCGAGTCATTGTTAACGATTTTTATGGGAAAAAGCGTATTAAATGATTTTGAATGTCAAAAGTCGGCTTTTAGTTTGAAGATTAGCGTTTGGATGCCAAACGTCATTTCGCGCATTTTTGAAAGAGAGTTCGAAGGACGAACTCCGATTTTGAACCGGGCATTACATTGTTAACGATTTTTACGGGAAAAAACGTATTAAATGATTTTTGAATGTCAAAAGTCAGCTTTTAGTTTGAAGATGAGCGTTTGGATGCCAAACGTCATTTCTTGCATTTTGAAAGAGAGTTCGAAGGACGAACTCCGGTTTTGAACCGGGCATTACATTGTTAACGATTTTTACGGGAAAAAACGTATTAAATGATTTGCAATCAACAAATCGGGTTGCGACTCGAACTTTGAAAAGTAAATACTATCACGATCCAAACGGGTCGGACTTGTAAATGACAGTATTTAAATGCGGTATTGATGGAATCGAACGATCCGGAATCGTAAATGACGATCGACGAGCCAAACGACTCGGAATTGTAAATGACGATCGACGAGCCAAAACAACTCAGAATGGTAAAGTTGCATGGAATGTAAAGGACGTTCGACGGATCAAACGGTCCAGAATTGTAAATGACAGAAAAGTAAATGACGATCGACGGATCGATCGATCCGGAGTTGTAAATGACAAAAGGTAAACGAAACGGGGTCGGAACGCAGTTTTAACCCGTGATTACTTCTCTTACGGGAAGAGAAGAGGATCGAGGGGCTAAAACGTATCGAACCCCATTAGACAGAGGCGTCTACATTTCAATAACGTTGTTCAAAACGGTTGTAGCGACTGGCGCGTAAACCGAGACGAAATGAGAGATTAGAGAGAGGGAGTTATACCTATGGCTAGGGTCGACTCCTTTGGCTCGAGGGGTGTATACGGGATATGGAAAGTAGTTTGGAACGGTGTTTCAGAGTGGAGGAGGGCATATTTGATCGAAATACGAAGTTTTCACGCAAAACGAGGTAAAACCAAGGCTCAGGAGGGGTGAGAATCAGTTTAGGCCATGAGGTTTTGGTGGAGGGGGGGTAATTTTTGTTGTTGCAAATGGCTTTGACAGCCTCTCTATTTATAGGTGAAATTTCAGTAGGAGTCCGGCCGGACTTAGACTGAAATCCAGGGGGTTTTGTGGTGCTTTGGAAATTTGAGGGACTTGCTGGTAATTTCTGAAGTCTGCACAGGGAGTCCGGCCGGACTGAGACTGTATACCAGGGGTATTTTAGTCTTTTGGCCTTGATTTTTGATTGAAAGGTGACTAGAGGGAGGTGGCATGCCAGCCACGTGTCCTGTGAGTCACCAAATGCGTGGGAGTTCATTCCCGGGTCCCGGTTTTGTCCCTTTTTTAAAATAACAGTTCGAAAAATGTCCGAAACGCCCTCGGAAAGTGCCGAAAAGTGCGTTTTTCAGGGAAAGCCGTACTTTCACATGCGATGAGCTGTGTCAAGTATGTTTCGATGTTGGGATGCTCGGGGCAGTCTCGGGACGTCTCGTTGGCATGGCAACGGGGAGTTAACGAGTTCTGGTTAACCTGGAGCGGGCCAGTTAACGGATTTTGATTAACTTTCTGACGGATTTTGACGATCCGAATTTGGGTACTAACAGTTAGCCCCTCAGCGACGTCTCCTTCGAAGGAGGTGGGGTCGTTGAAAAAAGATAAGGATCCAAATCGGGATGCCTTACTTTGGAAGAGACCTGGGCGGTCAGCTGGCTGGACCCTTAGCGAAAGGATTCCTACGTATCCCGAGCGGGAATCAAGTCAATCGTAGTTCGTAGGTGCAAGGAGCCGCGATTGGGGACCTTGACCTGAGCGAGACTGTTGGGAGGCGTCTGAACCTGGGATTTCTGAAACCTTCGAGGGCGTGTGGTGCCTCAAACCAGAATTGCTGAAACATACAAGGGCATGTGGCGCCTCAAACCGGAGCTGCTGATATTGACGAGGTGTGTGGCGCCTCAAACCGGAGTTGCTGGATCATACGAGGGCGTGTGGCGCCTCAAACCGGAGTTGCGAGGATACATTTATCCTGAGACGAAGGCATTCGTGCCTTGGGTGCTGGGCTTACGCTGACTGCCAGGTTTATCCTACTGGGGATAGGGTGGCAATGATGGGAACGGTTGTGTTAAACTGGCGTAATTAACATATCGGAAGGATCGACGTTTCTTCTTTAGAATCCTGCTGGGGATGAGCATTCGGGCTTACCTTGATGGCCGAAGAGGGATTGTTGTGCGGGCTTACCATGATGGCCGCTGAGGTGGAACGATCGGGCTTATGACTGGCGGCCGGGGAAGTAAACGATGGTGAAAACCACTAGAAATTTTAACGTCGGGAGACGGAAATGTAACTTGAATGTCCGGAGAAAGGGTTGAGCGTTTGAATGTCAAACGTCAACTGAGGATTAAATTTAACGTCTGGAGACGAGCGTTAGTGAAAACTAACTGAGAATTTAACGTCTGGAGATGAGCGTTAGCGAAAACTAAGTGGGAATTTATCCTCGGGGGATAAGGTGTTAGAAATGTCTAACTGGGGGGAAATTTTACACTTTTGGGGGCCAAAAAGGGTAAACTTGGAACTGCCAAAAGTTGAGGGGCTGAATTGGAAGGAATCTTTTAAATTGCACTGAGAGTCCGGCCGGACTTGGACTGAGTTTGACCAGATTCAAATCAGCTCCAAGTCCGACGCAAACCAAACCTTTTCCACCATCATTTCCGACGAGAGAGGAGAGAAAGGAGAGAAAATTTTCACCCCAAATTGTGAGATTTGCTCAGATTTGTGAAGGAAAATTGCTATGGAAGGTGATTGGGAACCAATGGCTCGTCATGGAAGGACCGATGACGAAAGAACACGGTTGGTTCGGACCATTCGAACCAATATTCATCCATTGAATATGGCGGAGTTCTACCCGGCTAGGGACAAACATAACTCCAAAGGAGGGATCGAGAGACAAGTAAGCTTCCCTCAAATTCCATTAATTTTAAGAATGTGCATTCTTTAAATGTTAGAAATTTGACTAGGAATGAGTTAGGGATTTTGGTGCCCGGATTGGGGCTTTTGACTTTGCTATGAACCTTTGTCAAAATTGACTAGGATGTAGTTTAATTGACACTATGGGTAGATGACATAAAATTTTGGTTGCAAAATTCCATGTCTAGATGTGTTTTCCAAATTTAAATCATGTTTAAATCGGGACGGAGTAAATTTTTGAAATGTTCGAAAGGATTTGAAAGTTCCGATTTCGACGGAGTTTTCGAAGGGTTTTGAAAGTTCCGGTTTCGACGGAGTTTTCGAAATGCTTTGAAAGTTCCGGATTCGACGGAGTTTTCGAAATGATGGAAATATGTGTTTAGGAAATGAATGAGAACCGTATCTGCATTGCATCCTTTTGACATGCGTTCGTGCATTCTGTTGACGTTGCTTCTGTGCTTAACGTATCCTTGCTTTGTTCACCTGCAGGGGCGAGGGAAGGTTGATGTTGACAATCAGAAGAGTCGGGGAGCCTTTGAGGCAGTGCGAGCATTGTGGGAGGTATTCCCGGACGATGCTCGAGAGGGAGAGAGGAGTCCACGGCAGCTGGTGCTTGACTCCGGATTGGCTGGGTTCATCAGCGCGGTAGCTGCGATAGCTGCGACGCAGAGGGCCAGGTCCATGTACGTGGCTTTGAGCGAGTACTGGTGGGATACGACCCACACTTTTCATTTCAGATGGGGGGAGGCGACGGTGACTCCCACTGACTTTGCTGCTATCACCGGGTTGCCGACCTATGGCAACACGCTGGTGTGGGTGGATGGTTATACCCCGGGGCAGTTGTCTGAGCTGCTGGGTTTTGATATTACCGATGCCAGGGGCTTAGGCATTCGGTACAGGCCGATGGAGAGGCATCTGCAGATGGGCATCGCAGATTATTTGGCTGGGTCTTTGAGGATGACCGCGGAGCGCCTGGCTCGAGGGTTCATTTGGTTCGCGTTGTCAGCGACTTTGTTCCCGACTTCTGACACATCCTGTCACTTCCCTCTGCTCGGGTCGCTGACAGACTTGGATGCCATGAGGGGGTATGCATGGGGGGAGGCTGGACTGGCCGAGCTCTACCATTCCCTGGACAGGTTCTCACAGGGAGAGGAGAACTCCTTGAGCTGCTTCTCACTTGCTTTGGACGTAAGTTCACATCTTTTTCTCTTCCTTTTCTCATTTATGTACTCGTATGTATCTGCTTTGTAGCTGACATAACTTTCCATTTGCTTGACAGGTCTGGTGCTATGAGGTGTTCAGTCCGCAGCAGTGGGACATTAGGGAGGCGTATCGACCCTGTTCCTGCCATCCGGTTTTGGCGTAAGAGTGCGAAGAAGGCGGTCTCGTCGAGAGTGGGCACTCGACTGTCGTACGAGGAGGTGTCCCAGGCCCTGAACCGGGAGTTCTCTGAGAGGATCCAGCTGACTTGGTGGAGTCGGTTCCACATGGGCATGGTTCAGGTTGTGAGTGAGGTTACGAGGCGGCGGAAGCTCCTGGTGGGACTTCATTGCGATGTTATTGTGACGAATATGTGCCACCGGAAAAAAGATTTTTCCTTCTTTTGAAAAATCTTAAAACACGGAGTCAACACGCCATTTTTGTTTTAAGGGCCAAAACTTTGAAAAATGCCCGAGATTAGAGATTTGGGTTCGGAGGTCACGTTACACGCCGGGAAGAACGTTAGTGTTCACCCGGAATGCCTCGTAAAACGAGTCTTCCAAGCTTAAAAACCATTTGTGTGTGTGTGTGTGTGTGTTCCTTTGGCCAAAATAAGTTCAAACTAAGAAAAGTAAAAATTGGGAACTCTTTATAAGACATTAAACAAGTCCCATGATTTTTGGTACGATTTTACGGTTGAGTTTTGGTACTCAAAAGATTTCTTAAAGTTGGGAATCAATTCTGCCAGAATGAAAAAGGCAGTGGACACTTGATTTCAAAATGGATTTAAGAGCTTTAAAACTTCAAAATCTGGGGAAAGTCCGAGAATGAAAGTTGTTCAAAACATCTTAGATAAGGTTTCTGCAAAATACTTTTCCATTTGGAGATGATTTGATAGACCAAAAACTTCTGGAAATCTCAGATATGAAATCTGGATTTCCAGAGACCGTTGAACTGACCTTTGGAAAATAATTTGAAAAAGGGAGTTTTACTCACGAAAAAATAAAGTAAAAATATGACTGGAAATCTCTGGATGTTGGTTACAAAAAGTATTTTGTAGTCAACACCAAATTCCAAGTTATTCTGTGTCCAAAAAATTAGACCATGGACAGAGGTCTTAGAACAATGCTACTGGACAGCAAGATGTTCTTGAAGGAAAATGTGATTTTAAAGGGGGTTTTGCATCCATGCTTGTCCCCATTTCCTTAGGCTTTGATCAGTAGTCACTAGACATTTTAGTGGTGACCTACTATATCAAGCCATCCTTAGGGTACATTAGGACTTTAAGCATTTCATTTGCTTGGGAAGGGGAATTTTATCCTTTGAAAGAAAGATTTTGTGTATGAAAATGATTTTTGGAAAACACTTGTAAGTGAATGATTTTAGGAAAACACTTTTGAGTGAGTAAGAAATGATTTGGACCTTTTAAATGGTCATCCATGGAAATTTATTCCAAGGTGACTACATTTTTAGGTCAAGCAAGTATGAACAACAAGTTGATGAACAAACTACATTTTTGAGGCTTGAAATGCATGCATGGATGAAGGAGATTTAGGGTAGGGAGAAGGAGGTTATACCTATCTTCTTTGTCTTTGTGTTTGAGGCTTGAATTTGAGAGTGATTAGTGAGTGAGATTTGGGAAAATGATTGAGAAAAAGGTGGCAATTCAAGGGAATTCCCACTGCTTTCTACAAGATTTTTGCCAAGGTGTTGCTGTGAATGAAGTTGTGGCTCTTTATTTCTGAGACTGAGGGGTTCAATTTATAGCCCTCTGAAAATTACAGAATCATCCGCGCGGATAGGTCAAGCAGCGTGCACTGTTCATTAAATGCAGCTGCAAGCTTTGGACCAAAGGAATATTTTTGAAAATATTCAAACTGGCTGTGTTTTTCAGCTTGCCAATTCGGGTTTTTACAATTTCTTTTCTTTTTTAAGATTCTTTTCTTGGTTTAACCTTAAATAGCAATCCCTACTTTACCCTTGTTTTGTTATAATTGTTAGGAATTGTTAGAAATTTTAGGAATGTTAAGACTTTTGTTAATTTTCTAACGAAAATGCTAACAACTCAAATTGGAGCACTTACAGTAGCCCCTCGGCGACGGTGTTTTTGAAGGAAGCGGGGTCGTCGATAAGAGTAAGGCTCCATATTTGACAGGATGGAAAGGGGTGACAAAAGTGGACGAGTGGCTGGACCTAGAGGTAGGCTACCTACATATCCCGATTGGGGAATCAAGCCGGTCGTAGTTCGGGTCTTTGACCCTGGAGTGACTGTTTTAGGATGTCAACCTGGCGAGCGAGTTCTGCAGTCGATTGCTGAAAGAAACTCTGCTGGGGATAGGACATGACCATTTTGGTCTGGTGGCTAGAGTTGTATATCCGCTCTGCTGGGGATAGGAATGACCATTTTGGTCTGATGGCTAGAGTTGTATATCCGCTCTGCTGGGGATAGGAATGACCATTTTGGTCTGATGGCTGAACCTAATGGTAGGCTACCTACGTATCCTTAAGAGGAATCAAGCCAGTCGTAGTTCGGGTCCTTCAGCTATCTTCAGATGTCGACCCTAGAGTGACTATTTTGAGGCGTCAACCTGGTGATGATGGCGTTTTAGGTGCCTTGAACCTTGATGATGGCGCTTTAGGTGCCTCAGACCTTGATGATGGCGTTTTAGGTGCCTCGGACCTTGATGATGGCATTTTAGGTGCCTCGGACCTTGAAGATGGCGTTTTAGGTGCCTCAGACCTTGATGATGGCGTTTTAGGTGCCTCGGACCTTGATGATGGCGTTTTAGGTGCCTCGGACCTTGAAGATGGCGTTTTAGGTGCCTCAGACCTTGATGATGGCGTTTTAGGTGCCTCGAACCTTGATGATGGCGTTATAGGTGCCTCGGACCTTGGTGATGGCATTTTAGGTGCCTCGGACCTTGAAGATGGCATTTTAGGTGCCTCGGACCTTGACTTGAAATGATTTCCCTTGATGGTTTGGGATAGATGGTCCTTTGGTGGACTTCGTTCGAAGGGATCGGTCTTACGTCTGCTGCCGAGGGAAAGGATGACCGTATTGGTCGAGTGGCTGGACCTGTGATAGGCTACCTACGTATCCCGATTGGGGAATCAAGCCCTTACTGTAACGATGTGTTGCCTTTTTCGCGGGAAAAATTCGATTTTTGCGTTTCTTTGAAAAACCAAATAAAACCGGAAAAAACGGAGTCGCCACGCCATTTTAATTTTGAAGGGCAAAACTTTGAAAAAAGCCCGAGATCAGAGATTTAGGTTCGGAGGTCATGTTACGCGTCGGGAAGGACGTTAGTGTGCACCCGACGCGCCTCGTAAAAACGAGTCTTCCAAGCTGAAAATCATTTGTGTGTGTGTGTGTGTGTGTGTTTTGGCCAAAATAAGTTGAAACTGGAAAAAGTAAAAATTGGGATGTCTTTTTAAGACTTTAAACTGATCCCATGATTTTTGGAGAATTTTTGGTTTGAGATTTGGTACTCAAAAAACCTTTTGAAGTTGAGAAGTCACTTCTGCCAGAAGAAAATGGCAGCAGACACCTGATTTTGAAATGGATTCAAGGGTCCTAAAACTTCATAATCTGGATGAACTCAGAGAATGAAAGTTTCTCTAGACTCCTTGAATAAACTTTGTGTGAAAGAAATTTCCATTTTGGAGAAGATTTGAGGGGTCAAAACCTTCTGGAAACCTCAGATATGAGATCTGGATTCCCAGAAGCTGATGAACTAGCCTCTGAAAGAAAAATTGAAAAGAGGAGTTTTACTCACCCAAAAAATAAGGTAAAAATATGTCTGGAAAGCTCTGGATGTTGGCTACAAAAAGTGTTTTGTAGTCAACACCAAATTCCAAGTTCATCTGTGTCCAAAAATTAAGACCATGGACTGAGGTCTGAGAAAATTGCTACTGGACAGCAACTTCTCAAGAAAGAAAATATGATTTTAAGGGGAGTTTTGCATCCATGCTTGTCCCGATTTCCCTAGGTTTTGGTTAGTGATGACTAGACATTTTAGTGGTGAATCAACTATACCAAACCATCCTTGGGAGTACATTAGGACTAAGCATTTCATTTGCTTGGGGAGGGGGATTTTACCCTTTGAAATCAAGATTTAGTGCTTGAAAATGGTTTTCTAGGGTTTTGAAAGTGCATTTTTGCAAGTAAGAAAGAAAAGCTTTGAAAATAATGTTGATCTTTGTAGAAGATCATCCATGGAAGATGGTCTTCCATGGTGATCTTCTTAGATCTAGAGAAAGAAGATGAAAGAACTACATTTTGTAGTTTGAAGATGCATGCATGGATGAGATTTAGGGTTAGGAAGAGGAGGGTTTACCAATCTTCCTTGTGTTCTTGAGTGTTTGGCTTGAGTGTATGAGTGTTTAGGGCTTTAATATGAGAGTGAGTGGATGAGTATGAGTTGGGAAAGATTGGAAAGAAAAAGGTGACAATTCTTGAGAATTCTCACTTTGTTTTCTCTCTATATTTCGCGAACTTCGTTGCTATTGTGTTCTTCCTCCTTATTTTTGTATTTGGAGGGCTCAATTTATAGCCCTCCTGAAAATGCAAAGGTATCCGCGCGGACAAGGTCGGTGGCGTGCCTTGTTCATTAATTACGGCTCCGGCCTTAGACGGGAAGAATAAAAATTCAAAAAAACCAAATTAACGGCCGGTTTTTGTGTTTCCGGCCTTTCTATTTATGGTTTTATTCTTTTGTTTTGCTTTTTAAGATGCTTTTCTTGGTTTAACTTCATTTGGCAATGCCCATTCTACCCTCCCTTTGTTAGAAATGTTAGGATAGTTAGGAATTGTTAGAAATGTTATAACTTTCGTTAATTTTATAACGAAAATTCTAACAAGCTCAAATTGGAGCACTTACAGTAGCCCCTCGGCGATGGCGCTTTCGAAGGAAGCGGGGTCGTCGATAAGAGTAAGGCTCCATATTTGGCGGGATGATCAGTGATCGGGTGGTGAACCTAGCGATAGGCTACCTACGTATCCCGAATGGGAATCGAAGCCGATCGTAGTTCGGGTCTTTGACCCTGAGATGATGGCGTTTTAGGTGCCTCGAACACGATGAGCGAGTTCTACGGTCGGTTCTTGGAAAGAAACTTCTGCAGGGGATAAGAGATGACCATTTTTGGTCGATGGCTATCAGCTCTGCTTTGGGGATAGGAATGACCATTTTCGGTCTCTGATAGGAATGACCATTTTCGGGGGATGATTGCGATTTATCGCTTTCTAGTGATGGCGTTTTAGGTGCCTCGAACCTTGAAGATGGCTTTTTAGGCGCCTCGGACTTTGATGATGGCGTTTTTAGGTGCCTCGAACCTTGGAGATGGCGTTTTAGGTGCCTCGAACCTTGAAGATGGCTTTTTAGGCGCCTCGGACTTTGATGATGATGGCTTTTTAGGCGCCTCGGACCTTAATGATGATGGCTTTTTAGGCGCCTCGGACCTTAATGATGATGGCTTTTTAGGCGCCTCGGACCTTAATTTGAAATGGCCTTTCGGTGGACTTTGTCTGCTGCCGAAGGAGAGGGTGACCGTTTTGGTCGAGAAATTTGGACCTAATGATAGGCTACCTACGTATCCCTAGTGGGAATCAAGCCCTTTCGTAGTTCGAGTACTACTCGAGATTTCGTTGGCTTTTGGGATTCCGTTAACTTTCTTTGGGGATTTCGTTAGCCTTTCTTTGAGGAAAATCGAGACGTATTCGTGCAGGAAATCGGTCTTACGTTTGGCTTGCCGTTGGATGATTTTGATGAAAGATACGGGATCTCGTTATCTTTCTCGGGGCACTCGGTCTTACGTTTGGCTGTAGGGGTAATTTTGATGAAAGATACGGGATCTCGTTATCTTTCTCGGGGCACTCGGTCTTACGTTTTTGCTTAGGGGGTAATTTTGATGAAAGATACGGGATCTCGTTATCTTTCTCGGGGCACTCGGTCTTACGTTTGACTAGGGGTAATTTTGATGAAAGATACGGGATCTCGTTATCTTTCTCGGGGCACTCGGTCTTACGTTTGGCTATAGGGGTAATTTTGATGAAAGATACGGGATCTCGTTATCTTTCTCGGGGCACTCGGTCTTACGTTTGGCTAGGGGTAATTTTGATGAAAGATACGGGATCTCGTTATCTTTCTCGGGGCACTCGGTCTTACGTTTGGCTAGGGGTAATTTTGATGAAAGATACGGGATCTCGTTATCTTTCTCGGGGCACTCGGTCTTACGTTTGGCTTAGGGGTAATTTTGATGAAAGATACGGGATCTCGTTATCTTTCTCGGGGCACTCGGTCTTACGTTTGGCTAGGGGTAATTTTGATGAAAGATACGGGATCTCGTTATCTTTCTCGGGGCACTCGGTCTTACGTTTGGCTAGGGGGTAATTTTGATGAAAGATACGGGATCTCGTTATCTTTCTCGGGGCACTCGGTCTTACGTTTGTAGGGGTAATTTTGATGAAAGATACGGGATCTCGTTATCTTTCTCGGGGCACTCGGTCTTACGTTTGGCTAGGATGATTTTCTTGACAAGGGGCTGACTTTGGTTAACTTTGGTTAACTTTGTCAAGTTGGGGATTGAATTGCGAGTCACGAAATTTTAAGGGGCAAAAGGGTCATTTGACCCTTGCAATCTCATCCGCGCGGATAGGGATGGAAAGTCGGGGGTATTAATTGGGCCAACGCCCTTCTTCTTCCTCGGTCCAATTTTTGAGATTGTCGAAGCGAGAGAGAGAAAAACGAGGAGAGCGGCCATTTTTGGCCCTAGAAGCTTCAAAATTCCTCCGATTTTCTTGATTTTCGAGCAATGGAACACGGGAAGGCGCTTTTCAAGGCCAAGGACGTGGTCGGTAGCGGAGAGGCGGTTGGAGCTCGTCGGATGAGGAGGCATTACAATCTTTCGCAATCGGTTGCGGAGGAGCATTACCCGATGCTTGGCAACATTGGGCTTCGGATCCGCATCTCCGAACGGTATATTTCGAATCCTCTTGATCCTCTTGTCGATTTCTTGTTCGAAATTTTTGGATGATTTTTGAATTTTTTTTTTTTGAATATTGAATATTGATATTGATGATATGCAATGTTGCAATGAATTTGTGAGTGTCCCAAAAATGTGCATTTTGCTTGGGAAAAAGAATTGGCATTTTTGCCACATTTTTTTTTTATTCGAAAATTACTTGTGCAAATTCGAAAAATTGTGATTTTGGAATTGAATATTGCATGTTCTTGATGATGATGATTTTTTTTTTTTTTGAATTTGATATTGATGAATGATGATGCAATGCATGCATTTTGTTTGGAAAGAATGGGCATTTTGCCAATATGAGATGTATGTATGTTTGGGATTTTTTTTTTTGAAAAGTGGGACGGATTTTTCCTCCCGTTGCATGTAAGATGGATGATATGCATGTATGCATTTTTTTTGTTGAAAATGGGACGGAGTTTTTACTTCCGTAGGAATGCATCCTCTTTTTTTTTTTTGATGAATGCATTAGGACTTGCGAAAATTGTTTTCTTTCATGCGAGAAAAATGGGGCTATGCTCATTGTATCTTTGTTATCTTTGTCGAAATTTTTTTTTTTTTTTTTTAATGTAAATGCAATCTTTTGACATTTTCTCTCTTCTTCTTTTTTTTTTTTACGGGCGGAAACCGTTTTGTGACGGAGACGGTGAACAAGATGAAGACTCGAGGATCGGTGGAGTACGTGATTGACTTGTGGGATCGGCTTCGGATGCGGGCCGAGGAGCTTTGCGAGTCCGAGACAGTTGTTGTCGAGACGGGGCTCACGGGAGTTCGTCGAGTGCTTGAGGGGTGGTCAAGTTCCCTAAGTGCAAGGAGCTTGATGTTCGCTCTAGCGCGGCATTGGTGGGATGCGACCCACACATTCCACTTCTTACGGGCGAGGCGGCATTACGCCTTCGACTATCTTTGCGATCACGGGTGCGTCCTTCAATGGACGCGGCATTGAGTGGAGAGATGGCTACGGCGATGCGTCTGCGAGCTCTTCTTGGATTTTCCCTATTCCCAAAAGGGGATGGGGATGGAGTATGCCGTGGTCTTCGGCAAGATCGTGGAGACCATCGCGAGTTACGAGGTGGGGAGGATAGGTTTAGCGCCGAAGCGGTGCTAGGTCCTTCCTGTGGTTTACCTTTTCGAGCACGCTCTTTGGGCATGCTTTGAGGACGGCGGTCTTTGCCTTCTTGAGGTCCTTGGAGGACATGGAGACGGTTGGAGATATTTCTGGGGGAGGCCGGGTGGTGAGTGTACTTCGCTCTTGATAGATACGGCGGAAGAGGCTGTGAGCTCCTGTCTTGCTTCGAGTTTGCTGCTGGAGGTATAAGCTCTCTTTTTGCTTTCCCTCTTTCCTTTGAGCACGCACTTTTATTTGCCTTTGGATTGATTGGATTTTTACCTTTCGCGGTATGGGCGTTGGAGTTTTCACGTCACGGTGTGGAGCGGCTGAGGCGTACGTCGGGCGTATCCGGCCATGCGGTCTTGGTCCAAGCATGCCGGGAGAAGATAAGCTCCGGGGCGTACGACTCTCGAGTACGCGGATTGCCTTCCTTTGACGGAGGCCGAGACGGATGAGGGGATGATATTCTTCCCACAGGATCGCTTTGAGGTAGCGCGGTGAAGGCGGCGAGATACGGGCGGTGCGGCGGAGGATTTTGAGGGGCACGACTTGCGACGTCTACTATGCGGGAGAGAGGGTGACGCGCCGGCATGGCGTGAACTCGCCTTTGAGGACACCGGTGGAGCCTCCCGCCGATATGATGCACCCGAGCGATCGGTCAGTGACTGGGATGATTACAGAAGCGAGGCCGGCACTTCTCGGACTTCGTGGCGATCGAGCCATATGCGACGTTCGTCTTGAGGAGGCGAGGATGCCTCGGGTTTTGGAGAGGGAGGGGCTTGGGATCCCGCGGTACCCTCGGACGGATTTTCCTACATCCGAGGATGGGGTCCGATTGAGGGTGCGAGATCCCTCGGCCCGGCGGCTTCCACGAGCTTTCCGGCCTCGTCGGGTATGAAGGTATGGCTTCACCTTTTCCCCTTCTTTTCTTTCTTTTGTTTCATCATCTTTAGCATCACTTCTTTTTTTTTTGACGCTTTTGCTTTTGTGCGGTTTTCGGAGGTGGTCGTCGAGACAGCGACGAAGCAAGTGATCGGAGCCAAGAGGTTCATACGGAGGATGGTTGCTTGCGGGGCACCTCGGGGCTAGGGCGAGGAGACCACGGCCGGCACTTTGTCAGACGGGAGGCTTCTCCTATTCCCTCGGAGACTTCTTCGAGACCCCTCTTTCTCCTCTCTCATTGATCACCGCGCGGCCTTGCCTTCGGATCACGTCATTCTTGGGGATCCGCACGGGCGAGGACACGTGCGCGGCATGGTGGGTCGTCTCCGTATGTTCGGGAGTCGGACGCCTTCACCTTCGGGTACGATTTCTTCGGGGATGCAGGTTTACCCTATCGAGTGTGCCGGTTGGTCCCGACGAGCCTCTTTACGGAGATGAGGACGATTCGAGCCGAGACTTTCGGGGCTCTGACGAAGCGGGCCCGAGTCGCAAGAGGCGGGGAGACATCGGGTGCTGGAGACTCCGATTGATTTTTTTTTTGAGATTTAGATTTGTACAGATCATGCACATTTTTTTTTTTGATGTAATAATTTAGGATTTTATTTATGTTTGTTTGTTGTTTTTTTTTGTACACTCTCCTTTTTTTTTTTTTGGAATGTAATAATTTAGGATTTTATTTTATGAATGCAATGCAATATGAATGCAGTGTTGCATGAGCCTTGGTTTTTTTTTTTTTTTTGCAAGGGTGTTTGGTATATGGGTTTGGTTTGGGGAGGTTTTTGCACAAGTTTCGAGCAACGGGACGGAATATTCCCTCTTTTGGTGTAGCGGCTTGGTACATTGCAAAATTTTTTACGGGAAGCAATCCCATCCGCGCGGATGGGGACGCATCGACGGTGTCCTTTAATTTTGGTCCAGACCTGGTCTTGCTTTATTTCAAATTCAAATATTCTCTTCAACCTCCAGTCCAAACAGCCATTTTCAGGGAGGAAGAGAGAAAAAACCATGGAAAGCCTTAGAAAAGCTCCCTCAAAATTGTCCCAAGAGTCCCAAATGTCATTTTTCAACAAGTTCAAGGATTGGTCTAGGAAATTATGCATGAGAGAAGGTCTTTCTTTGAAGAACGGTACAAGGTACGATGCTTGTGGTCTCTCGAAAGAATTGGTTCCGGATTATGACCTCTTAAGGGCTTCTTCTTCGTTTTGGGATACTAGAAGGCATGTCTTTTGCCTTTCCTTCAACGAGATTGTTCATTGTGGAAGAATTTCGGGCCTTGCTTGGAGGTCGGAGGTGGAGGAGATAGCAATTCCTTTGTCAGGAGGAGCTTCTTTTGTTGACAAGTTGTGCAACCTTCTTCATCTTTCCGGAGGAAGCACGAGGCATGATCCGCGGTCCCGACCATTTCGATATTTCCGGTCTTCCCAGACAGATTTAGGGGCTTAGGCTTGGTGGATGACGCCTATTGGGATGCCTTTGCACTTTGCATGTTCGGCACTTTGTTCATGGTTTATTCCTTTGGGATACGTCATCGAGCTTTCTTTGGATGTTGTTGTTCGCGCCGCTCGGGCGAGATGTCATTCCTTTGATCTTGGGGAGACCTTCCATGCTCTCGGCAGATTAGCTACGGAGACGGTATATGCGTAGGGCGGCCCGTTTCTCTTGACCTGTGGGCGATGGAGCGTTTGGGGTTCTTCGGGAAACCTACGATATGATCGAGCCTTGGACTTTTGCCGGGAGAGGTGTTGATGTAGATTTTGATGATCGGGGCTCGTGGGAGCGTTGGATGGCGGGTCGCCGGGCTGAAGATATCGAGATGGTCGGTGCCTCATTGGCGGGTGGAGACTCGTAGAGTGCTTCGGGACGGGTCCCATGTGGTTATGCTTAGGGGCTTTCTCGGTCCGGTTTCTACATTAGGCTCACGGTCTGAGGCGGTTTGGCTTGGAAGCGAGAGTTCCTTTGGAGGGTTTTGATGATATAGCTACCGGGGTGGTGGCTCTTGTTTCCATGGATGATCCCTCGGTGTTTCCATTTCTTTCAGTATGGAGGTACGATGCCTTTCCTCCTCGGGTCATTCTCGGGCGTCAGAGACCGGTGTTCTGACCACTTGGTACTGGATTGGTACGAGGGGCATGCAGGAGAGACTCGGGTGGCTATTTTGAGACGGCGTGAGGCCATTGTAGGTGCGGAGGACAGGCTGTTTACGAGAGGAGGAGGGCGAGGCGAGGGCCAATCCTCATGACGGGAGCGGAGACGCGCGGCCGATTATGAGGCTTACGTCGAGACGGGAGAGGAGGGCTCTATGTTACCGGCTAGGCTACGGGAGATGAGGGATGACGCTAGGGCTACTAAGGCCACGACGGAGGCCGGTTTGATAGACCTGTTCCTATACGAGCTTGGTAGGAGGAATACCGACATTTTCCGGTTCGAAGAGAAAGACTCGGAGGGGAAGAAGAAGGGAGAGACCGATGCGAGTGGCTTGGAGTGACTACGAGGTTTCCAAGTATCCCTTTCTTGCCATGACGGACACATTAGTTTGATTATGTATCTTAGTTTTCCTTTTAGCGAGGTTGCCGGTTGTAGGAATGAATCGGGCTTAGACTCATCAAAGAGCTTTTAACTTGTAATGAATATTTGAATTGCTTTAGAGTTTTTTTTTGAGACGCTTTCATGGTCGATCAATTGTATTGATGCCAAAGTATGGCTTTTATTTGTGCTTTAGACCGAACCGTTTCCATTGCCTACGTTCCCCTCATTTTGAGGAGCTCGGGTCTTCGTAGTTCAACGGTGAACTCTTTTTGTTTTTTTTTTTTTGTTTTTTTGGTGCAACCTGTTTTTACCTAGGCCGCCCTTTTCGGGTTTCTAACCTAGTTGGGTATTACTCTTTTAGCACTCTTTTTTTTTTTGTTTTTTTTTTTTTTTTTTTGTTTTTTTTTGGTGCAACCTGTTTTTACCTAGGCCGCCCTTTTCGGGTTTCTAACCTAGTTGGGTATTACTCTTTTAGCACTCTTTTTTTTGTTTTTTTTTGTTTTTTGTTTTTTTGTTTTTTTTTGTTTTTTTTTTTGTTTTTTTGTTTTTTTTTTTTTACGCGTAGTATACGCGCGGCTTGTCACCATTCCTTTGGGTGTACAAAGGGATTCCGTCGAGGTCCGCAAGTTGCATGGCGCCTCAGGAGAAGATCTTACGGACGACATATGGCCCGACCCATACGAGGCTCCCATTTGCGAGAGGGTTGATACGGGTTTGGGGGCTTTTCTTTTAGAACGAGATCACCTTCTCGGATCTCCCGATGCTTTACTTTCTTGTCGAAGGCTCTAGCCATTCTTCCTTGGTAGGCCGGATGTGTTCCATGGCCTTCGGTCGGCGTTCATCTAGTAGGGCCAATTCGTCATGGCGACTGCGGAGCCATTCGACCTCGTTGATTTGGCTTTCCGGCGGTATACGGAGCGAGGGTATTTCCGGCTCGATTGGGAGTACGGCTTCCATTCCGTATGTGAGGGCAAAAGGTGTTTCCCCGGTTGCCGTTCGGCCCGATGTTACGTAGCCCCGAGTGCAGTGTAACTTCTCGGGCCAATCTCTGCCTTGGACGGCCATTTTCCGGATGATATTTTCGAGTCTTGTTTCTTTGCCTCGACGGCTCCGTTGGTTTGGGGCACGTAGGGTGATGACTTGTGACGGGTTATTCGGAATTACGCGGCAACTTGTCACATTCCCCTTGAAGTGGGATCCATTATACGAAATGATTTCGGCCGGCAACCCGTATCGGCACATGATGTTTTCTTTGATGAAGAGGGCGACTTTCTTTGAATTGAGGATTTTGTAGGACTTGGCTTCAACCCGCTTGGTGAAATAATCCACGGCTACCGGGGACGAACTTCGTGGCCGTTCTTGCTGATGGTGTGATTTTGCCTATGACATCAATTCCCCCAAGTGACGAAAGGCCAAGGGGTTGTCATGCGGTATAACTCGTGAGGAGGCAAGTGATTAAGATTTGAGTATCGGCGACATTTGTCGCGGCTTTTGACAAAGCTGGATGCGGTCGGCTTCCATGGTGATCCAAAAATACCCCATTCTCGGTATGATTTGCATCGAGCTCGAGCATTCATGTGAGGGCGCGAGTACCACCATGTATTTCTTTCATGAGTTCGGTAGCCTCTTGTTTGCGATACATCGCGGGGAGGGGGCCTTGATAACGTTTTTGTATAACATGTTTCCCAAAGGACATAATGGGAGGCGAGCCGCTTCGGAGTGAGAGACTTTTTGCTTTGATTCCTTCTTTATATTCCCCATCTTCGTTTTTGAAAGAGGCCTCGCCATCCTTAGTGCTTGGTAAATACGAGTGTACCGGGGATCATTGATCGGTTCGGCTTCCGCTTCAATTTCGAAGCAATAGGCGGGGTTTTCTCTTCTCCAGGCTACGAATGGTTTAACGAGACTTTCCTTCGGGTATTTCGACAAGAGAGGCTAGTGTAGCGAGCATCTGCGAACTTTGTTTCGGTCTCTTGGCGAGGTAATGAAAGGCGATTTCTTTGAATTGAGTTATTAACTCTTCCATGTAAGCATGATACTTACGCAAACCCGGATCCACGGTCTTCCATTTGTTAGAGACACGATTGATGATGAGGGCGAGTCACCGTACACCTCCAATTCCTTGATATTTCTTTCAAGGGCGGCTTCCAACCCGGCTATGCAAGCTTCATATTCGGCGGCGTTGTTGGTGACTTGAAGTTCGGCCTTGCTTGCTATGGGGGTGTGTTCGTCGGTAGGATCGACCGAAGCATTCCTATCCCGTTCCCCCTTTTGTTTGACGCCCCGTCGAAGAAGAGTTGCAGCGATTTTCTCCTTCTAGAGCGAAAGATTCCATCATCGGGAAATTGAGGTTCGAGTCCTCGGGACTCATCACTTGGGAAATCGGCCGGATGTTACGCCATTATGCGTCCTTTTATGGATTTCCTTGAAACATAAGCGATGTCATATTCGGCCAAAAAGAACGACCATTTTGCCAATCTCATGGAGATGGAAGGCTTGTCGAAACAGATATTTGATGGGGTCTATCCTTGAAACAAGATGTATCGGGTGAGGCTGCATGTAGTGTTTCAACTTTCCCACTACCCGGACCAAACTGCGCAAGTCTTCTCGCAAGCGAGTAATTGAGTTCGCTTCCTTGGAGCTTTACGCTACGAAATAGATGGCGTTTTCGACTTTGGAATCTTTTTTCTCTTGAGCTAGCATAGCCCCAATTCTTTGTATCCGTGACGGTTAGATATAGCAAGAGTGGCTTTGCCGATGTGGTGGGCGAGAGAATCGGGGATTCACAAGGTATGCCTTAATTTGTTCAAAGGCAAGTTGACATTACAGGGTCCATTACGTGTAGGCATTCTTTTTCATCAACTTGAAGATTGGCTCGCGAGATCGAGTCGGTGATTTACAAAGCGGCTTATGTATTGCGGTCTTCCCATGAAGGATTTCACTTACATCGGTGTCCGTGGTGGCTTCATTTCAACTATCGCCTTGATTTTACGGGGATCTACTTCGATTCCCCGTTACGTCACCATATATCCTAGTACCTTGCCTCGTCTTACAGAAGGTGCACTTAGGCTGGATTCGGTCTCATGCTTTGTGGTCTCGGAGGCGGCGAAGAATTTTCTCAAATCAACAAAGTGCTGGCCATCGATCCTCTGGAATGTATTATCATGTCGTCCACATAGACCTCAATTTCTTTGTGGATCATGTCATGGAGCAGTACATGTGCCCTGCAGTACGTAGCCCCGGCATTCTTTAGTCGAATGGCATGGCCGTGTAGCAGTATGTGCCCCGAGGGGTTGTGAAGGTACATTTTGGCTTGATCTTCTTACGCCATTTTGATTTGGTTGTAGCCGGCAAAACCATCGACGAAAGATTTGACTTCGTGGTTGGCCGTGGAATCTACCAAAATGTCGATGTTTGGCGGGGAAATCGTCTTTTGGGTGGCTTTGTTCAAGTCTCACGAAGTCTACGCGACATCGGATCTTTCCGTTGGCCTTGGTCACCGTCGCTATGTTGGACGGACCATGTTGGGTATTCAATGACCACGATGAACCACATACTGAGCATCTTTTCTATTTCCTCTTTCACTTGTAAGGACCATTCGGGCTTAATTCTTCTTAGCTTACGCTGCGGCTTGACTTGGGTCGAGCGGTATTCGGTGCTCAACTATGGAAGGATCGAGGCTGGCATATCTTTATAGGACCATGCGAACACATCCACGAATTCTTTTAGCGGCTCGATTAGGGCAACCCTTTCGGTCCCTTCGAAGAAACTACCAATCTGCGTCTCTTTAGGCTCTTCCGTAGTTCCCAAATTCACACTTGTCAAAATCTCTTCGGCGGCTTGGGCTCGATTTTCCTCTTTCAGGACAACTTTGCTTAAAGATTTCTTTGATATATTGTTCATTTAATGTGTACGCCTCTTCATCTAGTGAATCGTTATTAAGCTTGTTTTTAGATTATTAGTTAATTCATCATTAGTTAAAGTGGCAATTAAGGGATACTCGAAAGGTTCATCATTTCATTGAAGACGAAGGGGAATACAACGTTGGCTACGGACTCGTAGTCTTCGGGCGTGAGGCCGTCGGACGACTCGAGACTCGAACTTCAACAATGAGAGACTCGGAGGACTTTACAAAGGTTGACACGAAAGGACGGGGGACCAATCCAAGCTTGGTGATCATTTCCTCCTTGGTCGCGGACGGGCTGAGAGAGTTTCCCAATTCTTTAGCGGCATCGGCATTGGTGGCTTCACAACTCGGGAAAGGCATGGTCTCTGTGCTCCCTCTTGATCGTTGCTATCATCTCTTTGTGCGAACCGAGAATCAAGCTGTGTTTGGCATCGGCGAGCATGTGGATGTAGGGATCTTCCTCGGTGCAGGGACTTCCGTTTCGTCACAATCGATCGCTCAATCCCGGATGTAAGGACGCATTGCGTCTCGGTGAGCGGCTAGAAAAATCTCATGTCCCATACTCGAGCGGAAAGGCTTGGCGGGTAGTTCGGCAAGGAGGACGTCCCACACGACGTTCATAGATTCGGCCGAGTACGTCGGTGTTCTTGACTTTTATCATGAAAACCTCCTCGCCGGCGAGGCGAGAATGGGTTTGCGAGAATGCGGACAAATGCTGTGATTGAGGACCGGGGACTTGTGTGCTGTATCACGGCGGTGTTCGGCATTTCCTTCCGGTGCGCCTCCAAGTGTTGGAAATAGCAATTGAATTTGATGAATCGAACTTCTTCGGAGTCCGCTCGCTTGAGTGTGTCGACATAGTTGGCATTCTTTGGATTCGAAGGATCTTTGGCGAGACTTGCCTCTTGAAGGATGTAGCCGGTGTTTGGCTTGTGGGCGTTCTTGGCTATTGTTTCGGCTTCGTTCCCTATGAGAAGCTGTCACCCCTTATGACTTCGAGGTCTCCTGCTTAGGTTGATGAATTTGACGCATTGGTGGAGAGTGGAGGCTATGGCTTTCATGTGATGCAACCAAGGGCGCCACTAGTAGAGTTTGTGAACTCGGAGGATATCCATTACATGGAACTGCGGGCACCATTTGGGTTTCGTACGAGTTAGAGTCTTGTCCCAGAATGGGACGAGACGAACCGTCGTAGGCTTTGACGGTCCGGGTAGATGGGATCACGCGCCTTTCATTTATGCGGAGGGCCCTCATCATGCTTTGAGGAAGGACATTTACCGATGATCCATTGTCCACTAATACCCCGGGGAGTGACATGGTGTTGAGCCGAATAGTGATGTACAAAGCTTCATTGTGTTGGGAGACATCTCTTGGCAAATCTTCATCGCGAAGGTGATCATACTCCCATATAGGTGAGGATCATAGATTTGGTCCTTGTCTCGGGATGGAGAGTCATCAAGTCGGTCACTTCGTGCCTTTTTCTTGCGAGGCGAAGTCTTTGCCGAAGCCCACAGGTTATGCGATGCCTTTTGTGGCGGTTGCCATCTCCAGTCAACATGTTGATTGAGTGGGAGCGCCGAGGCAGCGTCGGTTTTCTTCATCGGTGGATACTCGGGAGGCTGGACAAGCTGAACCTTGGGCGACCCAGGGGGTTGGACTTCCGTGCGCGGTACTGCACGGTATCCGAAGGTCTCAATTCCGTCGTTAGCGAGGTTTTTACGCTCTTTTACCCCTTTTTGCTTTGGGGAAGGCGGGCGGAGTAGAGTACATAATAATCAAATCCCAGATGGCTCCCGAGCGTTCCCACCTGTTATCACCGGCCTCGAATCTCTCCTTCAATTTTCTTTGGGAGGAAATTTTCTTTTTCTTAGGAGGACGGTCCTCGTGTATCCGATCTGATAGTCCACTTTCAAGGCAATCGGGACGATCACAAATATCCCACCAAATGTGTTCTACGGTGGTGGCGGATTTGGGACCTCGGGTTGGCGGTCTTTGGAATGACTTTGAGTGGGCTGGTCAGGGGATCTGCTCTTTGGGCTCGTGCAGTAGCGAGTGATTGGACTCCGCCGGATAATGAGAGATATTGAGGTCACAGGGGAACGGGCATATGTTTGTCCTTCAAGGTAGCCCCGGTCGGTTGGGATATTGTTAAGGTCCCAAAGTGGCGTGTGGCCTCTTCAATCCGGGCTGTACATGCATTGCAGCGTTCTTCCGGGGCTTTGATGGGCGACCATATTTCTTTAAGCTTGTTCACTGATTTTCATCACTCGGTGATATTTGTGGGATCATCACCTTGAGAGGGGACAAGCGACGGTATACCGAACTCTTTCGTCCACGGCTGCTGTTTGGGGGCCGGTTGCCACTGTAAGTCGGCGGGCGGGAGTCCGGCGGTGGAAACATAGGAATCTTGGGGTAGCATCTTGGTGTATCCGGGACTATTAAGAAGAGGAGGAGAACCCTTTTCTGTCTTTGCGGTAAAAGTGCCATCGGAATTGAGGCGATAGTCAAACCATGACTTGCGACTACCCCGGTAGGTCATCAATTTGAGCCTCATGCCGAAGTCTCATTTGCTCTACCAAGCTGGATCCAATGCGAGTGCATACGAGGGATTACGGAGGACGGAGCAACGTTATCCCCATCATTACCGGGCGATGCGAGACATTACGAAACCCGGAGTCGGAACAAATGGCGAAGGCGACGATGCGCTTGACTCTTCCCAGCGATCAAACGGTGACCCGGTGCAGAAACCAAGCTTTGTGCGGAGGCTGCGGGGAAAGGACACGAAGGTTCGGATGTGCAGGAATGGAAGGAGGGTAGGTGTTTGGGCTTTTGGCTCATGCAACATGCGATTATTTGTTCACGTTTACTTAAAACATGTTTTATTAACCTAATCGGTTGGAAAAGATTGCTCTTCTTTTCGCAAACTACTCGATTCTGGATCGGTGGGCCCCGTCACTACGTCTATAAGCCCCTCGTATTCCACTGTATTTCGACCTCCCGGGGTGGGCGGCCCGGGCGAGGGTCTATAGGGCAAGCGGGTCCCACCGGCCGAAGAAAACGATCCTAGAAGTGCGGCGGGTAATCGAGTCTTAACGAGCATTCGATGTAAATTACGGACAAGGCGACGTCGAAAGTCAAGATCGTGTCAGAGAGCTCGACGAAAAGTCGGCATGATTTGGGTGATAAATGTCCGCGATTGATCTTGACTTGTCGTCGGTTAAGCCGTAATTAGGCATGGAATAGCATTAATCCTTGATGACTCGGTGTCAATCTTTGGGAGTCGGTGTATAATTTGTGCCGATCGAGCCGAAGTCAAGGCGCCGGTCAATATCTTGGTCAAAGTCTGCGGCGGAAAACCGGCGAGAACTTCGGCGATTAGCGGCGATTAGGGACCCGAGAGATATTGAGTCGGTATGCCGACAAAGGCTTGAAAGGAAAGGTCTATACACGGACGGGGCATGACACGGACCGGACTAAAAACCAACGGGTCTCGGACAAAGTGTGTCACGGACAAGTGCATAGTCGACACGAGGCTCCATGGGATGTTTGGGTAGTCTGTGCTCATCCGAGAGGCGTAATAAGACCAAACGGACCGCGACAAGGATTTCCCGGGTTAAGGACGTAGTGTGCGGTGTACGGTCACGTGCGCGTAGTGTGCAAGCGATCTATATTCTTTTACGAGTAAAATAGAGATTTTTTTATGTGTCTTAAAAATATGATGCATGATTTTTTGGAAATTTTCTTTTTTTTTTTGAAAATCTCTTTTTTTGAATTTTTTTTTTATGAGCACATAAGCACGTAAGCATGAAAATTCCGACAGTTAGGGACATTATTCCGACAGTCAACATTTTGACTTTCTCCGAGGCGGCCAAAACAACATGAAAAGCGTGCAAAAAATCAACACACACACAAAAATGATTTTCAAAGCGGGACGGAAGCTTGACCCTCAAAAGCTTTTTTTTTTTTTGAAAACGGTGATACCGGTACGTGGGATTGTTAGACCACAATTTATCCCCGACTCGTGTTAGGAGGCGATAACGGGAAATTTAGTGGTTTCCACCAATATACCGAATACCATTTTTTTTTTAAAAGCTTAGTCCCAGTAGTCGCCCTTTGTAACGATGTGTTGCCTTTTTCGCGGGAAAAATTCGATTTTGCGTTTCTTTGAAAAACCAAATAAAACCGGAAAAAACGGAGTCGCCACGCCATTTTAATTTTGAAGGTCAAAACTTTGAAAAAAGCCCGAGATCAGAGATTTAGGTTCGGAGGTCATGTTACGCGTCGGGAAGGACGTTAGTGTGCACCCGACGCGCCTCGTAAAACGAGTCTTCCAAGCTGAAAATCATTTGTGTGTGTGTGTGTGTGTGTGTTTTGGCCAAAATAAGTTGAAACTAGAAAAAGTAAAAATTGGGATGTCTTTTTAAGACTTTAAACTGATCCCATGATTTTTGGAGAATTTTTGGTTTGAGATTTGGTACTCAAAAAACCTTTTGAAGTTGAGAAGTCACTTCTGCCAGAAGAAAATGGCAGCAGACACCTGATTTTGAAATGGATTCAAGGGTCCTAAAACTTCATAATCTGGATGAACTCAGAGAATGAAAGTTTCTCTAGACTCCTTGAATAAACTTTGTGTGAAAGAAATTTCCATTTTGGAGAAGATTTGAGGGTCAAAACCTTCTGGAAACCTCAGATATGAGATCTGGATTCCCAGAAGCTGATGAACTAGCCTCTGAAAGAAAAATTGAAAAGAGGAGTTTTACTCACCCAAAAAATAAGGTAAAAATATGTCTGGAAAGCTCTGGATGTTGGCTACAAAAAGTGTTTTGTAGTCAACACCAAATTCAAGTTCATCTGTGTCCAAAAATTAAGACCATGGACTGAGGTCTGAGAAATTTGCTACTGGACAGCAACTTCTCAAGAAAGAAAATATGATTTTAAGGGGTTTTGCATCCATGCTTGTCCCCATTTCCCTAGGTTTTGGTTAGTGATCACTAGACATTTTAGTGGTGAATCAACTATACCAAACCATCCTTGGGGTACATTAGGACTAAGCATTTCATTTGCTTGGGGAGGGGATTTTACCCTTTGAAATCAAGATTTAGTGCTTGAAAATGGTTTTCTAGGGTTTTGAAAGTGCATTTTTGCAAGTAAACAAGAAAAGCTTTGAAAATAATGTTGATCTTTGTAGAAGATCATCCATGGAGATGGTCTTCCATGGTGATCTTCTTAGATCTAGAGAAAGAAGATGAAAGAACTACATTTTGTAGTTTGAAGATGCATGCATGGATGAGATTTAGGGTTAGGAAGAGGAGGGTTTACCAATCTTCCTTGTGTTCTTGAGTGTTTGGCTTGAGTGTATGAGTGTTTAGGGCTTGAATATGAGAGTGAGTGGATGAGTATGAGTTGGGAAAGATTGGAAAGAAAAAGGTGACAATTCTTGAGAATTCTCACTGTTTTCTCTCTATATTTCGCCAGAACTTCGTTGCTATTGTGTTCTTCCTCCCTTTTTTTTTGTGACTGGAGGGCTCAATTTATAGCCCTCTGAAAATTACATACTTGTCCGCGCGGATAGGATCAGGCAGCGTGCACTGTTCATTAAATGCAGCTTCAGCTTTGGACAAGAAGAATAATCTTTTTCAAAATTCAAATTGACCAGCCAGTTTTTGTTTCCAGCATTGCTATATTTGGTTTTCTTCATTTGTTTTTCTTTTTTGAGATTCTTTTTAAGGTTTAACCTTAAATAACAATGCCCATTTTACCCTCACTTTGTTAGGAATGTTAGGATAGTTAGGAATTGTTAGAAATGTTATAACTTCCGTTAATTTTCTAACGGAAATTCTAACAAGCTCAAATTGGAGCACTTACAGTACCCCCAGTAGGTCATCAATTTGAGCCTCATGTCGAAGTCTCATTTGTTCTACCAACTGGATCCAATACTGGTCTGTCTGAGGGATTTTGGAGGACGGAGCAACGTTATCCCCATCATTACCGGCTGATGCAGACATTCTGAAACCCGGAGTCGGAACAAACGGTGAAGCTGACGATGCGCTTGACTCTTCCCAACTGATCAAACGGTGACCCGGTGCCCGAAACCAAGCTTTGTGCGGAGCTGCGGGGGAAAGGACACGAAGGTTCAGATGTCTGGGAATGGAAAGGGGGGTAGGTGTTTGGGCTTTTGGCTCATGCAACATGCAGTTATTTGTTCACGTTTACTTAAAACATGTTTTATTAACCTAATCGGTTGGAAAAGATTGCTCTTCTTTTTCGCAAACTACTCTGGATCCTGGATCAGTGGGCCCCGTCACTACGTCTATAAGCCCCTCGTATTCCACCTGTATTTCGACCTCCCGGGGTGGACAGCCCCGGGCGAGGGTCCTATAGGGCAAGCGGGTCCCACCGACCGAAAGAAAACGATCCTAAAAGTCTGGCGGGTAATCGAGTCTTAACGAGCATTCGATGTAAATTACGGACAAAGCTGACGTCGAAAGTCAAGATCATGTCCGAGGGCTCGACAAAAAGTCGACATGATTTGGACTGATAAGCGTCCACGATTGATCTTGACTTGTCGTCAGTTAAGCCGTAATTAGGCATGGAATATTCATTAATCCTTGATGACTCAGTGTCAATGCTAGGAGTCAGTGTATAATTTGTGCCAGTCAGAGCCGAAGTCAAGGCGCCGGTCAATATCTTGGTCAAAGTCTGCGGCGGAAAACCGGCAGAACTTCGACTGATTAGGGACCCGAAAGATATTGAGTCGGTATGCCGACAAAGGCTTGAAAGGAAAGGTCTATACACGGACAGGGCATGACACAGACCAGACTAAAAACCAACCGGGTCTCGGACAAAGTGTGTCACGGACAAGTGCATGGTCGACACGAGGCTCCATGGGATGTTTGGGTAGTCCTGTGCTCATCCGAGAGGCGTAATAAGACCAAACGGACCGCGACAAGGATTTCCCCGGGTTAAGGACGTAGTGTGCAGTGTACGGTCACGTGCGCGTAGTGTGCAAGCAGTCTATATTCTCTTTCTGAGTAAAATAGAGATTTTTTTATGTGTCTTAAATATATGATGCATGATTTTTTTTTGGAAATTTTCTTTTTTTTTTTGAAAATCCTTTTTTTTTGATTTTTTTTTTTATGAGCACATAAGCACGTAAGCACGAAAATTCCGACAGTTAGGGACATTATTCCGACAGTCAAAATTTTGACTTTCTCCGAGGCGGCCAAAACAACATGAAAACTGTGCAAAAATCAACACACACACAAAAATGATTTTCAAAGCCGGGACGGAAGCTTGACCCTCAAAAGCTTTTTTTTTTTTTGAAAACGGTGATACCGGTACGTGGGATTGTTAGACCACAATTTATCCCCGACTCGTGTTAGGAGGCGATAACGGGAAATTTAGTGGTTTCCACCAATATACCAAATACCATTTTTTTTAAAAAAAAAAGCTTAGTCCCCAGCGGAGTCGCCACTGTGATGATGTGTATCCGAAAATTTTCCCATTTTTGTGTTTGAAAAAATCAACGAAAACGGAGTCGCCACGCCATTTTAATTTTGAAGGCCAAAACTTTGAAAAAAGCCCGAGATCAGAGATTTAGGTTCGGAGGTCATGTTACGCGTCGGGAAGGACGTTAGTGTGCACCCGACGCGCCTCGTAAAAACGAGTCTTCCAAGCTGAAAATCATTTGTGTGTGTGTGTGTGTGTGTGTGTTTTGGCCAAAATAAGTTGAAACTCAGAAAAGTAAAAATTGGGATATCTTTTTAAGACTTTAAACTGATCCCATGATTTTTGGGAAGATTTTTGGGTTGAGATTTGGTACTCAAAAGACCTTTTGAAGTTGAGAGCCATTTCTGCCAGAATGAAAAAGGCAGTGGACCTTTGATTTTGAAAGGGATTCAAGGGTCTTAAAACTTCATAATCTGGATAAACTCAGAGAATGAAAGTTGTTCTAGACACCTTAAATAAAGTTTTTGCGAAGGAATTTTCCATTTTGGAGAAGATTTGAGGGGTCAAAACCTTCTGGAAACCTCAGATATGAGATCTGGATTCCCAGAAGCTGATGAACTAGCCTCTGAAAGAAAATTTGAAAAGAGGAGTTTTACTCACCAAAAAAATAAAGTAAAAATATGTCTGGAAATCTCTGGATGTTGGCTACAAAAAGTATTTTGTAGTCAACACCAAATTCCAAGTTCATCTGTGTCCAAAAATTAAGACCATGGACTGAGGTCTGAGAAAATTGTTACTGGACAGCAACTTCTCAAGAAAGAAAATATGATTTTAAAGGGGGTTTTGCATCCATGCTTGTCCCCATTTCCCTAGGTTTTGGTTAGTGATCACTAGACATTTTAGTGGTGAATCAACTATACCAAACCATCCTTGGGGTACATTAGGACTAAGCATTTCATTTGCTTGGGAAGGGGATTTTTATCCTTTGAAAATGAGATTTTATGCTTGAAAATGGTTTTTAGGGTTTTGAAAATGAATTTTCTTTGCAAGAAAGTAAGAAAACTTGAAAGTAATTTTGATCTTTGTAGAAGATCATCCATGGAGATGGTCTTCCATGGTGATCTTCTTAGATCTAGAGCAAGAAGATGAAAGAACTACATTTTGTAGTTTGAAGATGCATGCATGGATGAGATTTAGGGTTAGGAAGAGGAGGGTTTACCAATCTTCCTTGTGTTCTTGAGTGTTTAGCTTGAGTGTATGAGTGTTTAGGGCTTTAATATGAGAGTGAGTGGATGAGTATGAGTTGGGAAAGATTGGAGAGAAAATGGTGACAATTCAAGTGAATTCTCACTGTTTTCTCTCTATATTTCGCCAGAGGTTCGGTGCAAAATGTGTTGTTTTTTTTTATTTTTGTGACTGGAGGGCTCAATTTATAGCCCTCTGGAAATTACAAACATATCCGCGCGGATGGATCCCCTCAGCGTGCACTGTTCATTAAATGCAGCTTCAGCTTTGGACAAGAGGAATAATTTTTTTGAAATTTCAAATTAACGACGCTTTTGTGTCTCCAGCCATTGCTATTTGTGGTTTTATTCCTTTTGTTTTTCTTTTTAAGATTCTTTTTAAGGTTTAACCTTAAATAACAATGCCCATTTTACCCTCACTTTGTTAGAAATGTTAGGATAGTTAGGAATTGTTAGAAATGTTATAACCTTCGTTAATTTTCTAACGAAAATTCTAACAAGCTCAAATTGGAGCACTTACAATAAGGATTGTCATTTAGATATTATAAATATGATTTTATAAAGGTTTATTAAGTACAAACACCTGTTTGGACAATTCGAGTGGGAGATTGTAAGAACATGGATTGCAAAATGTGTATACTTAGTAAATATACGTAAACATGTAGACGTACATGTATAAATCATAAATATAATATTGTATAAAGTATAGAAATCTAATCAATGTGTAGAATTCTCGGGCTAAAAGATTACCTATTTATGATGGACTAAAGGTAACCTTTTTGCTACTTCATATGATAGGGTGTGGCTCCTAAATGAAGTGTCTATTGGTTTCCTATATATAGAGGCTTTCCATCAGCCTTGAAACACACACATAATTCATTAATTCTCTCTCCATAATCTGAGAATAAAGTGAAGGCACTCATCATTTAGAAGACTTCGTCTCCTACTCATTTCTTCATCTTCTTCCCGCCTTCAAGAACATCAAGGCATAAAGATGGATTCATCAGGTATACCCTTCCGCTTCCTTTCTCTTTTATCATTCTTATTCTAAGAACTGATTATGCCTAGGGATTAAGGGAATAGAAATGTTCCAACAAATCATATCATTGCAAGACTTAGAACCCCAAGCATAAAATCCAATACCAGAAGTACCTCATCCAACAGATTGGAATGGAAGGTGGCAAAATTTAGAGCTGTCAATACCGGCGGGGCGGGCTCAACCCACCAAAACCCACCACTAAACAGGACGGGGCGGACCAAATTCCTGACGGGCTGAAAATATGTCAACCCAACCCACCCCTATTGCATGACGGGGCGAGCTGGCCCGACGGGCTCAACTCAAATTGACGGCTCTAATCAAATGATAACTTAATTTCATAAGTCAATATTAATTTATTTCATTAAATGATAACTTAATTTTATAAGTCTTCTTTATTAGGTTCTTGAACAAGTTGCCTTCTTAAAATAAATTCATTGTGTGATCTCTATCTAAATGAATATTTATTATTTTCTTTTTATATAACTAGTGAGTAACCCGTCGAAATTCGACGGGCATATTACTTATTGCTATAATCTGTAATTTTATTAGGTAATATTATTTTCGTTTATTTAAATGAAATTACAGAGTATATGGGATGGAGAGAGTATACCACGTATTCATGTTGTCGTTTAGGATGCAAATGATGCTTATACCATGTTTTTCCTAATTGTTTTGGCTTAGACCAGGGTGGTCATCATGCATAAGTAACTGCAGCAATAGCTTGTTCATTACAATATACTAAATGCTTTCAGAAAGATAGAAGGGAAAGAGAAGATGAAAACTTTGTGTATATTGAAACACAATCTGAAATGGTTTATATAGGACTAAGTTTTGAAAAGACATGTCTTTTCAAATTCGTTTCTGAGATTTTCAATGCTTTATGACAGTTGAAACCGTTAATTCAAAAATCAAATCTTGGCATTATCCGTAACTTAAAATAATAATTTAAAATAATATTAAAAAATATTTTAATATTAATTTACAAAAATTAAATTAGTTCAAGACATCATTCGATCGCCAAGATTCGTGCTTTATGTTTATAAAAACCTGTGTCATGGGGCTATGCCCGATGACTTTTGTCCGTCTCGAAAAGAGCTTCGATTTGATATGCTGTGCGTTCCGTGGTTCATCCGGAATCAAAAATTACGCCTTTTTAGCGCATACACCTAAACTTTACCAAAAACTCTTATTTCAAAAAACACTTTTAATTTTCATCTTTTACCACACAATTTTTTTCATAAGTTTCAACATCTTTATCATCACCAAATATCACTTAGTACACTTGATAGGAATTAGAAAATCATAAATACTCGTATCTTTTTGGTTGAGTATTTTATTAATCAAGCATTAAAAATCAAGAAGGCAGGCTCAAATGGCATACAAACCGAGTTAATATGCATTAGAAATTGGTTATAACATCTAACAACCCATTATACATTAAGGTTAGTAAACAACATTAAATGTTAGTAAAGCACTGATATTTCTATCCTAAGAATAATAGCTCGTTAGAAATTGAAATATCATTTAATTATTAATCACTATTGGAACTATGCAGCACAAATTTAATTTGACAAAAAAATGGATTTGAGAGAAAAAAGAAAGACAAACTTGGAAGAGACAGATGCGTGAAAACGTATGCAAAAGAATGATAGATACAAATGAATGATAGTGATTTCTGGTTATAAAAAGAGATTAAGTTCTAGGACTATTACTTTCAAAAGACTTTCATTAGATGACAATTTTCAAATTTTAAATTTAAACTATTTAAATATACTGATTTGATAAGCTGAAAATAATAAATATAATCTGATAATATGATTTGGGAATCTTACTTAAAAAGACTTACAAAGATGATAATTTCAAAATTTTAAATTTAGCTAATAAAATATACTAATATGATAATCTGATATGGGGATAATGGATAATGATACTTCCTCTATCTCTAATTGAATGACCATTATTGTCTCAAAATAAATGTTTTTTTAAATTTTTTGATTTAATTTTTTTTCATAATTCATTATATTTTTACAAATGTAAAATTTTGAAAATGAATTAAAAGAATGTTTATTATTTTTTCTAGATTAAAATTAAATTTTTTGAAGTGATTATTAAAATTTGAAAAAAATCATTCATTTTAGGATGGAGAGAATAATACAATTTAAACAAATTAAATTTAATCCAATAAAATAAACTAATCTAATAATCTAAAATCTAATATGGGGAATAATGATAAGAGAAATCAGTGCATGCTCCAAGACAATGTTTCTACTTTCTACCACCATCACATTCTTTCGGATGAAGTAGTTGAACCGCTGTAGTTTGAATTTATTACGTTTAAAAATATTTTGTTTGGATTTAAAAGCTAAAATTTGTGTTTGAATCAAAATCTAAAATAAAACTCTTCATTGAATGTGACACATGGCGGCTAATAATTGGTGAACATAGAGCTGACTTGGAATTCCACGTGGCGAGCTGTATGGTCTTGAAATGTTTCTGCTTTTATATATTACTAGTCAGTAACCCGTCAGTACCCGACGGTGAATAATTTTTTTTTTGATTAAGTAAATAATTATTTATTTGTTTTAATTGATTTTTAAGTAACAATATAAATCGAAATTGATAATCAATGTAGCGGATATTAGGAGTATAATTAATACAGAAAAAAGATGTTGACACATGATGTAACGTGGAAAGCCCTTGAGACAACTATCTCGCCGGCACAAAACCACGGGAGGTTAGGTCCCTGCCTAACCAAAAAATATTATTAAGATAAAGCTGCTGCATACAGTCCGTTGCACAAATGCTGCAACGTAAAGTCCTTTGAGAAAAGCCTCGACAAACAGTTATAGTATATGCCCCAATACAGTCACTTATAATGCATTGATTCATGAATTAGGTATTAAATATTCTTGGGTAGCTGAAGTTTCATCTCCTCTCTGAATTCTTGATTACTACCTAGTACAAAGACTATATAACTAAAGAAAATGCACAAACCGAATCACTGCGTAGCTAGCTCAAATTAAAGACCAATTCAAACGAATGTGTTTTTTTATTGTAATCTGTTAGGTAAAGAGCAGCTGAGAGTTAGAACACACTACAGAGGGGTAAGGCAAAGACTGTGGGGTAAATGGGCAGCTGAAATACGTGACCCAAAGAAGGCAGCAAGAGTTTGGTTAGGCACATTTGAGACAGCGGAGGCAACAGCAATTGCTTATGATGAAGCTGCCTTAGGGTTTAAAGGAAACAAAGCAAAGCTTAATTTCCCAGAAAGAATATCCGAGTTAGGTAATAATATTCCTCGCCCTCAGCCTCCTCCGTTAGTCCATCCAAATACGTACTCTCAGAGATTACTTGGTAATGAATTTAACTATGGCACTTCATTGGGATTATTGCACCAAAATCCTGGCCCATCTCACCCTCTCTCCTTCACCGTAACAAAAACCAAACTTTAAATTTGAATGAAAATCAAATTGACTGCAAACTTAACCACCAACATTCAAGAACCTTCAGAAAAAAATTAGGTTACAAAACTAAAGTACCCTTAGTATAGATTGGATGAGCTATTGATTCACTGCGATTGACATAGATTTTTGTTCTCTATTAGATCTAGTGACATAACTGAAACTATTTTAAATTCTTTTATCAATCTCAGTTTACATCTTTGTTAACAACATACAAAATAAAATAAAAAGATTCATTCCGCACTTGTTTTATTGTGCATAAAAAATTTATAAGACCGTGTAAAACTACCAACTCATTAAAAGCTTAATCATTAAAAGAGAGCTCCCAGCATGTTTGTGATGATCTAACGCATTCATTCTAGCAAGTAAAATAGATAAGAATGGAGGAGTACTTACTGCTTTGCAAGATGGACACCTACGGTAGATCCGATTGTTTGCAGCTTTCACGGTGGTCTTCTGACCTTTACAAAAATCCCAAAGCAACCACCCTCTCCCGTTGCAAGGTTCACATGCAATTCCTGTGTCAACCTTTTATATTGCAAGAAGTGGATAAGAAACACGATGGGGGATACAAAGCTTTAAGCAACAATAATAGATATATACTACTCCGTCCCAATAAGAGCTGCCCATTTTTTGGGCAGCACGCAAATTAAGGAATTGGGGGGGGGGAAGTAAAAATGATGTGAGTGTAATTTGAAAATAGGAGAGAGAATGAGTGGAGAGAATAGTAAATTATAATGGTGTTGTGAGTATTAAAATAATGGAGGAGAGAGAATGAGTGGAGGGAATAGTGAAGATTTCTTTGTCAAAAAAGGAAAGTGGAAGCTATTAACGGGACACCCAAAATGGCAAAATGGGAAGCTACTATTGGGACGGAGGGAGTAATTTGCAGATATGATTTTGGCTAATGAAGTAGTCTGTTTTATCGCCAAAAAATTGAAGGACTCTGTGCGGATGGCTTGGCTGATGAAGGAGTGCGGATTATGGATGAAGGAGTTAGCGTCTATATCAAACTTTCAAATGTGAAGGATTACGTGTTTATCTCAAATTTTTAACTTATCTAATATTGTTTACCTCAATCACCAGGCGAATATCTTTTTTGTTTTTATCAAAAATCATAACAAATATCCTCTACATTATCTTATCTTTTAATAAAAATGAGTTAAGCATTATAAGAATTTTTAGTAGGTTCCATTGGAAGTTATCAGAATTTAAAATGAGTTTGAATAATTCAAACTTTCAATTGCATTATCAGAATTTTTGATCCGGATTCTTTTTTTTGTTTATTTAAAATTAGTTAAGCATCATTCATCACTGACTCAACATGCCACTTGAGAGTATGAAGCTCCCTCAGCCTGTCCGACACAAATAATAATAAAAATTTTAGTAGGTTCCATTGAAAGCTCTTAATTTGGGCTGCCAAAAAAAAAAAACTTTATAACAATTACCTAGCAATTTGTACAATTTGTTAAAGATTTAACAGTCATTAATTGAAAGTAAATATCTGTTAGCAAAAATGTTAACACACTGATAAAATTGACAAAATGAAATTGCAATAAACTCAAATTACAACTAAACGGTACTATTCAAGAACTATATCTTTGCATGTGTAATTTAAGATCTAACAGTCGTTAATTGAAAGGAAATATCTGTTAGCAAAAAATGTGAACATTAGGGGTACAAATGTTCCTTCAGGTTGAGGGGTTGGTGTAGAAAGGGGAATGAATTCTTGTTGGTTTATGATTACATGCCGAATGGAAGTTTGAATAAGTGGATTTTTGATAAGCCAAAAACTGTGTTGGGCTGGGAAGGGAGGAGGAGAGTTTTGACTGATGTGGTTGAAGGTTTGAACTATCTCCACCATGGGTGGGAGAAAGTGGTTGTTCATAGAGATATAAAATCGAGCAATGTCTTATTAGACCAAGATATGAGAGGTAGATTGGGGGATTTTGGGCTGGCAAAGTTGTATACTCATGGTGAAGTGGCAACCACGACACGTGTAGTGGGTACCCTCGGTTACCTGTCACCTGAGCTGGCAATGTTGGCATCACCAACTGCTGCTAGTGATGTTTACAGCTATGGGATTGTGGTGTTGGAAGTGGCATGTGGACGTAGGCCAATAGAGGCTTGGCAAGAAAAAGAAGAGGATGCAATTTTGGTTGACTGGGTTAGGGATAAGTACACAGAAGGAAGATTAATTGAGGTTGCAGATATGAGGATTAAGGGGGAGTATGAGTTGGAGGAAATGGAGGCGGTATTGAAGCTTGGGTTGTCTTGTTGTCACCCTGATCCACTGCATCGGCCCATAATGAAGGAGGTGGTGGCAATCTTGCTAGGGGAGGAGGTGGCGTCAACACCAAGAGTTTTGTTAACTGAACTGAGCCATGGAGGAAATAGCAGCAATGGTGATGAAAATGGTGAAGCAGATGCCCCACTTACTCAACTTCCGGTGTGAAAACTTCTCTCGTCCTTGTATAATTAGGCCTTAGTTCTTGAATAACTATTGTTTGCATTATTTTATTTATGTTCTGTACACGATCTTGTGATTATGTACCTTGCTTTGAGGTGTTTTAATGATTTTAAATTTCAACTTCTTCCAGAATTAATCGGAATTATACTATTATAAGTATCTAAAAATAAATTATTTAGGGACAATTTTTTTAGAAACTGAACAAACATTTAGGACGGAGCATGAATTAAAGAGAACCCCCATGAAGAAAACTCCACGGTTCCACCACTGGATCACATATAAATTAAGAAAATACCACTATAAAGCAATAAAAAAACATCCTAATAAATCAGGAAAAACAACTAAACCTAAATGTAATCTTAAAACAAAATCATATAACCAAACGGTACTATTCAACCTAAAGTCTAATAAAATCATTAACATTCCCAAAACAACCCATAAATTTCAAGATCAAATATGCAATTAGCACATCCAGTATTTTCATGTCTTGAATAATAGCACCAACTTTTGTCCTCTAATGAGCTTCAACATTGCAAAATATTGGCCATTTGTAGAAATAATAATCATTACTCTTCCATAATGATTTGATGAATGCCTTCAAATTAGAACGATAGTTAATCGACTGACTCTTGGTGAAGTCGGATTTTTGGAAAGTCATGATGATTTGCTTTCCCATATCTTTTTTCGATTCATCCTCATTGAAAAGTAGTACTATCCCTAGAGTATACAATGCCTTCATATGACCTTTATCTCCAGCTTTTTGTAGATAGTTAATACCGGACTGCAAACTCACTTTATCATATGAACCAATCTGAAAAAGAGAGAAATTAATTAATATTACTTTAAATAACTAAAAAATAATAATTATAAAATTGTTACGGCCAGTACTACTTAAGAAAAATAGGTAATTGTTTACATACCAACCCGTGACGGAATAGAGCCTCAGGATTTTCACATGCAAGACACCTATCCAAAAATCTTGTTGCTACATTACTCCGACGCCACCATGGGTTAATTGGAAAAATCCCGGAGTGAACCTTGCTGATATATATATTCATCATTCCCTGCCTCCCAAAAGATCCTAGAAGTTAATTTAAGATTCACGAAATCGAAAAACGAATTTGCAAGAACGCGAAGAAAATTTTCAATGATAAGTTCAATAGGAAGTTGTTCAATGGAAACCATTGTAATTGAATACACAAAAGAAATTTGAAGAGTTGACTGTGAAGAAAAAAAAACAGTTATATACGAAATATAGATGAATGACTTCATATTTATAGGCTAAAAAAATTATCTAAGTGTTTTTTTTTTCATAAATCCGAAAAAATTGAGTAATATATTCGGATAAATCTCAAATATTTGAGATAACAGTAGAATTAAAAGATTTATTCGGACTTAAAAAAATGAGTACTGCAATCATATTACTAATTTTTGAAAAAAAAAATGTGTACTGCAATCATATTACTAATGAGGACACCAAGTTATGAAAAAAATGAGTACTTCAATCAGATTTATGAATTAAAATAAACTTATCCTAATTTCGGAAATATCCGAAATAATTATAATTGAAAAAGACACGAAGTTATAAAAAACCTCTATTAGTATATGAAAAAAAAAACACTTATCCTATATTTTTTTAATTAAAATCTAGAAATATTCGAAATATCCGAAATAATTATAATTGAAAAAGATTTATCCAAATTTTAATCTGTAGAAAGCCTATTTTCACCACTTATCCTATTTTTTATTTTTTCGGATTTATGAATTAAAATACACTTATCCTAATTTCGAATTTATGAAAAAAAAAAACACTTATCCTATATTTTTTTAATTAAAATCTAGAAATATCCGAAATATACGAAATATATATAATTGAAATCAATTTATCCAAATTTTAATTTGTAGAAAGCCTATTTTCAACACTTAACAAACTGAGTTATTAATTTTCATTCAAGGTTAGTAACATTTGTTCTTCAATTATCTTTGATTAATTATTTTTAATTAATAAGTGTTTTTAGCTCAGCTTATCCTATTTTTGATGTTTTCGGATTTATGAATTAAAATACACTTATCCTAATTTCGGATTTATGAAAAAAAAACACTTATCCTATATTTTTTTAATTAAAATCTAGAAATATCCGAAATATATATAATTGAAAAAGATTTATCCAAATTTTAATCCGTAGAAAGCCTATTTTCACCACTTAACAAACTGAGTTATTAATTTTCATTCAAGGTTAGTAACATTTGTTCTTCAATTATCTTTGATTAATTATTTTTAATTAATAAGTGTTTTTAGCTCGCAGTTATCCTATTTTTGATGTTTTCGGATTTATGAATTAAAATACACTTATCCTAATTTCGGATTTATGAAAAAAAAACACTTATCCTATATTTTTTTAATTAAAATCTAGTAATATCTGAAATATCCGAAATATATATAATTGAAAAAGATTTATCTAAATTTTAATCTGTAGAAAGCCTATTTTCACTACTTATCCTAGTTTTGATTTTTTCGGATTTAATTAAAAAAAAAAAACACTTATCCTAATTTCGGATTTATGAAAAAAAAAAAAAACACTTATCCTATATTTTTTTAATTAAAATCTAGAATAAAAATGAGTTGGAAATGGAGATGATGACGTGGCCTTTGACGTGGCCTTTTCTGGAGGCTCTAAATAGTTTTGTTGTTTATATTATATATGATATAGATAAAAAAAGACATTTATTTTGGAATGGGTAGTGATTTTGTTTCTTTTCTTTTAGAAAGTCAAAATGACATGTCCCTCTAGATCAAGAACAAAAAATCGAAATTATTGCAAAGATGCAAAACCCAGCTTGATTAACTTACAAAATTAAATAAGAGCCAAAATATCTACTCCTTCCCCTTCGTTCCAATGTAAGGTTTGTTATTTTCCTTTTTGGTCTATCTCGGATCTCGGAGTAAGGTTTTTAGTCGCTTTAATACTTAAAATGGATAATGAGACACACTTGTCATTCTCACAACAAAAACTTCCTACCCAACTTTCTCTCTCCTACTTTACTTTTCATACTCACAAAATTTATATTTTCTTAATTCTCGTATAAAGTTAAACTAGGAACCTTATTCCTCCGAGACGAAAGGAGTATTAATTGTCATTTTAGAAAAAATCTCTCAAACCAAGTTGTGAGCTGTTAATTGACCCTTCAAATTTTCATAGTTAATTTACCCCTTTTCAACATAAATGTTGACCTATATTTTACATTTAAAGTTTGCTTTGGACATAAAAAAGTCATCAATGCACACTGACCACACCATACATTTCTTCTTCTTCTTCTACTTGACTATCCACATTCACACACATTCAACTAGCTAAGCTAAAAAAATATAACGACGAAGAGAGAGAAAAAAGTGTTGTTGCTACTAGAATTGTGTGGACATAGAAAGGCGGAGTGAGACAAAAATGTAGCCATTGAATGCACAAGATCGGAGTTGGGGGTGTGACTGTGGAGAGGTCATGTAATGCAGAGTGGCTGGAAAAGAACCGACCATGTGATATGTGGTGATAACATCCGAAGAATGTGAGATAGTCGTAGGTGAAATTACCCGATCCGGTAAGGCGTGCCCGAGCACGTGGGGGCTCGCTCCTCTCTTGGAGAGGTGGAAAATGTTTTAAAGATTGGACAGATGAGTTTCTTTGAAAAGAGAGTCGCCACGCCATTTTGTTGTGAGCCCAAAACATTGACAAAAGGCTTTTGATGTGAGATTTTGAGTTCTGAGGTCACATTATGCCTCAGGAAGAGATTTTTGTGCTCACCTGACCTGAAATGCCTCATGTCCATGAGACTTTCTAAACCTTTTTGAAAGTTGTGTGTGTGCGTATGTTAAAAATCAAGTGACCTCGTAGTTTAAAAGAAAAGGAAAACTGTGCAGTTTAGAGAAAACTGTCTGTTTTGATAAAAAGGGGGTTTAAAACAAATCTGAAACTGAAAAAAACTGGAAAACTGAACAAATGTCACATGCTGCAAACTGATCCGTACTGTAAGTGTTCCAATTTGAGTTGGTAGCTTTTTCGTTAGAAAATTAACGAAAGTTATAACATTACTAACATTTCTAACAATTCCTAAACCTTTCTAACAAAGTAAGGGTAAAGTGGGCATTGCCATTTAAAGTTAAACCAAGAAAAGAATCTCAAAAAGCAAAAGAAATTGGAAAAACCCGAATTGGGCAAGTTGAAAAACAGAAACTGTTTGAATTTTTTGAAAATATTCCTTCTGTCCAAAAGGCCTGCAGCAGCGAAGTGAACAGTGCACGCGTCAATCGGATCTGCGCGGACATCTTTGTCCCTCACAGGGGGCTATAAATTGAACCCACCTCTCTCAGTTTACACAACACATTTACACACAGAAGCTGCATTTTGGCGAAAAATAGAGAGAAAACAGTGGGAATCCTTAGATTGCCACCATTTTCTCTTGAACCTTTCCCAATTTCACTTCAACCATTCTCATATCACTCTTAAACACACCAAGCTCAAGCTTAAAACACTACTCAAGAGGAAGATTAGGGAGAAAACATAGAGGACTTAAGTGTTATCTACTTGTTTTCTCTTTGATCAACTCTATCATCAAACCCTAAACACATTCAAGCCTTGAATCCACCCAAACACAACTCCAAAACACCAAATCTTGATACTCCTCAAGTCAAACGCCAAATCTTGATACTCTTCAAGTCAAATTCCAAGCCTAGGAAGATAGGGTGTCACCATTAGTAAAGCCCTCATTCTCTAAACCCTAAAATTCCCTTTTAACCTCTTGTTCATCTTGTTCTTCTTATTTTGATTTGCTTTATGTCTAATTTAACTTAAGTCTTGACCTAAGATGGTCATCTTGAAGTTCATCTTCATGAATGACCATCTCAAATGGTCCAAATTTTAAATCTCTAGTTGATTTGTCTCTTTAATTTCATCTCTACAAAATATCCCCTTTCCCTTTGCAAAGGACATGTTTAAACCCCATAAAATTCCCCAAGGATGACTTGAATATGATAAACACTTAAAACAAAGTAGTGAAATCAAGTCTAGGGATGAAAATGGGGTGAACATAGATGCAAATCCCCCAAAAATCACATTTTCCCTCAAGAACATCTTGCTGTCCAGTAGCATTGTTCTGAGATCTCAGTCCATTTTCCTATTTTTTGTACATACAGAAACTTGGAATTTGGTGTTGACTACAAAATACTTTTTGTAGCCAACATCCAGATATTTCCAGACATATTTTTACTTTATTTTTTGCGTGAGTAAAACTCCTTTTTTCAAATTTTCTTTTAAAGGTCAGTTCATCAGTTTCTGGAAATCCAGATTTCATATCTGAGATTTACAGAAGGTTTTGACCCCTCAAATCATCTCCAAAATGAAAAGTTCTTTAATATAAACCTTATTTAAGGTGTTTTGAACATTTTTCATTCTCGGATTTTCCCCAGATTCTGGAGTTTTCATGCCCTAAAGTCTATTTCAAAATCAAGTGTCCACTGCCTTTTTCATTCTGGCAGAAATGGTTTTCAACTTCCAAAAATCTTTTGAGTACCAAAACTCAACCCAAAAATCACACCAAAAATCATGGGATCTGTCCTAAGTCTAATAAAGGATTCCCAATTTTTACTTTCATCAGTTTCAACTTATTTTAGCCAAAGTAACACACACACACACACAAACAAATGATTTTAAAATGTTTGGAAGACTCGTTTTACGAGGCATTCCGGGTGCACACTAACGTCCTTCCCGGCGTGTAACGTGACCTCCGAACCCAAATCTCTAATCTCGGGTATTTTTCAAAGTTTTGGCCCTTAAAACAAAAATGGCGTGGCGACTCCGTTTGATTTCAAAAAATCGGGTACATCACAGTGGCGACTCCGCTGGGGACATAAACAAGTTTTATCTTTTCAAAAAAAAAAGAAAAACTTTTGAGGGTCAAGCTTCCGTCCCGACATTTGAAAATCCTTTGTTTTGTGTATGTGTGTGTGTACCGGGTTTGCACATTTTCGTGTCGTTTTGGCCGCCTCGGAGAAAGTCAAAATTTTGACTGTCGGAATAATGTCCCTAACTGTTGGCATTTTTGTGATTATGTGCTTATGTGTTCATTAAACTTCAAAAAAAAAAATTCAAAAAAAAAAAATTCAAAAAAAAAGAAAATCTTCAAAAAAAAAAATCATGCATCACTCTTTTTAAGACACATAAAAAATTTATATTTTACTCAGAAAAAGAAGACAGACTGCTTGCACACTACGCACACGTGACCTTACACTGCACACTACGTCCCTAACCCGGGGAAATCCTTGTCGCGGCCCGTTTGGTCTTATTACGCCTCTCGGTGCAAGCACAGGACTACCCAAACATCCCATGGAGCCTCGTGTCGACCATGCACTTGTCCGTGACACACTTTGTCCGAGACCCGGTTGGTTTTTAGTCTGGTCTGTGTCATGCCCTATCTGTGTATAGACATTTCCTTTCAAGCCTTTGTCGGCATACCGACTCAATATCTTTCGGGGACCCTAATCAGTCGAAGTTCTGCCGGTTTTCCGCCGCAGACTTTGACCAAGATATTGACCGGCGCCTTGACTTCGGCTCGGCGCACAAATTATACACTGACTCCCAGCATTGACACTGAGTCATCAAGGATTAATGATTATTCCATGCCTAATTACGGCCTAATTGACGACAAGTCAAGATCAATCGTGGACATTTATCAGTCCAAATCATGCCGACTTTTTGTCGAGCTCTCGGACATGATCTTGACGTTGACGTCAGCTTTGTCCGTAATTTACATCGAATGCTCGTTAAGACCCAATTACCCGCCAGACTTTTAGGATCGTTTTTCTTTCGATCGGTGGGACCCGCTTGCCCTATAGGACCCTCGCCCGGGGCTGTCCACCCTGGGAGGTCGAAATACAGGTGGAATACGAGGGGCTTATAGACGTAGTGACGGGGCCCACCGATCCAGGGATCGAGTAGTTTGCGAAAAAGAAGAGCAATCTTTTCCAACCGATTAGGTTAATAAAACATGTTTTAAGTAAACAAGAACAAATAACTGCATGTTGCATGAGCCCAAAGCCCAAACACCTACCCACCTTCAATTCCCACACATCTGAACCCTCGTGTCTTTCCCCCCGCAGCTCCGCACAAAGCTTGGTTTCGGGCACCGGGTCACCGTTTGATCAGTTGGGAAGAGTCAAGCGCATCGTCAGCTTCACCGTTCGTTCCGACTCGGGTTTGAATGTACGCATCGGTGGTAACGATGGGGACAACGTCACTCTGCCTCCTGGGACTCCTCAAACAGAACCGCAATGGAATCGGCTAGCCGAACAGATGAGAGTGCGACAGGAAGCACGAAACAGGCCTTATGGAGGCTATCAAAAGCCATGGATTGGCCGCCGGTCTCAACCCGAGATGGCACCTTCACCTGTGGAAGAAGAGGAAGACCTCAATCCCGCTCTTGGTCAACCCGACTACTCCGGGATGCCACCACCGGCCTCCCACGGTACTACCACCAGAGCCCATGCTCCTCGATCTCAGGTCGTAGGCTCCCCAGCTGCAGACCACGGATCCACGCGGCTGACGGGACGAGCCGATTCGCAATGCCTCGGTGGGGACAAAGTCGATACGAAATGCCTTCCCATGGTTGGGGATACCCCGGAATGCCACGGCAAATTGGGATCCCGCCTCGGTTGGGACCAATCAATCCAGGACTTTCGCAGCAACGGTTTGGAATGCCACCGCGGTTTGGTTCGAGGCAACGATCGGGAGCCCTCCTCGGAATGATGCTAGCTCATTTGCTCCTCACACGGCTTCCGCAAACCCATTTCTCACTCGGGGTTCAATGGGTTACCAAGCCCCCATCCCGGTTTCATCAGAATCACCAGGACCACAGTATCCTCTCGGTTATGCATCCTCGCCACAACCAGCCACGCAATTCAACAACCAGGGACAGCAGCCCGCACTTAAGCCTACTTATGGGCCTCACTCCGGGAATCCAAGCCATCTGGCTACCTCAAATCTGCCTCCATCTTCTCTGCCGATTGGAAGCCAATAGCAGGTCGCTGGGTTCTATCCCTTTGCCCAAGCTCCTACCTACACTCCCCAGGGTAATTTGGGCCAAGGACGGGTTTTCACCTATGCTCCGGGATATGGTATTCCTTCCACCAATGCACCACCAACAGCTAGTCCTCTTCATGGCTCAAATATCGGCTCGGGCATTCCCGCTCCACCTTTAGATCCCCAATTGGCTTGGTTTATGGAGCAACACAAGGAACTGAAAGCGCAGATCGCTGAATTGACCGTCAAAAGGAACACTGCTCTTCGGCCTACAGATCCCGACTCAATTGTACCCCTGCCTCACAAGTTCGTGATGCCCAATCTCGAACTGTTTGATGGAAGTGCGTGCCCTAAAACTCACTTGGACACCTACACTTTGGCAATGAAAGCTAAGGGATGCACAAACCGGCGGTTGGCGACTACTTGATCTCTCTTTGAAGTCGGGGGCTTTGAAATGGTTTTTCCGATTGCGGCTGAAGCTAGGGCTACTTGGGAGCAGATTACCGGTACTTTCACGGATAAGTATAAAGCCAACTTGGAATGGGAAACAAACAGAGTTGACCTGCAAACAACGGTGCGGCGCCACTGATGAGAATATTGGGGATTTCTATAAAAGGTGGAACTCGGCTTAGTGAAATGGCCATTTCTCCCTCGACGAGGAGCTTGATTAGACATCTTTCGGTCATGCTTGAAGCCGCATTTGAGAGCTTCCCTCGGTCACTTCCCCTACGCCGACTTGCGTGCAATGGTTAATTTCGGGGCTAAGTTCGAGAAGGCTTACAATCGGCCAGCTGCTGCACCTGCTACAGATACCGGGTTTCTTCCACCTCCAACACGGCTCTGCCCAACCAAAAGGTAAAGAAGTGATTAGCTATGCGGGACAGGGACTGTAACAATGCCACTTCCTTTGTTCCCAAGAAACCCGATGCATCCAGATCCCGGCTCCAAGATTTGAGAAACTTTGGGATGCCTTTGAGTGATATCTGTCGAGGTTTGGTGAGAGAAGGTTTGCTCCGGCCTTTGGAAAATTATCGGCCTAGAAACCCCAATGCTCCTTTGGATACCTCCAAGCATTGTGCCTTTCATCGAGTACCATGGGCACTGACGGATGATTGCGTCCCCTGAAAAAGGCAATCCAAAGTTTGATTGAACAAGGGAGGTTAGAGGTGCCCGCAGGGCCCAATACTATCAGTAACCCATTCCCTAGAAACAACAACCCGAATGTCAACATGGTCGAGTTTGGTGATTCAAGACTTGTGGGCATAATGGAATTTGACTCACCCCTTTGTGAGGTCGGTGGATCGACCATCGCAGATGATGAAAATGGTTGGGTTAAGCAAGAGATTGCCAAAGAAATCCTGATGGAAAGATCTGCAATAGCTCCCGTCTCCAGCGTCGAAGAATAGATGCATGGTCCAACAGCAGAGAGCGGCTAGACTGGGGGCTACCTATCTTTAAAATAGTCTTTTAAGTCAACCTTCGTAGGTTCTAGTACTTTTCTTTCACCTAAGTCCTTCCTGGACATTTGTCGTTGTAGTCCATTTTGGACATAGTAGTTAAATGTCTAACTTTTAATATAAGTCTTTTTTCTTTTCTTGCTAGACTCGAGGCATCACTTGCACACCCATGTTACACTTAATTGAAATGCTTTTATCCTAGATGATCACTTGTGCTGTTCAACCACTAATTCTTTGAAATGATTAATATTTAAATTAATCGGAGTGAGAAAATCAATTGATATCCTTCCCAAATTGGGGCTTACCAACTCCCCATCTTGCATCTCATATGCTCACATCCCTTTCATCATCATCCTCTCGTTGCTCGATAAATTTGCATGGATCTTTTCTCATTTAAAGCTTAAGCAAGCAATGAAGACTTAATTTCGTTTAGGTCATCCGGTAAGGATTGCGGTCGAAGCCTTTCACCCATAGGAAAGCCATTACCTTACCCTCACCAAACAATATCCTTTCATTTCAAGATCGGCATGTTTTGAAACCCTGTTTAGCCATCACCTTTGCTCCTTACTGAGAAAAGTCCAAGCAAGCCCAAGAAGCTAACTTCGAGAATCGGCGATGCGTAAAATATCTCAAGCCATGAAGGAAGGACAAAGATAATCCTCAACCCCTCAGGAAGCTTTCCAAGTAAAAAAAAAAGAGCTCAAGCAAAAGAAGCTTCAAAAAAAAAAAAAAAAAAGGACTGTCGATCCTCACAATTCGGTAAAAAGTCCCGACTCCTCAAGAAGCTCTCCAATGATAAAAAAAAAAAAAAAAAAAAAAAAAAAAAGAGCCTGAATTCTCGAAGATTCGCAAAAGTTCTCAATAGCTTGGACTCCCTCTCACCATTTCCTTAATCAATCCCAAGCCATCCTCTCGCTTTTAGAGGATATCCCCGCCTTTGGCCAAAATCAAAATTTGACCTCTCAGAGGCAATCAATCTTCCCCGCCATAGATTTCTCAAACACATCCCTACAAGCCAACCTCTCATTTTTAGAGGTTCAGTCAGCAAAAGGCCCAGCCGACCTCTCACTTTAAGAGGTCATAACTTTCAAAATTACCCGATGGCCGATCGAAGCCCAGAAACCCAACTGCAATTCCTATCGGATAGCAATTTCATCGTAAAATCTTTAAGATCTAAATCAAATTAATGCTTCATTGCTCGCTTAAATTGGAATCTAATTCATCTTGGTTCAAAATCATCATTCAAAGATTGTGCAAATTCAAATCTGATGTGATCATAATTCGTTTCTACTCCACAAACACTTGCCGTGGACGCCCCACTGGGGCTTCACATCCGTGTCTTTCATGGACACTCTAAGGGGATATGTTATTCAATCCTCCAAATCTTCAAAATCCCCAAAGGTCCTCAGATCCTCGAACTTCAACATTCGTTCTCTTTTCATTCGGGATAAGCCCGAACTACGGCGACCTGAGCTCTTCATAATGGAGGGAACGTAGGCAACCAGAAATGGTCCGGTCGAAATCACAAGCAAATCTCAAAAAAAAATCCGGTTTCATCAAGGATCGTCCCTATACACTTTCCGAGCTTGATCCTCGATATCAGTTGGTTTTCTCCTTGTGATTAATCAAAATATTTGTTCATATCAGATTTAAGGGTTGAATAACCCGAACATTAACAAAGGGTTTTAAGCAGCCTTGTGATCATCATGAATAAGACAAGTTTTCAAGTGTCTCGACAAGTCTTCTCTCTCTCCATCATAGGGAAATAGAGCCAAACACTGTCTTTTACGTCGGCGGGGGCTTCCATACACTTTTCCACACCTTGTGATGCTTATACTCTCTTAAAAGAGTCAAACCTAAAGCGAGTGTGTATACACAAAATCGGGATTCATTCCCACTTTTCGAAAGATGTGCCCCTGCACGTAAGCATTTCTGAGTCATGTCCATTGGCTGGTTGACTAAGATCTGAAAAGATGGGTGCCTCCCTGGTCACATGACGACTCTGTCTACAGTAAGACTGCTCTGAATTTCTTCACGCTGGGGCTTGCTAAGCGGTTCTCCCAGGTTCTTCTGTATCAGCTCTTCAAGCTGGGGCTTCTATAGTCATCTTTGGGTCCACATTGGGTTCTTCACTACGAGATAGACTCGCCAAGTCGCTTCTTCAAAATCTGGACTTTGCCTACTCAGGATCCGGGGGCTTTGTCAAGATGGTCTTTTGGACCCGAATTTTATCAAGAAAGAATTTCAGCTTCAGAACTTGGTACACGGCAGCTTCCCGTAGCATCGGAATTCAAGATCAGGGTTTCTCCCGGCATTAGCAATTCCATCAAATCATTCTCCGAACAAGGTTTCGGCCAAAGTCACAGCTCACCCAAATGAAAGAAGCGTCGCTCATATCGACGTGCCCCAGAGCCTGTCAGCATCAGCTTCAGATGACCAAGAATGAGAGGGAAAATTTCAACCAAAACCCGGGATCCGAATCCAATCTCATCAAAATTGAGGTCCATCTGATCGTCAACAAAACCTCATCAACAACCGCTGTTTAAACTGCGATCGAGGGCTCTCACCTCCCCCACTTGCTCAAAGCCTGTCCCAAACAGTCTCCAAACACATACATCCCGACGCATCCCCTTTCATCACCATGCATCCCCACAAAAATCTCCCAAGGGCTCATGTAGCATGCACAAAATTTGAATCAATAGGAAAAATCCTAAGTGATTGAAGATCATAAATCATAATTTCCCTGCCAAAAGCTTAGGCTAAGTACATCTTCGAAAGCAAGTAAATGCATCATCACAATCATTTTTGGCTCTATGCATGCATCTGTCATCGTGAATGTTATATATGCATCTTCCTCTTCACTAACGAATGCAGGAATTCAAACGTGAAATCAAATCCCCCTTTTCGGTAAGGATGATCGTCACCAAAGACGACCTCCAATGTCCACAAATGGATGAAAACAGCCCCCAATGAAGACCACCTCCAATGTCTACCGTTCGGTCAGGGACGCCAAGTTCTCAAAATACAAATCGGTCAGAGACGCCAAGCTCTCAAATGAAAATCAGTCAGGGATGCCAAATTCTCAAATACAGTTCGGTCAGGGACGCCAAGTTCTCAAATACAAATCGGTCAGGGACGCCAAGTTCTCAAAATGCAAATCGGTCTGAGATCCAAGTTCTCAAAATGCAAATCGGTCAGGGACGCCAAGTTCTCAAATACAAATCGGTCAGGAACGCCAAGTTCTCAAGTACAGTTCGGTCATAGATGCCAAGTTCTCAAATACAAATCGGTCAGAGACGCCAAGTTCTCAAATACAAATCGGTCAGAGATGCCAAGTTCTCAAATACAAATCGGTCAGGAACGCCAAGTTCTCAAATACAAATCGGTCAGGGACGCCAAGTTCTCAAATATAATACGGTCAGAGATGCCAAGTTCTCAAATACAATTCCGTCAGAGACGCCAATTTCTCAAATACAATTCAGTCAGGGACGCCAAGTTCTCAAAATGCAAATCGGTCAGGGATGCCAAGTTCTCAAATGAAAATCGGTCAGAGACACCAAGTTCTAAAAAACAAGAAGTCCCAATGTGAAGACAAGCTCAACAACTTCTACAAGGTTGACGATCACCAGCAAGATGCAGACTCAACCAAACTCCCCCCCTTCAGGTCAAAATGCCTCCAAAGACAGCAAATCGTCAGCAGAAACCGCAACCCAACAACTCTTCATCAACATCAGCCGTAGCCTCAGTCCTTCCGGCAGCTACAGGTAAACACAGCACAGGTATGAAAGCATATCTTGGTCAACTACTTTTCTAAAAAGAACATTATCATCAAATCTTAGGGCGACTTCCCAAAAAACAGTCAAACCTCGGGTGACTCCCAAATACCGTCAAACCATCAAAGACCATCCCCAACAGTTTTTGAACTACGTCCAGGCTTGATTCCCACTCGGGATACGTAGGTAACCTACCTTAGGTCCAGCCGCTCGACCAACACGGTCACCCTTTTCCCCGATAATCACCGTAAACTCTAATCTTCCCCTGCGAGAATGCCCTCAAATAGTCTCCCAAAACCTCGACTTAGGATCATACTCCTGAACTAGGTCCCCATTTAGGTTTATACTCCTGAACTAGGTCCCCATATAGGTTCATACTCCTGAACTGAATTCTCATTTAGGTTCATACTTCTAAACCTCAACTTAGGATCATACTCCTGAACTAAGTTCCCATTTAGGTCCATACTCCTGAACCAAACCTCAACTTAGGATCATACTCCTGAACTAAGTCCCCATTTAGGTCCATACTCCTGAACCAAGCCTCAACTTAGGATCATACTCCTGAACTAAGTCCCCATTTAGGTTCATACTCCTGAACTAAGTCCCCATTTAGGTTCATACTCCTGAACTAAGTCCCCATTTAGGTTCATACTCCTGAACTAAACTCCAACAAAGGCTAAAAAAATCCCCAGCGAAGTTAACGGGATCCCATTTCTTTTCCCATTATCATCCATTTCCTCGGCAGCAAACATAAGACTGATCCCTTCAAATGAAGTCCACCAATAGACCATCTATCCCAAACCATCAAAGGGAAATCATTTCAAATCAAGGTTCGAGGCACCTAAGACGTCATCTCCAAGGTTCGAGGCACCTAAGACGCCATCATGAAGGTTCAAGGCACCTAAGACGCCATCATTAAGGTTTAAGGCACCTAAAACGCTATCACACACAACACGAGGAAAGCGATAAATCGCAATCATCCCCTAATTCGACAAACCGAAATCATTAATAGGGCGACTTCCCAAAAATAGTCAAACCATAGGGCGACTTCCCAAAAATAGTCAGATCATAGGGCGACTTCCCAAAAATAGTCAAACCATAGGGCGACTTCCCAAAAATAGTCAGATCCTAGGGTGACTTCCCAAAAATAGTCAAACCATAGGGCGACTTCCCAAAAATAGTCAGATCATAGGGCGACTTCCCAAAAATAGTCAGATCATAGGGAGACTTCCCAAAAATAGTCAAACCATAGGGCGACTTCCCAAAAATAGTCAAACCATAGGGTGACTTCCTAAAAATAGTCAGATCATAGGGCGACTTCCCAAAAATAGTCAAACCATAGGGCGACTTCCCAAAAATAGTCAAACCATAGGGTGACTTCCCAAAAATAGTCAGATCATAGGGCGACTTCCCAAAAATAGTCAAACCATAGGGTGACTTCCCAAAAATAGTCAAACCGTAGGGCGGCTTCCCAAAAATAGTCAGATCATAGGGCGGCTTCCCAAAAATAGTCAAACCATAGGGCGACTTCCCAAAAATAGTCAAACCATAGGGCGACTTCCCAAAAATAGTCAGATCATAGGGCGACTTCCCAAAAATAGTCAAACCATAGGGTGACTTCCCAAAAATAGTCAGATCCTAGGGTGACTTCCCAAAAATAGTCAAACCGTAGGGCGGCTTCCCAAAAATAGTCAGATCATAGGGTGACTTCCCAAAAATAGTCAGATCCTAGGGTGACTTCCCAAAAATAGTCAAACCGTAGGGCGGCTTCCCAAAAATAGTCAGATCATAGGGCGACTTCCCAAAAATAGTCAAACCATAGGACGACTTCCCAAAAATAGTCAAACCATAGGGCGACTTCCCAAAAATAGTCAGATCATAGGGCGACTTCCCAAAAATAGTCAAACCATAGGGTGATTTCCCAAAAATAGTCAGATCCTAGGGTGACTTCCCAAAAATAGTCAAACCGTAGGGCGGCTTCTCAAAAATAGTCAGATCATAGGGCGACTTCCCAAAAATAGTCAAATCTTAGGGTCGACGACTGAAGATGGTCGAAAAACCCGAACTACGACTGGCTTGATTCCTCTTAAGGATACGTAGGTAGCCTATCATTAGGTTCAGCCATCCGACCGAAAATGGTCATTCCTATCCCCACAGAGAGATAGCCATCCGACCGAAAATGGTCATTCCTATCCCAGCGATACGGATATACAATTTCAGCCATCGGACCAAAATGGTCATCTCTTATCCCAGCAGAAGTTTCTCTCCAAAGAACCGACTGCAGAGCTCGCTCATCAAGGTTCGAGGCACCTAAAACGCCATCATCTCCAGGGTCAAAGACCCGAACTACGACCGGCTTGATTCCCATTCGGGATACGTAGGTAGCCTATCGCTAGGTTCAGCCACTTGATCACTTGATCATCCTGTCAAATATGGAGCCTTACTCTTATCGACGACCCCGCTTCCTTCGAAAGCACCGTCGCCGAGGGGCTACTGTAAGTGCTCCAATTTGAGTTGGTAGCTTTTTCGTTAGAAAATTAACGAAAGTTATAACATTACTAACATTTCTAACAATTCCTAAACCTTTCTAACAAAGTAAGGGTAAAGTGGGCATTGCCATTTAAAGTTAAACCAAGAAAAGAATCTCAAAAAGCAAAAGAAATTGGAAAAATTCGAATTGGGCAAGTTGAAAAAACAAGCTGTTTGAATTTTTGAAAATATTCCTTCTGTCCAAAAGGCTGCAGCGAAGTGAACAGTGCACGCGTCAATCGGATCCGCGCGGACATCTTTGTCCCTCACAGGGGGCTATAAATTGAACCCTCCTCTCTCAGTTTACACAACACATTTACACACAGAAGCTGCATTTTGAAGGAAAATAGAGAGAAAACAGTGGGAATCCTTAGATTGCCACCATTTTCTCTTGAAACTTTCCCAATTTCACTTCAACCATTCTCATATCACTCTTAAACACACCAAGCTCAAGCTTAAAACACTACTCAAGAGGAAGATTAGGGAGAAAACATAGAGGACTTAAGTGTTATCTACTTGTTTTCTCTTTGATCAACTCTATCATCAAACCCTAAACACATTCAAGCCTTGAATCCACCCAAACACAACTCCAAAACACCAAATCTTGATACTCCTCAAGTCAAACGCCAAATATTGATACTCCTCAAGTCAAATTCCAAGCCTAGGAAGATAAGGTGTCACCATTGGTAAAGCCCTCCTTCTCTAAACCCTAAAATTCCCTTTTAACCTCTTGTTCATCTTGTTCTTCTTATTTTGATTTGCTTTATGTCTAATTTAACTTAAGTCTTGACCTAAGATGGTCATCTTGAAGTTCATCTTCATGAATGACCATCTCAAATGGTCCAAATTTTAAATCTCTAGTTGATTTGTCTCTTTAATTTCATCTCTACAAAATATCCCCTTTCCCTTTGCAAAGAACATGTTTAAACCCCATAAAATTCCCCAAGGATGACTTGAATATGATAACCACTTAACAAAAAGTAGTGGAATCAAGTCTAGGGATAAAAATGGGGTGAACATAGATGCAAATCCCCCAAAAATCACATTTTCCCTCAAGAACATCTTGCTGTCCAGTAGCATTGTTCTGAGATCTCAGTCCATTTTCCTATTTTTTGGACATACAGAAACTTGGAATTTGGTGTTGACTACAAAATACTTTTTGTAGCCAACATCCAGATATTTCCAGACATATTTTTACTTTATTTTTTGCGTGAGTAAAACTCCATTTTTCAAATTTTCTTTTAAAGGTCAGTTCATCATTTTCTGGAAATCCAGATTTCATATCTGAGATTTCCAGAAGGTTTTGACCCCTCAAATAATCTCCAAAATGAAAAGTTCTTTTATAGAAACCTTATTTAAGGTGTTTTGAACATTTTTTATTCTCGGACTTTTCCCAGATTCTGGAGTTTTAATGCCCTAAAGTCCATTTCAAAATCAAGTGTCCACTGCCTTTTTCATTCTGGCAGAAATGGTTTTCAACTTCAAAAAATCTTTTGAGTACCAAAACTCAACCCAAAAATCATACCAAAAATCATGGGATCTGTCCTAAGTCTAATAAAGGATTCCCAATTTTTACTTTCCTCAGTTTCAACTTATTTTGGCCAAGGTAACACACACACACACACACAAACAAATGATTTTAAAATGTTTGGAAGTCTCGTTTTACGAGGCATTCCGGGTGCACACTAACGTCCTTCCCGGCGTGTAACGTGACCTCCGAACCCAAATCTCTAATCTCGGGCATTTTTCAAAGTTTTGTCCCTTAAAACAAAAATGGCGTGGCGACTCCGTTTGATTTCAAAAAATCGGGTACATCACACGTACGGATCAATGCCTCTTTACAAGGAGGTCCGTACGGATTGGTGTATGCAGTAAACTGCTTTAAAATTGGGAAAGAAAGGTGACAACTTCTGGGTTGACCATAAAACCCAAAAAGAGGGAAATGTCCAATTTTAGGGTTGTCATGTCTAAGCCTTACAATAGTACAACAATGGTGGTTTCAAACTTTTCTTGAGAAACAACAATGGAGATTGTTTGCCTCAATTAAAGAAATGAGAAACCTTTTAAATGTTTAAACTTGAACCTTTATTACATTTTAACAAGAAAGTGAAAGAGACGAAGTTACATCAACGTTGTAATCATAATCCCTAGAACCACTGTTAGGCCCAATTGGTAGGAAAATAGGCTAGAGGGGGGGTGAATAGCCTGAGAAAAACTTTTTCTTAAACTCTTGACAAAACCTTTGAAAATATCCAAGTACCTTATCAGAGGCTAACCGATGGAAACCAGTTTGCACAGCGGATAAAATGATACCAGTTTGGACTTATATAACAATTGGTTAGGAAGTAGGATTTCAAAGAGTTTGTTAAACTTTCATGCAATGGTATTTTCCAATGTAACAGGCAAGCAGTAACTAGGAATCAGTAGGTTGTGACCGGTTGAGAGAATGTCAACCGGTTACAACAACACAAATAATAATGAGCAAACAAACAAAGGAAATGCCACAGTTGTTTGAGAGGTTCACAGTGTTAAATAACTTCTATGTCCTCTACCAAGTTTGATCAAAACTTGGATTTGTGAAAGTGCACTATTAATGATACCTAACTATTACAAATTGCAAGCCATATGATTGAAGGCTGCTAAAAGTAAAGTGATCACTAATGGATCGTGCTACAAGAATGACCAGGTGTTTTCTAGAGATGTGTTCACAATATTGAACTGATTTCTCTAGGGTGTGTGTGTGATTCAATCAATGTGTTTCAATCATAGTCTTGTTTGGGAACACTACAAGTATTGATTGATGGTGCTCAGTGTTTGTCCTAACAGAGATAGTCTAGTGAATATGAGGGACTTAAATGCCTTTGAACTTGAATGCCTTTGAACTTGAATGCTTGAATGCTGGTAGTTCTTGGCAACTTACCCTCAAAGATCTTAAATGCACTAACTCTCTTCAATGCTCTGGAGGAGGTATTTATAGTGAACTTCAAAATTAAGTTGTTGTCTCTGAAGAGGTTGAAGGAATGACTTGGACTGACAAGCATTTAATGAGGATATCTTTTGCATTGAATGTCTGAGATTTGATAAAGATATTTTTCATTGAGTGGATGAAGAGATGTGAGTACTGGTAAATTTGACATTCCTCTTTGAGTTACTGACATGTTGCAGGAATGCCTTTTCAGCGTGCTCTTTTACAAACTTCAGCTAAATTGAGGGCTGGGTAGTTGGGAGCAATAAATGCATCAGCTGGCCAAGAGAAGCTTGTTGAAGAGGTTTGACCAGTTAGCAACTGAGGAGGTCATGACCGGTTGACTGTCTCAACCGGTTAAGGGGTTGACCAGTTAAGCAGGCTGATCGATTAAGCAGGCTGACCGGTTGAGGCTGTCAACCGGTTGATGAAGCTTCTAAGACAAGTAACCAGATTACCACAAGGAAAATCTTTAGGGTCTTCAAGTCTTTAAACTTTGAGAAAAAAATACATTTATAAAATACTGGCACTAGCACTAAGGGAACCTAACATACATAGAAAAATTCTAATTAGTCTAGTTAAAATTATGGATCCTCAATAATGCTTATTATGATTGAGATTAAGCAATTCTAAATCTATACATATATTTGACTAACAACCACATCTTTAACATGAGTTATAAGTTCATCATTTGAGATTAGGGTTACTTGTATCATAGTAACTCAAAAGGAAAAAAGGATCAAAAGATGATCTTAAAAAGTAAATACATTTGGAAGTAAGTAATGGAAAGACAATACATGGAATATAAACAAACCACTATCACCATTAGACCTCCATTTTTAAGCACATTGTGCATGGAAAATCTTGTAAGATCATTTAGATGGTTTGGTCTACAATGTACAAAACAAGTAAAGACTACATTATAAATGGTATATTTAACAACAATAATTCATAATACATTAAAAGACCTGGAAATGAAAGATTAAAACATTATTTAGGTTTTGGAAGGAGATCTCACCAATATTGGTTCTTTTCTATCTTCCTAGGGTTTGATTTTGTGGGAAAAGTATGTGATTTGCTTAGGGTGATTAATAAGGAGGGAATTCTATCACTTATGCAGAATGTCCCCTAATGCTCACTCTTCTCATATTTTCTTACCTTGTATGGCTTTGTAGTGCTGTTGGATGTCTGAAATGAAGGAGCAAGAGGCCTGTATTTATAGCCTCTGGAAATAAAAAGAGGTCCGCACGGAAGACTCTTCCTTTTGCAAGGTAGTCCGTGCGGACCAAGTACAATGTCAGTATTTTTTTTACTTTTTGTCATTCATGAGAGGTCCTTTTGATGTTTTTTTATTTACAAAAGGTCCTTCCTTGCTTTGTTTGATCAATTTGACCCTTGGGAAGTCACAGGACTTTGTGATTATTTGTAAGTGAACCCTCGGTGTCCTTTCGGCATGCTCGGATGGAGAGCGGTCCGAATTGGGATACTTATAGTAGGGGAGGCGAAATTGTGAAAGTGCCTAAACTGGTGTTAGAGACGCCGCAATCGTGGGTCACCGGTGGGAAAGGTGGCCGGAGGAGAGATGGGAGTGGGCGCTGGAGTTGGCCGGAAGGGATGATAGAGAGAGAAAGACAGATTGAGAAGGGGAAAGGGAAGGTGCGTATGTGAGGAGAGAGGAGGGAAGATAAGGTTTTATTAGGGGTCTTAGGGGCAATTTATCATTTAAGGATTCCTGGATCATATGGTAATATTGATTCTAAACATTGGACTAGGTGGTTAATTTTCAAAATGCTTTTTTTAATGGTTGATTCGATTGGGATGAGGGATCATGCAGTAATAATCCCTAGAATTTATCAAATATACCAACACAGTGCGAGAGCAGTCATCTACAATTGTTAAAACATAAGTTGCTCCACACAAAGCATTTGTCCAAGATAATCACCCCAAAGATCAATATGAATTAAATCAAAACTCCCTTCGGAATAGCTCTCACTAGTCAAAAATTTATCTCTAGTTTTTTTGGCTTTGCAACAAATTTCACAAACATCTTTATTAGCACTATCCTAACTAACAAATGAAAGCAAACGAACTACTTTACTTGATGGATGTCCCAACCGTTGACACCATAACTCATGCTTCTCAAGTTCCTTATTGTTACAGACTCGTGCTTCGGTAGACTTCCTCAAGTAACACAACCCCTCGTTTTGTTCACCCGTATCAATCAACGTCTTCAAGATCAGTCCTACATTACACAAAGCTTGTCAAAAAATTGCACAAAATTATTCGAGTCACAAAGTAACTATGAGACCAAATATAGATTGTAATTGAATGATGGCGCATATAACACATTTTGCAGAATAAGTTTAGGCCCAATTTTGACATTGCCTTCTTTTGTGGAAATGATGTACTTCCTATTAGGCAGTCATACTCGACTGGATTCAATGTTATGAACATACCCAAGCAAGGCAAGATTTCTTGCTATATGTCGATTAGAATCGCTATCTACTAGCCAAGAATTATCATTCATCTTAGCATTCATACGCTCATTACTTTTAGCGTTGGTCTGCATCATGGCTTTGAAACTGCTCCACTATTCACTTGTGAGTCCCAAGAGTTGAGCACACTCTACATTTTTCATCCCTGCACCATCCTCATCATTCACTTATACATGTTGGCTCGAGCCCTGAAAGACTCGCGCTCTCTCACTCCTTTTGTGGTAGCCGTGACATTATTCCCTTTCTTTCCCTTTCCATTTCGTGAGGACTGCTCGCCCCATCATTTCGGATATCCCACAAGCTTGAAACAAGAGTCAGCTTTATGTCCCTTCTTCTTGCAATGTCCGCAAGTAACATTGCCCATCTATTTTCGCTCCCCCTTGGATTTCGGACCCCAAAATTGGTGCGCACCACAAAGCTCATAGGTTCTGAGTACCCTTCTCGCGCTCTCGCTTTGACACGCTCCTATCTCACCACCATTGAATAAGCTTTGTTTACATTGGGAAGATGCTACGAGTTCAAAATGTTTAATATCACATTCTCGAACTTAGGTGACTCGATTCCCATAACAAACTGGTGCACTCGTTCCTCCTCCCTTCGTTGAGTAAGCTTTAAGTTGATATCACATTTGCATCCAGTGCAAGAACACGTTGGAACCTTATAGTCATTCAATTCATCCCATAGCTTCTTAAGCTGACCATAGTTAGGGGTGGCTTGGTAGGTATACCAATTATATTTTTCTTATACCATGTACCTACCAAGTTTAACTTGGTACATGAAAATCAATACCAGTACCAACCGATTAAGTCGGTATACCAACTAAGTTGGTACGGTAGGTACTCGGTTGGTACGAGTTGGTACTAGACTCTACCAAATGTATATATTAAAATAACAATTTTTCTATTAAGACCAAATAAATATAATAGTACATCATTATAAAATTCAAAAGAGATTATAATATAATAATAAATCCCCAAAGTGCTTATAGCTACAAGACAATAACATTAAAATAGTGCTAAATGACATTGTTCAATATGAATGATAAATAAATAACAAATATAAAAATAATATGACAATAACAATAATAGTAACAATAAAAAATCCATAATGAGAAAGTGATCATTCAGGGGCATTCAGACAACTAACTTGAACTACAACTTTCGACAATAATAACCAGTTCATTCTCAAGCCAAGAGATTATCACATCAACTCTAATTTGAAATCTTTCATTGTACCAATAAAACAAACATGCTAACTTCTTAATGAATAGCGTGACCAAAATAAATATGTAAAGAAGGACCTGCTGAAGCAATAGTGTCAAAGGACCATGGAAGGAAATTAGTATCCCCATGTAAGTCAATATAAGAACCATGGAATCACACAACTAAACAGAATAAAAGAAGAAATTTTACATGTATTAAATAGATAGATTTCCAAACCAGGGATCCAAAGAGACAGTTTTCTGAAAGCTGGAATAATGGCTGAAGGAGCGTCTGAAGCGATTGTGTTGTGTGAGAATCGAGAGACTGAGAGTCTGTAGGTAGGGTTATTGGGCTAGGGTCAATTAAGTAAATTAATATATATATATATATATATATATATATATATATATATATATATATATATATATATAAAAAAATTAATATTTTAAAAAATTACAATTGGTACTCGGTATACCAACCAATTTAAATTTCTGTACCGAGTACCAACCAATTTGATATAATTGGTACGGTAGTACCGTACCAACATTTCGGTATACCAATTTGTATGTACCAATTATAATTGGTACGGTTGGTACACATGTTGATTGGTATAGATTTGAAAATTTTGCCAACCCTAACCATAGTAGGCGGCCACACTTTCGTTCTTCTGTTATTTACAATTGGCTAGGTCATACTTTATCTGTTGCACCCTTGGCCCATTGCCAACCGAGAATCTCTACTCTAAGTCGTCCCACAAAATCTTTGCCTCCTTTACGTAAGTCACAATGGATTGAAGATTCGGTTCAATGGTGTTGAAGATCCATGACACCACCATTGAGTTCACTGTCCGCCAAAGTTCTAGTTCACCCGCCATTGCTGGACGTTCAATCGTTCCATCCAATTTTCATCTTGGCTCTCAGCGAACCCTTAATAACACAAGCCTATTCTTCGTAGAATTCTCCTTTCAATTGTGCATGAGTGAAAATTTGTCCTAAATTGTCACTCGATGAAAGGAAGTATGGGGTTCTATTCTAACTATTCTTAACAGCCATTTGCGTGGAGTTGTGTTTAGGTTTAAGGTTTTTTCGAGATCACAACTATGGTACCAAGTTGGAAACCAAGATGGAGAGAGAGGAGAATTTTCTCTGTTTATTCCAATGTCATGAACGGCTATTTATACAACCTAAAGATCTAGGTCTAATCTTGTTACATATATTTACAATCCTTGTTAATCCCTAAGATTAAGCTAACAACTTGATTGATATCAATTTCTAAAACATCGCTAACTATTTGATATGCATACACATAAACAAGAAAATGAGATATACAAAATGATAAGAAAATAAATCTTGAAATCTACGGGAAGAGATATCGTAAATCCGAAAAACATACGTGCTCCTGAACCAGACACTTCTCCGGGCGCTCCTTGGGAGCTGGTGGACGCTTTTTAGAAGTTCTCTGCTCCTTGAGAGGCGCTACTTAGAATTTCTAACATATAATTATCTCACTTTTACTTTAATCTTGAAGTTTATATGATACGAAACAATTATCAACACGTTCCAATAGTAATATTCCAACATTAATGGTTTTTTTATTTAATTTAATACACGTTAATCGAAAAGCATTTCTCGATAAAAACACAACTTGTATTTGGACAAAATTGACATAAGTAAATAATTTAGAGGGCAATAAAAAGCCAGACTTAAAATTGTAAGGCCAAAAGTACAATTTCCACTAAAATCGGGGTGAAAATAGTAAAAATATGAAAATAAATGTAATAAAATAAATAGTGTGAGATGAGAGAGGAGCTAACAGCCAAAAATCTGAGCGAGAAAGGGAAAAAGGGAACAACGGAAGTGGGAAAATGTCGTCCAATTCTTCGAGTCTATTTGTCTTGTTGAACCGATAGTGTGTGCAAATTTCTCCAATTTGGTATTCAATCTCCATACTTTTGATCACAAAGTAGAGGTGGAGGAACTCTGTGTGTGTGCGTGAGTATGTGAAATCGCCGGCGATGGTGAATTATTGTAAATTTTTAGGTTCAGATGGATGAATAATCTGTTCTCCGAAAAATGGCTTCGGTTATTTGGCGTTCTATGTGATTTCGTACAATCAGATCGATTGGAAAAGGTTTTGAGTTGCTGGTTTTAGGAAATATTAAATATAAATTGCGTCAATTTTGGTTAAGGGAGCAGAAATGGACAACGAAGGCGATGTTACCATGGCTCCAGAAAGTCTAGACTGGAAATTTTCTCAGGTCTTCGGTGAACGGTCTGCCGGTGAAGAAGTTCAGGAAGGTATAAAGAAATATTCATTTTATGCGAATTATTTGAATTTAATTAATGTTATATTTGTGGCTTGTTAGTGTTTTTTTGCATAATTGTTGATGGAATTATTGTGGCAATTGTTTGGTGGAATTGTTAATTAAGGACTCTTTTTGCTGTTCGATTATCATTGATAGAGGACTGTAATCAGAGTGTTAAGTGTTTGCTCGATGGTGTGAAAGAAAGGGATTACATCCTGCTTCTTGGCCTGCTGATCTTGGTGCTAGAGAATTGATATTAGAGGCACATTGACTTTGGTTCAGTAATACAATTCCAACTTCTATGAAGTAAACCCTTCATCCCAAATTAAATGTGAATTTATAGTTTTTTTAAGTACTTTTAGCAGTACATAAACCTAAATATTGTTAGTGCTTGCACTATAGTATTGCAAGTGCAATTTAGGGCATGATAGTTGACAGAGGTGATTTTTGTAACCTCATTAGAAATGGGCATTCATTTTGGGATGATATCTTTTTGGAAATGACACTCAACTTTGAAAAAAGAGTGCAATTTAAGATGAGCACAAGATTTAAGCTTTGAAATCAAATCTTCTGTTGAGAAGTGATGAAACTTGCTTTGAGAAGGCAAGATTTCGTCACAAGTGGAGTACATGACTAAGGAGAGGGAGAGGGCTCTCTATTGTTTCCGCTCATATTGCTTGAGAAGGTGCATGTGGCTACTCTTTTGTTACTTATGAATGAGGGTTGGGTTCTGTGTTTAGGCTTCATACATTGGTCAAGCCTAAAAGAAAAGAAGCTCCATTTTTACATTCTTTGAATTCTCATCTTAGGATGGTGCACTTGGCTGCACTTAGTTACGGAATGCCTTCTTTAAGAAAAGGACACGGGGAAGGCTAAAAGGAAATAGATTGCCTTGTGGCATGTTGGTGTCAGGGCTTACGTCATTGCATTGGGCTACTTAACAATAAAGAATTGATTCCTATTTTTCATTTCCATATCAGCAACTTCAAATGATCATGTCATAACTATCTACATGTAATGCAGATTAAGTCCCAGAGTGTTTTGTTGCATGTGTTCACAAACGAAAAAGGGTGCTATCTTCCCTAGTTATGGCAAGAGCCACATGCCACAGTTTAAGTAACTATCTTTGTTGGGGAGATGGTGAAAGTGTTCCATCATGCAAGGCTTAACTGTTCTAGCAAGAGAAAAAGATACTATGTTGTCACTTTAGTCATACTATGGAGGAAAGTTGACTTCAAAACTAAAACGATATGCCTGCGATCACTTAAGTTAAAAGGTCATTAATGGTGTTTGTCATTTGATAAATTAAGTTTCGTGAAATGGAAAAGTGGTCATTTGCTATTATGCAATTGATATTTACCTATGAATTTGAACAATGGTGAAGGGCTCTATGGATAACTTGTTGGTCAACTATAGGCAGGTTGTAGGTATAGGCTTAGTAATAGCTCTTAATATGGTCCAAAATTTGCAGCAGAGTTGGAAGTGTTTCATGTAAAAATGTGATGCTATCAGTGCTAGAAATGAGAACTTGTTGTATAGCAAAAGCTCTTACTTATTAGCCTGAACAAAAGGATTCATATGAGCGATACCAACCGAAGTACTTGGGATGACATGTTGAATGTATTGATCCAAGAGAGGTAAAAAGAAGAAAACTCTTGCTCCGCAAAATAAAAGTCCCCTTTGACCAGACACAGTTTAAGTAAAGCATTTGACTCTATTATTAAAAGCTTCGGCCCAATATGGAGGAGTATTTATCAAGGATAAAAATGTGAACTTTCTATGCCTAAACGATATGGCCAACTATGAATGAGAGTATGCACCAAAGCATAGTTGCGAAAGGCTAGCGTCTCTCTCGCCCGCCTCGCCGTTTTGGCGCCTTTAGGGGTCGACCGCCTTTTGGTTTTATGGCGGGCTGTTATCCGCCTTTTAGGCCAGGCGAGGCGTTTCTTGGTTATGGTAAGAGGCGTGAGGAGTCCGCCTTTGTCGAAAGGCATAATAGGCGTATGTGTAGTGTTAGACTATGTCATTTTGTAATTTTAGTTTCAATAATTGAACTTACCTAATGCGTTGTTTTGGGATAATATGGAGTAAAGAAAGCTTGTGGCGTACATGAGAAAGAAAGATATCCATAATTTCTCTCGAGCAATCAAAAGAAAATAAGTGTGATAAATAACAAATTAGAACGATGACAAAGGAGTGGGACAAAAACACTACAAATAGCTTGCTTTATTCAAATTTTTAAATGGAGGTTTGCAAATTTTAATATGTTTACTAATTTATTTATTTTTTCGCTTTACTTTGGGTCTCCTTTGTCATTTGAAGTTTTAACTATATCTTATGTCCATCATTAGGTATGAAATTATACATTTGAAATTATATATTCAAATTCACCTATTTCACGCTTTTAAATGACTACTTGTTTACTGATTTGAACATAAAATGTGTTTTTTTGTTTTAGAATTCTCACTTTTGGGTGTTTTAGTTGTGTTAAGTTGCTATTACATGTGTAATTGTGACATTTATTTAATGCAAAATTCTTGTTCTTAACATGTTTAACCTTTGTTTAATATATTTTACATATATATTATTTTACTATTCATTTTGTTCTATTTTACCGCCTTGCTCGCCTTTCGGCCGCCTTTCAACCGCCTCGCCATTCGCCTTTTCTAGGAACTTCTCGCCTTTCGCCTTTAACAACTATGCACCAAAGTATAAAAATGTGAACTTTCTATTCCTAAATTGGGAAGTATTGTAAAGGGCCACTTTTTTGGGACATCCCAATAAGGAATATGGGACTCTTATATTGGGATGGGGGGAATAGTTTATTGGGATTACTAGCTAGTCATGTAAGCCAGTCAATTGTCAAGATTCGGGGATAATGTGCACATTGGCTTTCAGGAGTTCGGTTATAACATTGAATACCTAGAAGCAAGCTAACTATGTTCCTGCTATGGCGGCAAAAAAACAGATTTAATTAGAAACATTGATGTAATAACCATCCAAAATTGATGGTTATAGTGCATCTCAGTCCTTCGACAAGCAACCCACCAGCTTGAAGTCTTGCAACATAACTTATACATTCACACATTTATACACACACACACACATACACACTTGTTCCTGCATGGGATTATGATGAATTTTACTTTTAGGTTTACTTCTGAAATGAAAGAAGTATTAATTAAATTATATTTCTATATGCTCTCGGATGCAGTTGATATCATTTCAGCAATAGAATTTGATAAAAGTGGGGATCATCTGGCAACTGGAGATCGTGGGGGTCGTGTGGTTTTATTCGAAAGAATTGACAAAAGAGATGTATGTGTTAATGTTTTGTTTCTTTTTGAATCATTGTCATACTAAGCTTTGGTTTGACCACTGTTGTGTATTTTACAATATGAACATCTAATACATAGAATGGTGGTCATCGAAGCGATCTAGAGAGAATGGATTGTTCAAGCGGTCGGCATCCCGAGTTCCGTTATAAAACGGAATTTCAGAGCCATGAGCCAGAGGTTGTCCTTCCTATTTTTGATCTCGAAAATTGATGTTTGTTTTGCCATGTTCTTCCTGTTTGATATCCAGTATCATTTAGCGCTGGTTTCATTCATTTTTGCGTTCAGTTTGACTATCTCAAGAGCTTGGAAATTGAGGAGAAAATTAATAAAATCAGGTGGTGCCAGACAGCTAATAGTGCGTTGTTTCTGCTGTCTACAAATGATAAAACCATCAAATTCTGGAAGGTAAGACATTATCAAATTATGAGAAAACTTGCTGTTGAATTTTTATCTTGCAAGCTTTATCCTATTAAAGACAAATTGGCTTCTTGTTACTCTCAATAAAGAACTCTTAATATTTGTTTTCAAGGAAACTGTGGTAGAGTTTTAATATCCTGGTTGTTTTATGGGTGGTGGGTGGATAATATCGTGGGTGTACCCAAGACATTAATGGCAAGTGACAGCGATAACACAAAAATAATTGATGTGAGTACACATGTGTGACAGTAAAAGTTTCCGTTATAGTTGAAAATCTAAAATTAGAGCCATTTGCTTTGATGCTGGATACGTAGGGACCAATAAGGTCAGATTAGGAGTGATGATATTGATATCGTGAGCAATGTAGACTGGCAACACCATAACTAACATGGGTGTGATAATTAGAACTGTGGCTAAAAGAAAATCTTTGCTGTAATATAATAACAGAAAAATGTAGCTGACTATAAGCATTTCAAATAGAAGATAGGTTGAGTCGGGTGTTGGGTTATTAGAAAAAGGTGGATCACTAGGTAAGGTCTGAGCTTGACAGAAATGATGTTAAGCACAAGATGTACAACAGTACCAATAAGCACATCCTGGTTTCCTCCCAGCTGCTTGAAAGTTTCATGGTTGTTGGTTGACCATATCTTCTTCAGATTAGACCCTCCTTAAATGAATTAACAATCATGTTTGCATTCTTGAACATATTGTAACAAAGGGCGAGTTCGTCTGTATTTGAATCATTCTGATGTAATTTTCTTTAAGACCTGTCACTTGCTGATCCATGATAGCTAGGGAGCTTTTTCGTTTTAAGATTTGTATAAGAAGTATCTGAAAATTTTGGAAATAGGGGGGCGGGGTGGTGCTGGAGCTGCTGCATCATCTTCAAAAAGGCATTGTTGTCTCTCTGAAAATTTAAATGTTTTAAAGGTTCATGGGGTTTTGCCAAGTGATTTACAACAGAAGCATCAGAGATACATCATCACAGCATATAGTGCAACTCTTCACTTCCGTGCTTGTTTTGTCGATAGACTAAGGAACTTCTTGAAATTAGTGAGAGGATTATCTTGAGTATATGTTGGGGATCATAATCTTTTTGCTTCACAGTTTTTTCCTTGTATTTTCGATCTATGACATTAATAGATAGTTACCATGTTGTTATTCTGGAAAACCCACAGTCTTGCTTAGCAAATGCGCATACTTGTGACCGCAGTTGTACTAATACAGTGTGGTGATTTCCTATTCTTTATTGCTGAACCAGGTCCAAGATAAGAAGATCAAGAAAGTATGTGACATGAATGTGGATCCTATAAAATCTACGCTAAACGGATATGTTGGTGGTTCAAGTGTTTCAGCAAGCTCTAAAACACATATTGCAAATGGATCGAGTTCTTTGGGAAATAATCTTTCTTTCCCACCTGGTGGAATTTCATCCCTTCATTTACCGATGGTAGTTGTACTTGAACTGATTATATACTTTCACAGAAATTTCCATCTTCCAAGTAGATTGATCTTGTGCTTCAAATATGCTAATTATGATACATTGAAATCTCATATAGAAATTTCCATCTCTTTCATGCTATAGGGACTTTATTGTGTGGTAATTGAAAGAAGGGGATGCATGTGTTATTCCCCTTGGTTTCTATGACTTAGTGACTTTGTCTTGTTCTTTGTAATTTATGGCACTGACAATATTTCCTTCTTTGATGGTTAGGTAACTAGTCATGAGACAAGCCTTGTGCCCAGGTGTCGAAGAATATATGCTCATGCTCATGATTATCATATCAATTCTATCTCAAATAACAGGTCCTTAGCTCATCTTCTCTGGGGCAGTTAGCCTTTTACTCTTTGTTTTTTTGTAATTTCTTATGACAATAACCAGTTAGATTTTTTCATCAATATTTGAATTCCATTGGTATCTATATAATAACTATAAATATAGGGAGAATTATATGGCTGTCGATGACACTAGTGAGAAAATGGAGAGGGAACCCCTTGGAGTAAAGAGTAGCCGAAAGAGAAAAGGAAGATAGGTGCCGAGCAGGGGGGTGTTAAGCCTTTTTTTTTCCCAGGAGAATGTGGCTCTAAAAGAATTATATGCTGTTGCTGCAGTATCATCTTTCACTGTTTAACCTTCATGTATACAAGAATAGACTTAAGGTTATAAATTGATCCTAGTCGCCTTAGTAAGCTTCCAGATGTACTGCCACCTTTACCGTTTTAGCAATGACCAAAACATCGAGAATTATTTTGCTACTTCTCTTTTTTTACTATTTTTTTGGTTTGAAGTTTTTCGCTTTTCAAAGTTGTAGCTCCTCTATGCCTTTTGTATTTGTGCTTTTGTGGACAATGTGCTCACAAAGAAGATTTCTTTTCTAGTTTTACAGTTTTTGTGGTTGAACATGCAGCTCAGATTGACTGCCTTTTCTTGGCAATTCCTTTCAGGCACTTCTATTATTACTGGTTTCTCATGACTCTGTTGAGTATCCTGCATTATAGTTATGATCAATGATCTACTGTCTAGAAGTAAATATCTATTTTAGTACTCTCTCCATCCCAAAATGAATGTCCAATTTTAATGTTGAGTGATATTTAAGAAAGTTGGAACTTAAGTATTTTTTAGTAGCTTAAGTATATAAAAACTCTTGATGATCTCACCATATTGCATCATCAGTGTAAATGTGAAGTAGAACTTGTTGATTGATGATGGATGAATTATCAACTCTCCAAATTTTGGATGTTCATTTTGGGACCATTTTTTTTTTTTTTTGGAGAATATGACATTCATTTTGGGACGGAGTAGTTTGATAGTTGTAGAGGACGATCTTAAACTTTGGGATGAAGGATAAACGGCACGCAAAATCCAAGCTTACTCGCCATTGAACTTGAACTGACTTTCGATGATTTAGTTTTCATGAAAAGCTCTTTACTTTGAAAACTTGGTGGAGAACCTCTTTGTGTTACTGAGATTTTAAGAACTAGCTTCAGCACAGTGATATGGTTGCTAGTATCTGGAGGTAATGGGTTAATTTTATTGGAAGTGTCTTGCAGTACGACTATCTTGATTAGATCCATCCATCCCCAATGTCAGCGGTGGCCGGAGACTTGGGCGGTCCTTTTTTATTTCATACACTTCCATCTCATGTCTCTGGTTCATTTTTGTATTAGCAAAATATTGTTCTGAATGCCGTGTCATCTACATTGTCCTCCACTATGTAATGAATTTGAATGCTGTTTCATGTCTTTGTATACTCTAAAAATGGTCACGGAGTTCTAATTCATGTTCATGTTAGAGGGCAGATTGTGGCTGTTATCTCTGTTCTAATAGAAGTAAACTGTATACGAGAATATTATACCTCAAGAAATCCATTCTCAGAAAGAGATTAAGCAGGACCATGCACATAACAAAAACAATAGAATAAGTCCCTGCAGTGTGAAACTAACCATATAATCTGCAAAAGCAACATCATCTCCTGGAAAAAAGTTACAAAAGTGAAACTGCTACTATAATAATGATGTAAAATCAGAGCGCTACCTCTTTTATGTCCACACTTATTACATGATCATAGTTTTCACCAGTGAATCGCATCTGAGTTTATGTTTGAGCACTTGGTTAAAATCCTTATTGTTTGTCATGCAGTGATGGTGAAACTTTTATTTCGGCCGATGATCTGCGAATAAATCTTTGGAACTTGGAAATTAGTAGTCAAAGTTTCAATATCGTAGATGTGAAGCCTAAAAACATGGAGGATTTAACAGGTAAAGTTTTTTCGTTACGGATTTTGAAATGCAGATACTATGTTAAGATTAATGCTAGATAACAAGTCTGGCGCATTTGATTAATTCTTGTCACTGACTCAACCAATTAAACTTTGGTTGAGGAGCACCTGTTAGGTCATCCTCTCTTTTCCGTTGGTGCTAAGTTGAGTTTTCTCAAGATTTGAAATTTGTGTGTTGTGACATGAATAATGGTCTTTCTCTTTGGTTCTGTTGGGATTCACTCCATGAAATTTCTTTGTATTGTAAGAAGTGAGACACACTGATGCAACAGAAGCAAGGATAAATATCAAACACTGTTGAATTGCACACGATTACTGGGGAAAGATCTTCAACTCTCGTTGAATCCCGTCCGATTACCGAAAATTAGCAACTCCACTTTTGGGGAATTAAGAGCAACGCTCAATATCAAAATTGTATAAATCAACAACTAATTTTCGTAATTACAATGAACCCTCTTTTTATATGGCTTTTAAAACTTGGATAACAAGTCACACTTCTAAAAATAACCCTAATCTATATAGTACCTTAATATAACTTTAAAACATCCAAATATTGCCTAAATTTACTTCTAAACATAAGATTATTTCATATCTAAATATAAATCCGAAACTACAATAAAATAACCATAATAACCATAATAATTAAAATTAAACTTGTCCTATTCCTATATTGATCTCCATTACACACCATATCACTAATATCTTTTTTTTTTTCTTGTTTGTGCTCTGAATATAGTGTTGGATGTCCCTTCTTGATTGAGATGAACTTTTACTACTAAAAAAAGTGAACCTAAAAACTTGTGACAGGTAAGACGTTGAGAGGAATCTATGTACTCTACTCAGAGAATGGGTTGAAATTTAATTGAATTCTAAAATGTTAACCGCCGATCACAACGGTAAGGTAGATTACTCTGGTAGAACAATGTTAATTAGAACTTAAACATGTTGCTAGCATTAACAGAGTTTCCCATAAAAGTATAAAAGCTATAACATTGTCTACTAATCGCTCATAGAGGAAGAATTGCATAACACTGGTTGAGAGGATTGTTCTTAAAATCCCAGAAAAGATAAGATTAAGTCTTAGTGAAATTTAAAATACTTTCTCTCTTAATGTGTGCCTGGTTGCCTTTGTTTATTGATAGTTTTTCCTAGTCCATTGTTCATATATATAGGTCCCAGGGTTTTGGCAGGCATTATGGAAGGATATAATTTTGATTAGGTTCATGGAAACATGAAGTTAAGTAGCCACTGTCTAGATTATAGGCAGATTAGCGTGTTATGTGTTCTTCCCTCATGCTTATTCTCCTCGTTACAAAGCTGTTTTGTGTGCTTAATGGTTTGTTCACATGTGTATGTCAAAAATGTTTTGTGTGCTATGGCATTTTGTCCATCTTTATATGTAAAATGATCTCTTTCCTTGAGAGAATGATAGATAATTGATATCACCTTCTTGAGTTTGATCTTGCAGAGGTGATAACTTCAGCAGAATTTCATCCTTCACATTGTAATCTATTGGCGTATAGTAGCTCAAAAGGCTCAATCAGGCTTATCGATTTACGACAATCAGCTTTATGTGATACTCATAGCAAATTGTAAGAAGGAATTTTTTCCCGCCCCCTCTTACCAAATCAATATCATAATGTTATCATTTTCTTCAACATGTTCCTTTGTAAAATATTAGGATCCTGCATTGCGATCAAAATTAGTAATCGAAATCAGAAGAGCTACTTATCTGGATTAACATTTTATTTTCATTGCTACAGGTTTGAAGAACATGAAGCTCCTGGCTCCAGATCTTTTTTCACAGATATAATTGCCTCAATTTCAGATATTAAATTTGCTAAGGGCGGAAGGCATATACTAAGTCGTGACTACATGACTCTTAAGGTTTGCATCAAAAAAGTTATCTCAATCACTGTAACACTCATGTAGCAATTTGCAGTTGGGTCTAATACTACACATGTAGTACCTACGCATGTGTAAAAGCACATGATGGAGCTCATGCTAGTGATTCCTTGCAGAGCTGAATAAAGTACTCCATCCGTCCCATAATAAAAGTCGCAATTGACTAGTCAACAATTTTAAGCAATGTGCTTTTACTTGTTTGTACAGTGATTAAAGTGAACTAAAATATATTCTTATTTAGAAATGCAACATTTATTTTGGACGGACCAAAAAAAAATTATGAGACGGAGGGAGTAATAATCTTTTGGCATGTGGGTGTATGATGTATCTTACAGTAAAAAGTGGTCATGTTTTTTTGGTATAGATTTCCAAAGAAAGTGTCTAAATGAAGTTGCACTTATTGATTATGAATGACCTCTTAGCTCACTGAGTGCTTACTATCTTTGTCAGTTGTGGGATATAAATATGGATTCCGGTCCAGTTGCAACCTTCCAGGTTCATGATTACTTAAGACCTAAGGTAACATTCCTCTTGTGAATCTTTCTGTTTTGCCTTGATATCATCAGAATCAGATTTATGATTGATTATAATTCCTCCCCTTGGATTTCAAACAGCTGTGTGATTTGTACGAGAATGATTCTATCTTCGATAAGTTTGAGTGTTGTCTCAGTGGAGATGGGCTGCGGGTAGCTACTGGCTCCTACAGGTCTGACTTTTGAATCCTTGGTTGTTGGTCCTGTTTAGTTAACTTTTTTTTTTTTAATATTTCTTGTACATGTTCCGAAAAACTATTAAGGTTACAGATTTCAGAAGCCAGTTCTTTTTCATCCAGAATACATGTTTGATTACCATTATTGAAAGTCCTTCCCGGAATAGCATTAGTTAATACTCCCCGCATTCCATGTTAAGAGTCCAAGTTGAAAATCAAACTTTTTAATTTTGTATTTTTATGCCTGTATATTTCTTATGATCTGTATTTAAGTTATGTTTTGTTATATTACTAGTAAAAGCCCGTGTCCGAGGACACGGGTTTTTTTTTTTTCGAGGACACGTTTTTTTTTTTTAATTTAATTTTTTTTTATTATTTTTTTTAAGGGCAAAATGGGAAAGGGACAACTTAGTGAGGGCAAAATGGGAAATTTGGCAGTTGGTACTGTTCATAGTACTGTAGCAAGGACAAGTTGTGTTTTATACTATAGAGTATTATTGTTATTGTTTTTTGTTATTGTTATTGTTATTGCTGTTGCTGTTGCTGTTGCTGTTGCTGTTGTTGTTGTTGTTGTTGTTGTTATTATTATTATTATTATCATTATCATTATTGTTGTTATTATAATACGCAAGAAAACTATCATATTTCGGACATGAAAGAAAAAACAAATATTTATAGATTAATTACTGAAAGTGGACTCTTTAAATGAAATGCTCCAAAGTGAAATAGTGGACTCTGAACGTGGAAGGGATGGAGTATATTGACAATTTGTTACTTTAGTACTCCCTTCGTCCCTAAATGAAAGTCCAAATTTTCAAAAAGTTTTGTCCCAAAATTAATGTCCAAAGTCTTGAGGAAGTTACTAAATCCTCCCTCAACATACAACAAGTTCTAATTCACACTTAGTCTTGCGATGCAATATAGGAAGATAATTGAGGTTTTTACGTACGTACTTACTAAAATTGCTTAACACTCCTTGCCCACCAGGATCATTGTATCTGCTTGGTAGAGTCTGCTCCCATGCACTGCTTAACGCTCCTTGCCCATCTTGGACCTATAATTGCCTTTAAATATGCAAACTCTCATCCTAAAGAATTTTAAAGATTGAAGTTGCTATTGAAATGGTTTATAGATAAGCGAAAATAGCAGAAACTAAGTAGTAGTGTTGGGAGAGCAGTGTTTTTCTTATCTATTTGTGCTTCAAAGAATAATTAAAATTATTGAGGCCTGATTTTATTATTTGAAACTGAATGTTTGATAGCATTTCTTTTCTCTCTTTGGTGATCCAGCAACCTTTTTCGTGTGTTTGGTTGTTCTGACGGCAGCTCAGAAGCAACAACTCTAGAGGCTACAAAGAACCCCACGAGGTATTCCATTAATTTTCTGTTGAGAAACCTTCAACTGATATGGTCAATGGATATTTTGAAATTGTTTTTCCTCATTTCTGAAGGAAGGATCTATGATCAAATAAATCTCTGTTTAATGTTTTACACTTGCCTAATGTCTTTTTATGTCTGTGATGTATTATTAGGAGACAAGTTCAAACCCCACCCAGGCTTGCAAGAACCTCTGGAATCCTCCCACGTGCTGGTAGGCGAGGTATGTCTATAGTCCATGAACTCATCTGACATTAGTTTTCTGATGCCTGAGCTTTGCCTTTAAATTCATGCAGATGTTTGGAAATTTAATTTAATGTAATTTTATATTGCAAAATGCATCTAAGAAATGGAAATAAATTTAGTGCCTTGAGTGTATTTTGAAGTGTCTAAATGGAAGTGAAAGATTATTCTGAAATCTGAAAAAGTCTTTAGCTTTGAAGCTGTGACTCTTCTTTTGGGACGGTACTTAATACTCCCTCCGTCCGGGAAAGATAGTCCCACTATTTCATTGGTCAATTTAATTGAACTTGACCAAATATTTAGGAAGAAAATATTATTCAAGTGAAATTCTAAAACATTACTGATACACCATAAAAATACTACCATAAATAATTTTTAGACTTACATTAATATAATTAAATTAAAGTAAACTATTGGTCAAAGTTCAATCAAATTTACCACTAAAAAAGAGGGACTATTTTTCCGGGACAGAGGGGGTATGAGATTTAGATACCTTACATGCCCCATTTTTCTTGTTCTTTTGAAGGGTCAGATAACATGGGAGTCGACTCAAACGGAAATGCCTATGACTTCACAACAAAGTTGCTCCACCTTGCTTGGCATCCAACCGAGAACTCACTTGCATGTGCCGCCTCTAACAGCCTCTACATGTATTATGCATGAAAAAGATGGTCGAGAAAATATTGTACATTTTCACCTGGATAAATTATTTGAATTTCTGCAACGGTTACTTTTGCCGACAACGCTAACTGGTCTTTTCAAGAATTACTATGAGGGATCCACCAAAATCACTGAAGATAAGCATTTTGATGTGTTTTCGTTATGCATGATAGGAATTAACTTGCTCTTGCCTTGTAAGCGGCAGCATGTCCCGGAAAAGATGTTTCAGAGAAAAGTTCCGTTAAAATATTATTTCGTATTAAAATGTGATTATACCTCTTCTGGAACTAAATAGCTTTTAGCTGCTAGATTATTAGATTTGTGGTAAAAACTGTTGTGTATCATTCTCATTGATACCCGGACTTCGGAATATGTTAGGGCTTGTGTGTGATTATTTTCATGTTATGTTCTAAATGTAAGTTTTTCATTTAAATTACATGTTTATAGTAACTATTGTGACTAATGGAGTTGATCTTCATAGAAACGCTTTTTAGTAGCAACTGACTAGACTAGAGGGTATTATTTTTTTCTTCCATTTTCATATCTTTCAATAAATAGATGGTTTTGCATTTAATCATCTGGTGTGTATATTCGTTAGTTCCGACTTTCGTCTTGACAATTGATATCGGATGTTATAGTTCCGAATTCAAAATCCATTGAAATGCTTGTAATCCACGTTTCAGCCATGCCAAGTATGAAATGGTAGTGAGTTACTCGGCACCTACTCCCACTTCCCTCGACTGCAAGCTCCTCGTTAGCTGTATAGTGAAACATCAGAACTCTCAAGTGTTGTGATATTTTTGGCCACTAGAACCTCTAAATTAGGTGGAAGATCCGGGAATGATTGAAGGATGCTCCAGTTGTTCAGATTACAGTCCCGAAGATTAAGCCTTCACAGAGTTTTTAACCGTGCTGTAGAAGAAACAGAATAATATTCAAGGGCTCTAAGTGCATATGAGTTTACTGACATCAGAGAACATCCTCTTAGAGATAAGCTCCTAAGGTTACCAAGAAAGAAGAAGTTAAAAGGTACTACTTGCGGTTTTATCTGCATAAAGCTGCCTTGAGAGCATGATTAATGGTGAACGAAATTTCGTTCACCAAGAGCAATTTCGTGAACGAAATTTCGTTCATGGCAATTAGTGGTGAACGAAATTTCGTTCATGGCCATGAACGAAATTTCGTTCATGAGTTTCGTTCATTTCATGAACGAATTCCTGAGTGAAAATTTCGTTCATGAACTACAAGAAAAATGTCATTTTGCGACGGCTAAAATCCATCGCAAAAACCTCAAATTCCGTCGCCTAAAATAATGGCGACTGTTATGGCCGTCGCAAAAGCAGTCGCATAATTCCTTATCGCCAAAGGTTTATGCGATGGAAAACGCAATCGTATGAAGTGAATCAATCGTACAAGACCCTTGCTATTTTATTTATTAAAATACCTAAATGAAATATGCCGTCGCATAATATGACCTACATGCGATGGATTTTTTGTCACAAATAAGCAATGCATTTTGAGACTGTTTCAGCCGTCGCAAATAAGCAAGGCGTTTTGAGATTGTGACTGCCGTCGCAAATAAGCAAGGCATTTTGAGATTGTGACTGCAGTCGCAAATAAGCAAGACATTTTGAGACTGTTTCTGCCGTCGCAAATAAGCAAGACATTTTGAGATGGCAGACCCATCACATTACTCTTATAATTATCGTGCTAAATCGGCTATTTTAGACTCTTTAGAGATGACCTAGCCATCGCATAATTCAATCCACACTAAAAAAAAACAAATTTTAAATGATATTAAATGTAAAAATTTAAATACTACATTAATTAAATTGTCCTGCCCATAAAAACTTCACATAAAACTTAGTTACCATCATCTACATTTGTCCAAAATATGTACAAAGCAACAAAGTTTCCAAAAACACTAAGTTACCTACATCAACTACACTTGTCCAAAATATACTCCATGCCACAAAGTTTTCAAAATGAGTCACAAAAGTGTAGATGAAATATGCAAGAAACATAACTATGTACTCCCATCACCGAAATCTATTGGAAATGGGTAACGAAAGTTAAGTTTGACTTAACGTTGACCTAACTTCCTAACGGAATTCGTTAAATAGTTAACGAACCAAGTTACAAAATGTATTCTACATTTAGTGTAGATTATGAAACTCATTTATTGTCTCAAAATCATTTTCGGGTGAATGAGAAATTAATGACAAAGGTTTGTAACTTAACGAGAGTTGTTTAAAGGGTTTTTTGAAGTGGTTTGATGTGCACGGCCGAGCAGAGTCCTTGACTCGGCCGAGCAGAGCATAGGAAATTGACCAAGTCTCTGGACAATCTTGCACGGCCGAGCAGAGTCCTTGACTCGGCCGAGCAGTTTGATTGACACGGCCGTGCAGTTCTTTGGACTCGGCCGTGCAGCTTGGCGCTCGGCCGAGCGAGTCCCTTGACTCGGCCGAGCAGATCCTGAACAGTCACCAATTCAAACAGAAAAGTTGTGTCTTTTCGTGGGAAAAGGCACAAACCCCTTAACTCTCTTTATATACTTCCCCTCCGAATTTCAATTGTTACACACAGTAAATTGAGCCTTTCCTACCCTCTTTGAGATAGATTAACATTGCCTAATCATCTTCATATTGTTGCATATAATTCCTTCAAGTCCAAAGTTCCAAATAGCCAATTGTTCGCTAGAGTTATTTATTTGGAGTGCTCCTATAGATAACTAGAAGTCGTTTTATCTCACGAGGAGTTTGCCATTCAACCGTAAGCACCTGTGCGGGGCAAATACTTCTTACGAAAATTGTGTGATACACAAGACTCGACTATTCTCACTTGTTTTCAATTTCCGTTTCCTCTTCCGTTAGTTTTTCAGTTAAATCCTTAAGAAGCCTAACAAAAGTCCAACAATCGTAAGAAGTATTTTCCGTTTCTTAAGGCATTTCTACAATGGCAAGTGAGAAAGACACCTCCGAATCATTCGGGCTTACTCCTCCTCCTCTTCAAGGCAAAGCAACGCTAAAGAATGTTGCACCCACTCCTTCACCGACTCACTCGGTACAAGGTGAGAAACCTCCTTCACCTGGCTCAGGTACAACCTCTAGTGTCGCACCTCATAATGCTCCTCCTCCGTCTCATGCGTTCGTGCATGCGGAAAGACCGGATATTCTTACCGGGATGGACTTTAAGAGATGGCAACAGAAAATGTTGGTCTATTTGACAATATTAAAATTGGTGCGATTTCTTTGGGAATATCCACCATTGATATCCGAAGGGGATGAACCCCAAGCAAAGAATGACTTAGATAAATGGTATCACATCGATTTCTTGTGTCGCAAGTATATTCTTAATGGCTTGGATGATGCACAATACTATGTGTGTTGTGGCATAAAGACCGCAAGAGAACTTTGGGAATTTCTCGAGATGCACTATTCTATGTGTATAGTGACAAAAAGACGGCAAGTAAACTTGGCGGAAACAAGTACCGGAAACAAGAGGAAGTACATCAGGAAAGAAAAGAGGGGAACTACAACCGCCAAGAAGTTCAAAGGTAGTTGTTTTAATTGTGGCAAACCCGGGCATATGGCTAGGGAATGTCGACATCTTAGAATCAACAACCTAGATGGAAACCCTCTTCAAGCCAATGTGACTGAAGATCGATATGTTCCATTGGACTTTGATCAACTTAGCCTAGGGGCATAAGATTGAATTGACCAAATGTGGTCATTATATTATACTAGAAAAGGGTACCTTGATCTGAATGTAATCCGCCTAAGAGCGAAGAATAAAATATCAGTTTTTATTTCCTACTTGGCTTGTGTTATGACTTGTTCATTTAGGTCTTGTAAATTTAAATTCATTCCGTCGACTAGTGAATTTAAAATTACTACCTAAGATGAAGTTTGATTCGCAAACCAAATGTGATTTCTTTTGTGGAAATCAGTTCTTCATTACTTCTATTGATACTTGCACTCGATAATGCAAAGTACATCTTTTGAAATAGTAAAGATGAAACCTTAAGAGGTTTAAGTAATAAAGAATGAGTTAGTGATTCATCTTAATTGTGGAGAGTATGTAGTATTGTTTTGAAAAATAATTATTGGGACGCTGACACTTATTTATCAAACGAATGCTACTTACACACCCAAAGGAAGAATATAACTTATAAGGAGAGGTTGAACTCCTTATTGATAAGTTCCGTCTTACTTGACAAAATGTGGGGATACCTAGTATAGGTAGAAATATCTAAACCTAAAGAGGTTAAGATAAGACCCAAAACTATGGATTACGTTTCCATTGGATATGCAAACAATTAGTATTGCATATAGATTTGTGAAGAACAAATTTAAAAAATTCCCGATATGACAAAGGGAACGATTATTGAAGTGAAGTTGCTATATTCTTCGAAACCAAGTGTCCTTAAAAGGAAAAGGGTTATAAAAACCTCACTGGAACATAGTCATGACTATGTCATCAGTTCATCTCAAGGAAATGAAGTACCTTGACAAAGTAAAAAAAAGGAAAATCTTAATCACGCAAGTGACTTAAGACATTGTAGATAACATGGAGCATATGCTAGTTATTACAATTGAATGACCCCACATAAAGGAAAATATTAAATATGAATTAAGATATTCATAAAATATTTGAAATATGGGGGTACACCTCAAATGTGGGGGTACAGGCTAAATACATAAGTTCTATATATAAGTGAACTTTTAGTATTAGCGGAAACTGTTAACAGTTGAAAGGATGTCTCATCATATATTTGGAAAATTAATAGATCTTCCTCCATAATGCTAACCATTGGGTTACAAATGGGTCCTTAGAAAGGAAATATTTAAATGATGAATTTGATAAAAACTCCTAACGAATTTGAAATGTTCGTAAGTTGTTTTATAAATACCTAAAATGTGGGGGTATTCGGCTAAAGTAGTCATACTTAAGCAAGACACGTTATATTCTTTAAGAATATACTTCCTTGAAATAATAGGAAATGTATAAATTTTAATAAGAAAATTTATAGAAAACTGTAAGTGATTTTCTTAATAAGAAGAAGAACCAAGATACAGTTGAAGGACAAAAGTTATTACTGTTACTGTTAACAGTTAATAGTTCATCCTACTCTATTAGGAAGATGGTTGATCTTCCTTATAACCGTTGGATGTGCCAAGGATAAAACCTTTAAATGTTAGACTCTTGAAATCAATAGGAAGAATTTTCAAGAGGTCTAGTCTAAAGAGTGAAAATTTCAAAAGATACAATTCTATAAGAAAAATTAATCTTATGAAATAAACTCTATTGAGACGGACTTTTCTTGATAAAAGGATCTTGAAAGGTAGTCTCTACAGGCATAGAATCTGAAGAGATAGATTCTAAAACGCTCAAGGATCACATCTATAAGAGCTCTCATAGCTATTGCAACAGTGCATAATCTTGAGATACACCAAATGGATGTGAAGACAGCCTTCCTAAATGGAGAGCTAGATGAAGAAATTTACATGGAACAACCCGAAGGGTTTGTGGTTCCTGGTAAAGAACGAAAGGTGTGTAAACTTGTAAAGTCGTTATATGGACTCAAACAAGCACCTAAACAATGGCATGAGAAGTTTGATCGAACTATGTTATCAAATGGATTCAAGATTAATGAATGTGACAAATGTGTCTACATTAAAGGAACATCTGAATCATTTGTTATTGTCTGTCTTTACGTAGACAACATGTTGATAATGGGAAGTACTCATGAATTGATCATGAATACCAAAGGCTTGTTAAAGAAACACTTTGACATGAAAGATATGGGATTAGCCGATGTCATATTAGAAATAAAGATTTCTAGAACATCAGAAGGAATAGTCCTATCACAATCCCATTATCTTGAAAAAGTACTTCGAAAGTTCAAGTAGAATCTTGAGAGGTAATCTCTGTAAGGTAGATTCCTGAAAGGTAGACTCTAAGGAGGTCAAACCACTTAGAGATACTGAATACTTGGGAAGTCGGATCGGTACAGAGATAATAACCACTCGAAGAAACTGACCGATAGAAGAATTTGATAAATCACTAAGGATAGTCAAAGTACTTGGAGTGCTTAAAATATATTCTTGTGATTACAGATTACAATAAATAAGATATTCAATAGTATGAAAATGATATACTGATTGGATAACAGACACAAATAAACTCCAAGGTGAAAAATGTGTTCACAATAAATGGAGCAGCGGTGTCAAACTTCCAAGACAACTTGAACGACTCAATTCAATAAGGAATCTGAATCGATAAGCATTAGATAAAGATAAAAGTTGAATGGTCTTGGAAGATATTCCTTTGTGGAATAAGTTTGTGTCTACATGACCTAAGGCATTGTGACGACAATGAGAAATAGGGAAAGGTGTAGAACATCGTGGTAAGTCAAGACACAATGGTCATTGACATATTACCATAAGACAATTGATCTCAAATGAGACTGTCACAACTGGCCATGTGAAGTCAAAAACCAGATCCGTATACCAAAGGGTATGAATAGGAGATCAAATTGTCTGGTAAGGGGAATGAAGTTAAAAAAACCCACAATAAAAGAACTCATAGTGGACACTCAACCTTGAGAATTGGAGATCCCATGCCCTTGGTTCAATGAGACAACCAAGCTATAAGTTCTAGTAGAATCACTTGGAAACAACAACTCGGTTGAATGACCTGGAGATGTTGAATACTCATTCCCAGAACATCCAAGTATAAGCACCTGCAACAGTGGTGAGGATAAGTTGATAAAACTTTAATGATTCCTATACCTACGGGTGGAGTAGTGCAGGATACTCCTAATAGTATGAATCACCTATATAAGCGAGAAGTAACATGGCCGCTTCTAATGTGAACGCTTATGAAATGAGATACGGTCCAAGGCCGAAATGGACAAAACGTGAGAACAATAACTGTTAGAGCTATTATTATGTGAGTATTGTTGTCTTGGTATACATTATACAGTCACTGGTTCAAAGCGACTCGCTACCAAATGGCTAGTATATCCGATAATATTTCACTAGGGAAGATTCAAGGCCACAAGCTATCTATCCCGATGTAATAATAGTTCGCCGGAACTTTTGGACGAAATTTGCATTCTTGCATTAATTGTCATTCTGTGGGGTATAGTTGGAAATGGGTAACGAAAGTTAAGTTTGACTTAACATTGATCTAACTTCCTAATGGAATTCGTTAAATAGTTAACGAACCAAGTTACAAAATGTATTCTACATTTAGTGTAGATTATGAAACTCATTTATTGTCTCAAAACCATTTCCGGGTGAATGAGAAATTAATGACAAAGGTTTGTAACTTAACGAGAGTTGTTTAAAGGGTTTTTTGAAGTGGTTTGATGTGCACGGCCGAGCAGAGTCCTTGACTCGGCCGAGCAGAGCATAGGAAATTGACCAAGTCTCTGGACAATCTTGCACGGCCGAGCAGTTTGATTGACACGGCCGTGCAGTTCTTTGGACTCGGGCGTGCAGCTTGGCGCTCGGCCGAGCGAGTCCCTTGACTCGGCCGAGCAGATCCTGAACAGTCACCAATTCAAACAGAAAAGTTGTGTCTTTTCGTGGGAAAAGACACAATCCCTTTAACTCTCTTTATATACTTCCCCTCCGAATTTCAATTGTTACACACAGTAAATTGAGCCTTTCCTACCCTCTTTGAGATAGATTAACATTGCCTAATCATCTTCATATTGTTGCATATAATTCCTTCAAGTCCAAAGTTCCAAATGGCCAATTGTTCGCTAGAGTTATTTATTTGGAGTGCTCCTATAGATAACTAGAATTCGTTTTATCTCACGAGGAGTTTTCCATTCAACCGTAAGCACCTGTGCGGGGCAAATACTTCTTACGGAAATTGTGTGATACACAAGACTCGACTATTCTCACTTGTTTTCAATTTCCGTTTCCTCTTCCGTTAGTTTTTCAGTTAAATCGTTAAGAAGCCTAACAAAAGACCAACAAAATCACCATCATCCAAAGGAGAAGTAGTTGTTGGAATGTTTGATGCAACATCAGAAATTGGAGTAGAAGAACTAGTGTCGTTGAAGTCAGGAAGGGGAATTGACTGCATACCACACCTCTTGAACACTTCAGTCCATAAAGGAGCCATGTTTGTAAACATATCAACATCAAATTAAAGTAAGAAAAACCAAAGCTTTACAAAATCAGAAAGAGATAATGATTTGGGGAATGTGAAAATTGAAAACAAAAACAAAATTAGATGAAGGGAGAAAGGAGAAAGGAGAAAGGATCAAAAAATATTAATTTTTGACCTAGAAATTGCGGAAGAGCATAAAGAATGAGAGAGGCATAGACGAGAAAGAGAGATGCATAGACGAGAAAGGGAGAAAGGAGAATTACCTGCTTACATACAGCCGAAGGGGAGAAAGGGCGCCGCTATATGGAGAAACCAGATCTGCCGAAGCCGGAGGGGAGAAAGGGAAGAAAACGAAATTTGTAGAGAGAAGGGGAAGACGGAATTGGAGGAAGAGAGAGAAGGGGAAGACGGAATTGGAGGAAGAGAGAGAAGGGGATAAAGGTTTATGGAGAAATGAAATTAGGTTTGGGATATCTGTATCAATTTCTTCAGCTCAATTGCGATGGGAGTTAATCGTATTTGGTTAAAAAAAAATAAAAATTCAATTTTTAAATAAAAATAAATTATCAACTGCGATGGGGAGTTAATCATATTTGGTTAAAAAAATAAAAATTCAATTTTTAAATAAAAATAAATTATATTTAATTTATGTGACTAAAATTGCCATCACGTAATTACTAGGCAGTCGCGTAAATGAAAAAACATAGACCGCCAAAATTTTGGAGAACGCGCTAAATTGATTAGGAAATTTCATATTTTGCGACTGCTTTTAGTCGCATATAGTGGGTCTATTGCGACGGACGCGACAGCCGTCACAAAAGTCCGTCACAAAATATCATTTTTCTTGTAGTGATGGCTATAATGGCTATATGTGTATTTTGTAATTTTGACATTTTTGAAATTATATTATTGAAATAAAAATATTAAAAATGTTTATAATTTCTTTTTCTCTATAAATAGAGTCTAATTTTATAATATTTGACATAATTTTAATATTTTACTATTTAAAAATGATAAAAAAAATTATTGTATATATTTGATAAAATTTTAATTTTTTATATATTTAAATTTTCTCCGCGTCAAACGACGTCGTTTAAATCAAAATTTCAAAAACGTTCATTTTTCCCCTATTTATGAGCGCATTACTTTCTGTTCGTTTGTTTGTGTGTTGTATTTTAATTTTTAATTTTCATGAGTGTAATGTTTTAAATTATCGTAATTTAACGTTTATTTATGAGTGTTTAATTTTTTAAAATTGTGCAATTAAGTAAAATAATAAAAAAAATATATTTATTGTTAATGATGTTAATAAAAAATAATATTTATTAATGTATAATATTAATTTTATAATATCAATTTTCTATTAAAAAATATTTCTATGAACGAAAAATTCGTTCATCACTACAGAATGTAAGCTGGCGTGAGCGAAATTTCGTTCACAGGCCAGTTTCGTTCACGTGGTGAACGAATTTTTCGTTCACCATTAAACATGGTCTAAGGATTCCATATATCCATAATGACTACTAGGCATCTCTGCCACGGAAAGTTAGCCTCACTTTGACTTTTTACGGTCAACTCAATTATTGAATTTTTACCATAATTTTATGAGAAACTGATTATTCCTATACGATTCTAAAAATTGTTATTGATTCACCATTATGAATATTACCAATCACAGTTTTTAGAATTGAATAGGGATAATTAAGTTTTCATAAAATTATGATTAAAGTTTGATTGAATTGACCGTGAAAGTTAAAGTAGGACAATCTTTCAAAGGGACTACTATTTAATGAATAAGAGAGAGAGAGAGAGAGAGAGAGTATTGGTAACATCTTACCTGGTTTTCTTGCCAGAGTCTCCTCATCTTACTGCGATGCATGTCTAGGACAACAAGATTTTCCGTTTGAAAACTGGAAGGCAAATGCTCCAAAGAGCACTCATGCCACATGATCCACCTAATCTCTTCAGATAGATGTTCAAAGTTTCCATGGAGATTCTTTAAGAGGACTTTTTTTGAAGTCTCGAAGGCACTGTTCCATTGTTGGATGCTTCTTCCAAACAAGTATGAACCTAAAACCACAAGAGCTAAAGGAACGCCGCATGAATAAGATACTATTTTCATTGCAATTGCAGCATAATTCCCATGTGGAAATCGTTTATTGAAGGCATGCAAGAAAAAGAGTTCCAAAGACTCCCGAGAGTCCAACCTCTTGGCCTCGTATCTTCCATCTACTTGAAGTTGATTAAGCAAATGCTGGTCTCTTGTTGATATGATAATTACACTTCCAGGACCGAACCAGTCGGGGTGGGGGGAGACCTGCTAAAGCATCTACTTGACTTGCCTTATCCAAATCATCAAGAACGAATGAACATCAAAGCCACGAGAATCCAATCCAATCCAACTGGATGCTTTGCAACAAATAGATGTTTGGGCTTCACTTTGAGAAAAAAGCCTCCTTAATAATCTGACTAATTAACCTTGATTCAGACCAGCCAATTTTTTATTAAGGCGGAATATTAGATTATTTTATTCTAGATTACTCCCTCTGTCCCGAAATCATTTTCCCACTTTTGTTGTTATCAGTACGAAGGTACTTTCACTACTAGAAACAGCCCGATTACCGACGAAATTTTACCGACGGACACGGACATAAAAGGGTTACCGACGGAAAAATAATTTTCATTTGCCGGTTTTTTTTTTAAAAAAATTTCATTTTGGTCCGTCGGTAACGCTATTATTTCCGTCGGTAAAAACTACAGTCGGCAATACCGACGGACTCCGTCCGTCGGTAATAAGACGTATAAATATAAACCCTACGCCTTTTCCAGTCATTTACGTCTAAATTAAAATCACGAACTCACAGCAAGCAGCGCCGTTGCCCCCGTTCAGCGCCATCATTCTGTCGTCGTCTCTCACCGGTGAGGTTAGTAATTCTCTCTCTCCCTCGTTTTCTCTCTCTCTCTCTCCCTCGTTTCCTCTCTCTCTCTCTCTCTCATTAAATCCTTAAAAATCACTTCCAGCGCCATTGATTTGCCGTTGCCGTTCCCGTTCCCGTTCCAGCGCCGTTGCCGTCGCCGTCCGCCCTCCCTCCGTTCAACTTCAGCCGTTTAAAATCACTCACGGTAAGGTTAACTCTCTCTGCCTCCCCCTTTAGCTTGTAACTTGTTCTGTTAAAAATTGGGTGACTGAATTTTTTTTTTTGTTTATTTCATTTTATAAATTCAATTAATGTTTCTTCTAGCTTTAACTCTACTAATAATGTTTTTAGTTTCTGAATTTTGCTATTTAAAATGTTGTTGATATTCTAAGCCTAAACTAAATAATTAAATCATTCAATTTGGATCAAACCTAATCAAGTTATGGTGGTTTTGTTTAGTTGGGTTTTTTTTTTACTTCTGTTTTTTTTTTTTTTTTCCTCTGTTTTTTTTAGTCCTTTATTTACTTCATTTTTTTTTGCCATCCCAAATAGACTATTTTTGGTAAATTTGGTAATTAGTGTTTTTGAAAGAGAATTAGGGTTTGCTTGATTTTAGTTGGTAAAAATTAACTGAGACTTGACTCTGTTGTTCTCCAGTAGCTAATTATGGATGAATATTTGTGTGTAGTGAGTGTAAGAAAGTAATTAGGTAGGATGAAAATATTCAGATGGATGGTTTAGTTTGGGGAGAAATTAAATAGAGAAACTAGTGATAAACATAATAGCAAGATTTTCGGGATTCCAACAGTAAAAAAAATAAAATAATAATACTGTACGTGATGGTTGGAGTTTAAGAAAATTAAATCTTTTTTAAAAGAAAAACAAAGTACCCGTCCCAAAACAAATGTTATTTTTTTAAACATTTTTTATTTAATTAAACATAATAGCAAGATTTTCGGGATTCCAACACTCGATTTCTCTCTCTCACTTTCTCTCTCTCTCATTTGTCACAGCCATTCGCCGCCGTTGCCGCCGTTGCCGCCGATTCTTTCCTAATTTCTGGTAAAAAATTCTCCTTTCTATTTCTCAAAGACCATCACAAGATTTCTCAAAGGACTTTAGATAGCATATTAATTTAGGCTCAGTTTTATTTTTGATTGTAATATAGATAATAGAATATGTGCTTATTGTTATGAGCTATTTGGTCTGTTTGTCTCCTCTGTGCAAACTGTAACCATTGTTTATCCGGACAAGGATTTGTGATTGTTTTTAAATGTTTATATGCTTCATGTCCATCTTTGTTCTTAATTTAATCTATAACTTAGTATGTGTAAGTTGTTTTTTCATGTCTGCCATGTTTATGTATGTGGGTATATGTAGATTTAAGAAGTTGGGGCTAATTTGGTGAAAATGTTGTTTTGAATTAGAATTATTGGGTTATGTATAATCTGCCGCACACTACCTCACTAGTTCTAGATCCTATTTTGGGGCGATTGACGGCATTGCGGACGGTGATGTATCTCGCCTACGTTTGAGCGCCTGATATCAATCCTGGCACCCTAGATGCACCTTAGGTCGGATCACACTTTTTGATCAAGCAGTCAACTGTTTACTCTTAATTTGTATTAGATGGCTTGTGTAAAGTCAAAGGGGGAGTGAGGGGGGTGAATGTCTAAAATTAATAAATAAAAAATAAAAATAAAAAAGCAAAATAAAATAAAATAAATAAATAAATAAGTAAAAAAAATGAAATAAAAAATAAATAAAATAAATAAAAATAAAAATAAATAAACAAAATAAATAAATAAAATAAATAATAATATAATAATAAATAATAATAATAATAATAATAAAAAAAATATAATAATAAAAAATAAAAAATAAAATACAACATAAAAATAAAAATAAAAATATACATATATGTATATATATAAATAAGATGAGAGCCTTTCTCACCCACAGCTATCAAAATCCGTCCATCTTTGATAAAAAAAGATAGAGCAAATAAGTTCTCTACTGTTTGAGCAAAGGATTTTGTTTAATAAGAGTTGTTCAGTTTGTTGTCCTCTCTTCTCTCTAAGGATCTCAAACATCACAACCATGTTCTTGTCAGTGTCTGTTTTCTCTTACTGGTGGTATACGATCACAAGTAAAAACAAGGTAACAGTATAACACCAGTGAAGAGAAAACAGAACTTTCCTCCAATTTTTCAATCTCCACCTTCCATTTACCCAAGATCCTGATTGCAGAATCTTTCTCATGAGCATGAAAGCTGGCGGTGTTGCCCTCAATCTCATGGTTGCTTCGCCAGCTTTCATGCTCATGAGGAAGATTCTGCAATCAGGATCTTGGGTAAATGGAAGGTGGAGATTGAAAAATTGGAGGAAAGTTCAGTTTTCTCTTCACTGGTGTTATACTGTTACCTTGTTTTTACTTGTGACCGTATACCACCAGTAAGAGAAAACAGACACTGACAAGAACATGGTTGTGATGTTTGAGATCCTTAGAGAGGAGGACAGTGAAACTGAAAAAACTCTTATTAAACAGAAAATCCCTTGCTCAAACAGTCGAGAACTTGTTTGCTCTGTCTTTCTTGGTCTAAGCTGAGATAGGGTTTTGATAGTTGTGGATGATAACGACTCTCATCTTGTTTATAAAATTAATGTTATTGCTTGAATAGTCGATAGTTGAGATATTTCGGTTACATTAATCCTATTGTTCTCTGAGTGTATACTAGACATGGTTGATTATACACTATCGAGGATGAAGCATTAATGGCCGAAAACACCCGTCCACTAGGGGAGGAAGTCACTTTCAATGAAATCGAGTATGACAATGTGGAGGATGAGGAAGGAGAAGGGTATATATCTGGGTCCGATGATGAAGATGGGGAAGTAGACGACGACGAGGAAACTAGTGAAGAAGAAATTGAATTTTGTAGTGATAGTGATTAAGATTGTAGTGAATGAATCAGTTTAGTTTTAATTCAGATAATGTTTTGTATATAATGTTTACGTTTTATTCCACTTATCACTGTAATATTATATCTATCTCATGATTTTCAATTTTACTTGGTTACTCTTACATGCTATGTAATATTACATCTATCTCATGATTTGGACAATAAATGCTTCCTACTATTTAAATGCAAACATAGTGTATATTGGCTGCAAACATCTTACTCCATAATTTGATTGAACATGTAGTCATTATTTTGAATGCTTCCTACTATTTAAATTTTATTCTACTTGATAATATTTTTTGTCTACATATATAATATACTAGTTTAGATATGTCGGGTCGAGGTGGCAATCGTTCAAAGAGAGGGAAGGTTGCGGGTTTTGTCCATCGTCTTGTTTCACCAAGGACGGGAGGGAGGGGCTCTACTTCTGGTTCTGGACATAGTGATGATGATTTGAGCAGTCCAGGTAATGATAGCTCTAGTGTTCCTGTTAGTGAACCATCCGGGCGGATTAATTTGGACGCAATTATTAATGAGGAAGGAAAAATGGAAATATCTATCTCTCCCAGTGGCCAGTAAGTATTATTTAATTGTAAATGTCATATATATAATGTTTACATTTTATTATTGTCTTTTTATTTGTATATATATTGATATATTGTTTTTCAATTAATATCCTAATAGGTTTATACATGGTGGTTGTCAAGATCCTGCTAGATGGTTTGGGGATTTATTCAGTGGGTATAATTTTAAGGAATTTTATCCCACCCCAAAGTGTAAGTACCCAAATCTGGCTCATGCCTTCCGGTTAAACTTCCCGGCAATTTCGGTAAGTTTCCCGGTAATTTTCCGGACCTTCCTAGTGTTCCGGAAATATTCCGGAACTGTTCCAAATTAATTAAGGGCTGAAAGGGAGGCTTATCCATTAAGAAACACGTTTTTCTTAATTGGGAGGAAAGTTCTAGAATTTGCCACCTTGCATGTTTCTAGAAATGCTGAGTCACAAGGGATAATGCCGCACGGCTGCATTAGCCCAAGGTCTCTGGCCGCACGGCTTCATTGGCCTTATCCAGACTGCCTATAAATAGAGCCCTCCTCTACCCATTTTAACAACAACAACAATACCATCAATCACACATAATACGAAGAAGACACTCCCAAGAGCTGCTGGAAGTCCAAGAAGGTGAAGAAGAAGGCCAAGAAGCCACCTCCCTCCTCCTTGAAGATCCCAAGATCAACCTTTCCACCTAGCTCCATCCAAAGAAGAAGAGGAAGCCATTGGTAACCTCTCACACCCTAAACTTGCATCCTAATTGCTCTATGTGATTCTAATTGCTCATTGCATTTCATATATTGCTATTATCTTGTTTGGGACTTGGTAGATTAAAGATCATATCTTTATACCCCCTTTCCCCCTTTGCATGCATTAGGCATCCTTTGCCATCAAAGATGTAATCTTTTGAATCAAAGGTGCATCCTTTGCACCTAAAAACCCTATTTTTACATAAAAATATCATCTTCATGCATCCTTTGCATATAAAAATCCAATCTTTATGATAAAAATGCATCATTTGCATATGAAACCCTTTTTCAAGCATCCTTTGCATTAAAGATCATATCTTTATCCTAAATTAGCATCCTATGCTTTTCAAAATACAATCTTCATGCATCCTTTGCATATTTAAATCTCAATTTCTTCATAAAAATGCATCCTTTGCATAAAAAATCATGTCTTTATGCATCCTTTGCAAATAAAGATCATTTCTTTAAATCAAATGCATCCTTTGCAACCCAAAAATGTCATCTTTTCACTAAAAATGTCATTTTTACATGCATTCCCCCATGTCTCCATTAGCAATCTTGGAATGGACCGGTGTAAAAGATCCTATCTTTACATCGTTCCTTCCATAAAGGTTTCATAATTTCTTTAGAAAGGGACAACCTTGAACCCTATATCTCCGATTATCACTTAAGATGAGTATGAAGCATCTATATGAGCTCGACCGTCTTAAAGTGTAGGATTGATGGGCTAAGGACCCTCCTTTTCTAAAGAACCTCATCTTTGACTATAAAGAGAGTCATTCTCTCGATCATGCAAAGTCCCGAGGTTAAGAATGCAATGATTACAAGTCCAAGATGAGGACGGGATCATAATCCCGAATACATAAAATCCAAGAAATCCCGAGCGACAACCAATAAATGGTTTGTACGTCCGGAAGACAACTTGGGACATTTCCTCCCCTTATTTTCAAACACATGCACACAAAAAAGCACGCAAGCAAGCACGATTAATGGGATCTTGGGAGACTTGCTCCAACAAGGCACCTTGGGTGAACGACGATCCGTTCTTCCCAAGGGGTAACTTAACCTCCGAACCCATAAAACCTTTTTTTCAAAGTTTTGAGGTAATCAAATTGGCGTGGCGACTCCGTTTTTCAAATTAAACCGGATGTCTTCAAACTCGCGTGAATTTCCAAACACACGAAATTTGGGGCACACATTCACAGTTTGGCGACTCCGCTGGGGAATATCCCAAAGGAGAAAAGCTTTTATTTTCAAAACAAAAATTGATACTCGGTATATAGGTGGAAACCACTTAACCTTCCTGTACACTCCCTGATGTGGGAGTTGGGATAACCGGTGGTTTAACAATCCCACGTACCAGTATCCCTTTTCGAAAAAAAATTTGAAAAAAAAAATAAAAGAAAAGCTTTTCCCTTTGAGCGGGTTAGACTCCCGTCGCTGATTTCATTAATCGTGCTTGCTTTCTTTATCTTGCATTGCATCATTTGCATCTTGGAATCTGTGCATACTTGGAACGGGAAACAACCCGAAAAATAGCAAAGGAGTGGAACCTGGAAAATTGATCCATGCAGTCGTACGGCTCAATCCTCCTTGGATTCTGACCGAGCGACCTCAGTGGCAATTCCACCAGGAAAAATCATGGTTAATCTGGGCGCCCTAGCGCTTGGGGCTACTCACTCCATGACCGATCGGGGCTCCTTAAAATTTACGTGCTTACGTGCTGCATTTTCCCTGTCCCGAAAATCATTCCTTTAAAACACATTTCAAGAAAATCTCTGTTTTAACTCAAAAAGGAACATTTTTAGGAGACCGCACACTACGCGCACCTGATATATCCTGTACACTTTGCACGCACGTCCTTCAAACCCTGAGTGGTTCCAGCTGCAGTCACGGACAACCTTACGATGCTCCCGGCGCGCACGGAATCATTCCCAACCTCCCCATGGCAGCCTGTCGACCAATGCACACCCGTGTCACACATTTCAAAAACCGTGACTTTTGGTTGGTTTTTGGTCTAGTCCGTGTCATATAGCCCAGTTGCATACCCTCGTAAAGGTCAAGCCTTAGTTCATAACGGAAGCCAAGATTTTCGCTCAAGCGGAACTCCGCCAAAATTCCGACAAGGAAAAATTGGTAGGATCTTGACTCTGACATTGACTTTGACCTTGACCCGCACGGAATGCGTAAGAGTCGAGACCGAGTCTTTGTCAACAAATCAAAAGATCTTTCGCTCAAGCGAAGCTCTGCCAAAATTCCGACAAGGAAAAATTGGCAAGATCTTGACCCGGCATTGACTTCGATTCTGACTCACGCCCGGCGTATGCAACGAAGTTCAATGTGACACCGTGTCATCCGGCTTTGCCGCCCGACCCATGCCTATTATCTTCTGACATTACCGAAAGTCAAAACGTCATTCGCTCAAGCGAAATTCGCCAAAATTCTATCAAGGCGTAAAGACGAGACTTTCCCGTATTGCCTTGACTATAATCCGCATCGCTCGTGCGTTGAAAGGTCCTATGACCCGCTAGACCCGTTAGGAGCGTTCTTTACTTTGGCCGGTGGGATCCGCGTGCCCTATAGGACCCTCGCCCGGGGCCGTCCCACCCCGGGAGGTCGAAATACAGGTGGAATACGAGGGGCTTATAGACGTAGTGACGGAACCCACCGATCCAGATCTAGAGTAGTTGCGAAAAGAAGGGCAAATCCCTTTTCCAACCAAATAGATATTAATAAAAGACACTGTTTTAAGTAAACCGGAAGATTCTAATTTGCATATTGCCCGAGCCTTCACCTAAACACCTACCCCGAGTCTAAACCTTTCCTATCCCTTTCCCGCAATGAGAAAGAAGTGGGTGAGAACACCGGGCGGCCGACTTGTTAGCGCAGTAATTCTCGCACGCCGCCGTAATCCTCGCTTGGTCGCCCAGAGTCGAATGTCCGATTCGACAGAAACAAGATCGGTTTGGGTAACCGATGACTAGGGAAGAAGAGCTAGCCTTAGCCCCGGAAAAACCGTAAGGCCCATGAGGAACAAGCAGCCATGCTCATTGATGCGCTACGCCGTCATGGGGTCCAGATAGTGGTAGAGCCTAACGGTTCCTTGGTTATGGTAGAAGTTGAAACTCCAAAAGTAACCATCTCAGCCCCCCTAGCCTATAACCAATGCCCTCCTCCATCCACATATGATCCTTTGCCAAAGACTGTCCCTTTTCAACCTTTTCCAGTATCCCAAGCCATCGTGGTCCCGACACCCTCTCCTCCTCGTATAAGACCCACTTTGTTCCCTACCAACAGAGAACAAACGCCACAGCCTATCCCCGCAACGCAGCCTCGCACTACCCTATGGGATTCGCTCCTCTCCCGCATGGGCCGTCCTGCACAACTTCCGTGCCTCGTAATCAATCAAGTGACCTTTTCAACTCCCCGCCCGCCACGCAGATCTTCCACCCCCAACCTTGCCAATAGGATCCCACGAGGCTCCTTTTTCCTACTTCGCAACTACGAGCCTAATTCCTATGCCTCCGGTCACCTCGTGGAAACACAGACTGTGCCAAGTTTACACCTACTTCCCTTCCAAAGACCCCCAAGCCATAGTACAGCCTACCACCGTGCCACCCACACCCCGCCACTCAAATCCGACAAGCTCGCTTCGTAATCGAAACCGTCCCCGACCCCAACATGACTTGGTTGATGGAACAAGTTAAGTCCATGCAAGAGAAGTTCGGAGAACCGAACACCAAAAAGGCGGCATACTGACATCGATCCCAAGAAAATTGTCCCTCTTCCTCCAAAATTCCGAATGCCGTAGATTGAAAAGTTCAACGGCACCGATTGTCCCCTGACTCATATTGAAAGCTACCTTCTTGCCATGAGAGCCAAGGATTGTACACATCAACAAATGGCCGACCATTTTTCAGCCGTCATTAAAGGGTTCAGGCTCTTAGATGGTTCCCGCATGTAAAACCAGAGGCCCGAGCCACCTGGGACCAAATTAAGGAAGCATTTCGGAGAAGTATAAGGCTAACTTGAATTGGGAAACCAGCAGGAATGACCTACAAGGCACTCTACAGCGCCTGCATGAGCCAAGAAGTGAATTTTACAGAGATGGAATTGGAAGCTTAGTGAAATGATGACTCCACTGAATGAAGAGGAGCAGATGGAGATCTTCCAATCTTGCTTAAAGCCTCAACTAAGGGTCCAAATTGGCAATTACTATTATCCTGACCTTCGGCAATGGTAAACGCCGGTACCAAGTTTGAAAATGCCTTCAACATGGCCCCCGCCACAGATCGCCCGCCTCTTATCGCTACAAAGCACCGTGTCAAACGCCCTACTGTCACTATAAAAGGAAAAGAAACGGCCGGCGCCGTCAATTACATCCGTAATGAGAAAGTGGGACAGAATTCAAGCCAAGTAGCCGCAAAGCCAAGACCTCGCTTCTATACCGCGTAAGATTTGGAATGCCACTAGAGAAGGTCTTTGACGGTTTGGTAGCCGAAGGACTCATCGACCTGGAAAACTCGGAAACCCAAAACCCTAGTGTCGAATGGATGAAACCAAGCATTGCCGCTTTCACAAATATCATGGGCATAACACCAATGATTGCACCTACCTGAAGTTCCTGATCTCTCGCCTAATTGAAGAAGGCAAGCTGGAACCACCTCGGGGTCCTAATGTGGTCAAGAACCCTCTTCCCGCTAACAATCGTGTCAACATGATCGAGTTCGGGGAGACGAATGCACCAACTTTGGAAATCCGAGATCATAGACATTCTCAAATTCAATGTTCCTTATGCCGAATTACAAGGAAAGTGGAAAGATTTGATTAATGCCGCCGCCATGGAAGGACAGCTTTGGGCCCATAGTCGGAACCGATTTCGTTAATGTTGTCGAGCTCGGCCTCTTTTCTATGATATCGAACCAAGAACTATGGTCAAGATTACGTAAGAAAGGCTCACTTATGAAGACTGCGAGTTTGAAGTGAAACAAGCCATGTTAATGAAAGTTTCTTCAGAGCCCTTCATCACCCATGCTGAGCATAATGTATTTGTAATGGCTCTTACCGCTCCCGAGGATCAGTCCCACCCCTGTTTGGGAAAAGGTGGAAAGAAGAGTGAACAAGCCTAAGACTTTGGGATGAAGAAAGCCGTATCTCGATGCCGAAAGCACAACCGGTCCTACCGCCCTGAGGTACGCATGGATAAAGTTAAGTTCGTAAAGGAGATTCCGCGCATCGCCAGTATTCCCCATGGAAATGGTGTCAACAAAGGCAATTATGATCCACAGAATGCACAGCCAAATGAGAACGCCGACAAGATCGCTATTCCCTGTGGCAACAAAGAAGAAGGAGTGAGATCCCGGTCCAACCCTTGTCAAATACCCTCGAGTCAATAAGTAGTGTAGGGTCCAGAGTCGCAGCGTCTATTCGCCGAGTCAGAATCTTTGAATTCCGCCCCTTCCGAGTCATCCGAAGGCCTCACGCCCGAGGACTATCAAAATGTAATCGATGTCATCTTTCCCCTTATTTTGAATGAAATGACAGATCTTTCGAGTATCCTCTTATTGCCAACTTAACAAATGATAAATTAACTCAAAACTTAACAACAAGCTTAATAATGAATCATTTGAACAAGATGCAAACACACTAAATGAACAATACATTAAAGAAATCTTTAAGGTGTTTCAAAAAGAGGAAAACCGGGCCCAAGCCGCCGAGGAGGTTTTGACAAGTGTGAACTTGGGTACCGTCGAGGAACCTAAAGAGACACAGATTGGAAACTTCTTCCAGGGGGTTGAACGGGACAGACCGATCGATCCGCTCGTAGAATACGTCGACGTGTTTGCATGGTCATACAGGATATGCCGGGCTAGACAGCTCAATAGTAGAGCACGTAATCCCTCTAGCACCCGCATGCTAAGCCGCAAAGCGTAAACCGAGGAAGATCAAGCGAATGGTCTCTACAGTCAAAGAAGAAATTGAGAAGCTATCCGCGGGTAGGATTCATCGAGTCATCGAATATCCGACATGGTTATCCAATATTGTGACCGTCACCAAAGCCAATGGGAAGGTGCGCCGCCGTGTGGATTTCCGAGATCCGAACAAGGCCAGCCCCAAGGACGATTACCCTTTGCCAAACATAGACATCCCGGTGGACTCCACCGCCAACTACGAAGTCAAATCCTTCGTTGATGGCTTTGCAGCTACAACCGCATCAAGATGGCCGAGGAAGACCAAGAAAAGATGCCTTCACCACACCGTGGGGAACTTATCGCTATAGCTGATGCCATTTGGGCTTAAGAACGCCGGGGCTACTTACCAAAGGGCAAGACCGCGCTTTTTCATGACATGATCCACAAGGAGATTGAGGTCTACGTAGACGACATGATAATCCACTCCAAAGGCGAGGATGGGCGCACTTTGTTGACCTCGCGAAAGTTCTTTGAGAGGCCGAGACAACATTCCATGAGACTAAACCCCGCCAAATGCACCTTCGGAGTGACAAGGGGAAAAGTGCTTGGGTATATGGTCACTGAGCGAGGTATCGAAGTTGACCCCGAAAGATCAAAGCCATTATGGATATGAGGCCACCTCAAACCTGCATGTAAGTCAAGAGCTTTATGGGAAAACCGCAAAGACATCGCCCGTTTCACAATCGCTGACCACTATGTGCGAGCCCATCTTCAAGCTCATGAAGAAGAATGTAGACACCGAATGGACCGAAGAATGCCAGGATGCCTTTGACCATATTAAGGCATACTTGGTACATCCTCCAAAGGTTATGCCCCCCACATAGACAGTAAACCTCTTCTCGCTCTATCTCACCGTCACCGATACGCTTGGGGCTATGCTTGCTCAGAGAAGAAAGACTCTCGGGTAGAGAATGCCATTTACTTTGTCACCGAAGTCGCAGTGGAAGTGAGCTCAATTACTCAAAGATGTGAAAAGACTCCGTCAGACGGGTCCGGGTAGTCGGCAAGTTGAAGCATTATATGCAAGCCCACCCCGTGAATTTGGTCTCAAAAATGGACCCCATCAAGTACATCTTTGATAAGCCTTCCCTCTCGATGCGTCTAGCAAAGTGGTCCTTCTTCTTAGCGTAGTACGACATCAACTATGTGACCGTAAAGGCCATCAAGGGTCAAGCGTTGTCGACCACCCGGCGAACTTCCCCAAGAATGAGGACAGAGGGCCCGAACCCCAATTCCTGCATGAAGGGATCTTCGCAATGAGCCCGAAAACCGATGGCAATTATTCTTTGACGGAGCCGCTAACAAAAGAGGAAACGGCGTCGGGATGCTACTGGTCGATCCGAAAGATGAGCACATGCCAATAGCCCTCAAGTTGAACTTCCCTGCCACGAACAATGTTGCCGAGTACGAAGCTTGCATTGCCGGGTTTGGAAGCCGCCTTAGAAAGGAATGTCAAGGAGCTCGAAGTTTACGGGAGACTCACTCGATCATCAAACCAGTGTTTCCAACAAATGGAAGATCGTGGACCCTAATCCGCAGCGGTATCATGCCCATATGGAGGAGTTGGATCGGACAGCTTCAGAGAAGTAACTTTCCACTACTTGCCAAGGGAAAAGAACAGATTCGCAGATGCCCTAGCTACTCTAGCCTCATTGGTAGAGATCCCCGAGGGAAAAGCCATAAAACCCTTCCGAGTGGGTAGAAGAGAAGCCCCACCTTCTTGTCAGGAAGTAGACCTGGGACCCGAGCCTATAAAGGAACCCCGGTACAATCAAATTTACCAGCTCCTCAAAGATGGAGAGTCAGCTTTCAGAGACAAAGAAGGTAGGCCAAAAGAAGGTATCAGAGCCAAGAGCTTGCAAGCCTTGAAAAGGTTGGCCTCCCATTATGTCATTCTAGGAGGCAACCTGTACAAGAAGCGGTACCAAGGACCACTCCTCTTGTGCGTCACTCAAGAAAGGGCCAAAGAGTTGATGACTGAAGTCCACAATGGTCCCCGCGGTCCTCATATGAATGCCGTGAGCCCCGATGCAAGTCATCCTCGTAATGGGTTACTACCGGATTTCCATGGAAACAGATCGTGTCCAAGACGTCCGAGCATGCGACAAGTGCCAGCGGTTTGCCAACCTCAACCATCTCCCGCCTCATGACCTGTACTGCATGACGACTCCTTGGCCGTTTGCAACCTGGGGTATTGATGTGATAGGGAAAATAGCTCCGACAAGAAGCAATGGGCATGAATTTGTGCTAGTAGCCATCGACTACTTCACCAAGTGGGTAGAGGCCAAGTCCTACAAGGTCCTCACTTCCAAGAAGGTTGCCCAGTTCATCAAAGAAAACATAATGTGCAGATATGGGGTGCCCAACGAGATCATTTCGATAATGGGTCGCACTTCAAGGAGACTGCGATAGGTTACCGTCGTAGTTCGTAATCACTCGCCACAAGTCGTCCCCGCATGCACCTCGACTAACGGAGCCGTGGAAGCCGCTAATAAGACGCTCGAACGGATCATCCGGAAAATGGCCACCCGTGGTCGTGATTGGCCCGAAAAGCCGCACTTGGCACTCGGGGCGCGTAACGTCCGTCGAAATGCTACAGGAGAAACTCCTTTTGCCCTAACCTACGGATGGAAGCAAGTGTTACCAAGGAGTTGGAAATCCCGTCATTAAGGGTCCTCCTGGAAAACAGTGTCAATGAAGTAGAATGGTTGCGCAGCCGGCATGATGAGTTGGCCCTGCTTGATGAGAGAAGGCTAAAAGCCATGGAGCACACCCGAGCCTATCAGAGGCGAATGGCCATAGCGTTTGACAAAAAGGTTAAGGCCAGAGACATCAAAGAGGGTGACTTAGTGTTGAAAGTGAAGCCCCTACCAGAGACAACCCCGGGAAAATGGGAACCCGTTTGGATCGGCCCTTATGTGGTGCAGAAGATACTATCGGGAGGAGCCATGAAGCTTGCAGACCTGGACGTCAATCCCTTTGTCCTCCTAGTCAACGGTGATAAGCTCAGAAGATACTATGTCTAAGAAAATAAAAAATAAAAAATATATATAAAAAATAATAATAAAAGTGCAAAAAGAGTAATACCCAGCTAGGCTGAAAACCCCAAAAAGGGCGGTCTAGGCAAAAAACAGGGTTGCACACATAAAAAAAAAGAAAAAAAAAAAAAAAAAAAAAAAAAAATTTAGTGCAAAAAGAGTAATGCCCAGCTAGGCTGAAAACCCTAAAAAGGGCGGTCTAGGCAAAAAACAAGGCTGCACATAAAAAATAGTTCACTAGAATGAACTACGAAGACCTGAGCCCCTTAGTCTTTCTTGTTAAAGGGGAACGTAGGCAGCCATATATGGTTCGGTCTAAACAATAAAAAGGGCAGTCAAGCTTCCATGAAGTGCGTCCTAAACAATAAAATAAAAATAAAGGGCATTTCAGTTTTCATAAAACGGGTCCCAAGCAATAAGACATTTGAATTTCCATGAAATGTGTCTTGATTAATTTCTAAGATAATATTTCTTGTTCATTACAAGTTAAAAACTTCTTGATGAGTTCAAGCACGGTCTACTCTTGACTCTGCTAACCTGCTACAAAGATCTAAAATACAAAAATGCCTAAATAAACTAATGTGTTTGCAAAATGGCAATAAGGGAATCCTAAGAAAAGATCTGTCAGTCGTCATTCGCTGAGTCTTCTTTGGTCTTCTTCCCTTTACCTCGACCCCGTCGAGTTTTCTTTCTCTTCTTCTCTATAAGGTCGGTATCCCTCATCCCGATCTCCGGTATCCTCACTGGAGCCTCTACCAAACCCGTGTCAATAAGTGCCCTCTCTACACGAGCACGAGTCCGCACTTCCTCCCTCTGAGCCTCAGTCAAAGGAGCAACCTCGGACAATCTCTTGTATCGAGCCTCCATATCTCTGATCAGGTCACCCGACTGGTTATGGCGACTCGCCTTAGCCTCAGTCTCCCTCAGAGTCCTACTCGAGTCACAGTCAGCCCCCAATAAAGCCTGACGTCTCTCCCCCAGAATGACCTGAGTCGCTCCCATTTCCCTCTCGTACCAGTCCAAGTAGACAGTGGTCAAGATGGTGCTCTTCCTGCTCCTGAAGATAGCCCTGGGTGGGAAAGCAGTGTATGTCCAAGCCCTCGAGAAGAATGAGAAGCTGGCTGGATCCCTCATATCCAATGGCATCACCTCCATGGTCCGAATGTCCTCCCAATCGCTCAATGGCTCCTGTAAAGCCCCGAACTGCCTGGATACCAAGCAGGGAATGTAGAAGGACGACCAGCAGAACCCTGGAACCCTCACAGCATAGGACTCCTGAAGTATCCTCTTGGTCTGCAACCTCCAGTGAGGTATCCACCAACGGATGTCCGAAGTGGATAGCCTAGCCATCATCAGCTCCCAGCTACCCTGGTCCTGTTGCCTTGGTGCACCTCTCCGAGAAATCACCCAAGGGCACTGAGTCGGCAAAGCCCCTGGCAAAGCCCCGAGCCTCTCCTGCAGCCACAAAGTCAGCACAGCTGGACTCCCAGACCTCATGAAATGGTCTCCCCTAGCCATCCTGTCAATGCCATGCAATGTCTCTCCCAAAACCAGTGGGACAATGTCTTTCCCAGCCCTGCAGTCTCTGACCATGTCCAAGAGACCACCATGACAGATCCCCACGGACTCAGCGGTGAACAGAGCAGAAAATATGCAGAGAATAAAGGCATCCATAGCCACCGTGGTCGCAGCCATAGCCGGAGACCCAAACCTGCCCGGGATATCAGAAAGGTCAATCCTGTCCGGGGCTATCATCATCCCCTCAGCCTCTCCCAGAGAAATCTGCAGAAAAGATGCAAGCTTTGCCGCCACCGGCACGTCTCCGATCAGCGGAATAGATATAGCCTCAATTTCTGGACCCCCAATCAAGGCTCGGAAGTCTTCATGCGTTGGGACAATCTCGTTGTAAGAAAAGCAGTAAACGTGTCTCCGGACGTCCCAAAACCTTGCTGCTGCTCTCAAAAGGTCCCAATCGGGCGGGAGATCCCTCAAATGCCATAAAGACTTGATCTTGAAGGAAGAATCAAGCAGCCCCTTGTGAAATTGGAAGTTGTGCTTCACCCAAGATTGAAGATCGGACAGAAAACGGTCTCGCTTCCCCCTTTGCAATCTGACGGGCTTCTCCATCGCAAAATGACCAAAGATGGTGTCTTTAAGTCCAAAATGTGCTCTGGGAACAATTGGGACAAGTCTAAGTTGAAAATGAAATGAAATGGCCAAGCCTTGCTTTTATTCAGAAAATAACCGCCAGTACAGTAACTGTGAGCCGCACGGCTTCATTTGCCCTCAGGACCAAACCGCACGGCTACATTAGCCATCTGCAGAAAAAAATCTGCAGCAACCATAGTTGCTGCCCAAGGGAGTTTTCACCCCACTTTCTCAACCAAGACCTGTACAAAAACATGTTCAAAGGTCACCCAAGCATTCATATATCATTATAAATCATTTTGGCCCCGTTTCAGCCCCAATTCCAAGCAAAAAACTGCCCCGAGGCTCAAGTAATATGCAAATTAAAAAAGCATAAATTAGAAAAGCAAATAAATTGTTAATACATTGTCTTCGCCCCATCGGCGCCCAAATAAAGCAAAAAATAAACAAAATGTGCATAAAAATGTGTTCATTGTTTGTTTTGTTCCTAAATCCACTCTAGAGACCTCCTAGGCCTCCGATTCTTCTTCTTCTTCATCGCTGCTTAGCTCATAGACGCTAGCCTCCCTCATCAAGTCCTCCTGGTCGCTCACATCAGACAGATGGACATTATCGTGCCCGTACTCAGCCAGCTGCTCCAGAATGTCAGCATTGGGTCCCCGTCCCCGAGGCATGGCACTGGAAGAGTACTCCGAGGCCGATGAGGTAGACGCTGTGCCCCCGACATGCCTTCTTTTGCGCCCGGGCTCCTGTGCGTCCGCTGCCGCCTTTGAAGTGCAGGCCAGCTTCCTCAGAAGGGACCGGCACATGTCTTTCCAGCCCCTGTTCTGCCTGACCAGTCTGTCATAAGTGCGAGCTGGAACCTGCGAGAAAAGAGAAGAAAAACTCAGAAAATCTCAGAATTTGCAAAAAGCAAAGAAATCTGAAAAAGGGAAAGACCCTAAAAAAGTATACTTACAGTGCTGTCAGGCGGCAGGGTATACTGGGGCTCCCTAGTGTCGGGGACAGGAATCCTCATCCTCCTTGGAACTCCGTGGACCACATAAGACAGGTGCGCAGGAGGGATCGGCGGGTCAGTAGGCTCATCCTCCCCATATCCCTGAGTGACCGCCAGCTTCATCAGCTTCTGTGGCGTCCTCAGGCGCTGCTCCACAAACACAGCGTAGGGGGTATCCATGTCAAAGTACTCCTCGGCGGCCACGCCTGCCTGGTACCTAGCAATCTCATCTGCCTGCCAATCCCTGGGCTGTAGCATCCGTGCTGGAGGATCATGGGGAGTAATGGCGTCCAATGGAGGGACATGGCCATGCTGCCTCGAGAAACGGTCCCCCAAATAGATGACATCACATGTCAGCCCAGTCAGCCATCTCCTCTGCCTCGTCGCCTCAATGGCCTCTCCTAGCAAAATCTCCGGATACCTGCCCCAAGGGTAGAAGTCCACTCCGTCATGTCCATCCCTGTTGATGACCGGCCTCACCATCTTGTAATCAAAAGTGATCCGGGTCTTTCCCGTGAACTTATCCCTCGCATCTCCCCTCCAGCGGACCATAGCGGGAAAGATGGTGATATCGCTCTGTTGGTTCCACGGAAAGAACCTGATCACCTCACAGAACCAGACCTGCATGTTCAAAACATCAAAAGGGTCATTTCTCTCTCATAAAAGTCTCAAGACAGGAAGAGAAAGAGAAAAGAAAGAGGGACTACCTCAAGGGCAAATGAAAAGCAGTCCATGGAAGCAGCCTTGTTCCGGCTGTACATATCCAGAGAGAAGTAGAGCTCCGCCAATCCGGCCTCTCCCCAAGAGACCGTCCCTATCCCATCTACATCCTCCAAAGAGTCAAGGAGGCTAGTCATGGCCAGAGTCCCAGAATTAGCAAAGATGGTGACCGACAGCATCAACCACACAAAGGCTCTAGCAAGCTGGTGGGCAGTCACCTCACTAACGGCAAAATCCCGTATGCAGTTCTGGACTGCCACCTCGACGTTCCGCGTCTCCATCCCTAGCCCCTTGGGAATCAGCTCAAACCCGACCAAAGCTCGGAACTCCTCAGCTGTGATATGGTCCCTCCAAGTCACGGGCCTCCCAGTGAACTGTAGACCAGTGATAGCTGTGAAATCGGCGGGAGTCACTGTCAGCTCTCCCCAGCTCAGATGGAAGCTATGGGTGGTGTCCCACCAAAACTCAGATAGGGCCTGGACCAAGCCCTTGCTCTTAGAAGTGATGTGGATCCCCCTGCCGATAGCCTCAATGAACAAATCTAGGCCGGTAGCCCGCACCAGCTGCTTGGGGTTCGCCCCATTCTTTTCGAAGTCTGGCATCCTCTCCCATAGCCTGACTGCTATCTCAGATGGCCCTCTGGACTTGTTCTCCTGTAGACAAGCACAACAAAGAAATGCGTCAGTCTTTCATCTCATTTCCAAAAGCATGCATATATTCAAAAAGTGCACATGTTTTCAAAAGAAAAGCATTCATAAAAAATTTTCTAGCATCCTTTGCATCAAAAAAGCGTTTTTCGTCACTTGAAACACGTCATGTCAAGTCCCATTGCTTTCCTAAAGCACAAAATCACAATTTTCAAAATTCTTTGCACATAAGCATTATTTTTCAAAAAAGTGGCATGCATGAATCCTTTTCATCTTCCAAAATCTTGTTTCTCATTGATAATCAAAATTTTGACTTAGTTCTAGCACATGCAAGAACTCCGTCTCACTTTAGACAATTATCATCCTTACTTTACTTTCGAGAAAAAAGTGGGTCATTCCCATTATTTTTGGTCAAATAAATTGCACATGCATGTTCTTAGCCTCATAGGTTAATCATCAATGTCTCAAAATCATTCAAAAATCCTAGGAAAATCCTAGAAAATTCCTAAAATTCGGGTCAAGCCCTAAATCAATCAATACTCAATCAAAATCGACGGAATCGAGCCAAATAAGAACGCTTACCCCAACCGGTCGCGGGTTCGTCAATTTGTGCTCTCTTCTCCCCGGATAGAGCTCCGATGGAGGCGTAAGAAAGTCATACTTTCTCTCCGTTCGAACGAGTTCCTTCCTCCTCCTTCGAGCGGCCGCGGAGATGTTTCTTCTAGCTTGTCTAGGCATGGGATTACCCTCCGGATCCATTCTTGATCAAAGGAAGCAAGAGAATTGAAGGATTTGCAAATTTTCTCTCCTCTCTCCTCCTCGGCGTGTTCTTGGGCGGCAATAATGCCCAATGCCCGTTCAAATCTGTTTTAAATAATCTGGAAAAAACAGACTTCTAGCCGTACGGCTTCTTTTTCCCCCATCTCATGCCGGGCGGCCTCATTCGCTCTGAGCAGAAATTACAATTTTGCCCCTGGACTTTCCACTTGGGCCTACAATTCCCGTTATCCTTTAACTAAGATAACACCCTTTTCAGAAGATATCCCTTATCTCCTATGCAATTAAGCTTTCTTCCCAGTCGCCTCCATTAATTCCGTTATAACGGGATAACGCTAGGTGACAACCTCCGAATTGTCAGAACTCTAAACTTAAGCTACCTCTATCACGAATAGTGAAGTATGCTCGAGTTCTTATAAACTTAAGCTACCTCTATCACGAATAGTGAAGTATGCTCGAGTTCTTCTAAACTTAAGCTACCTCTATCACGAATAGTGAAGTATGCTCGAGTTCTTCTAAACTTAAGCTACCTCTATCACGAATAGTGAAGTATGCTCAAGTTCTCTAAACTTTAGCTACCTCTGTCACGAATAGTGAAGTATGCTCGAGTTCTTCTAAACTTAAGCTACCTCTATCACAAATAGTGAAGTATGCTTCAGTTTTCCAACTTTAGCTACCTCTATCACAGATAGTGACGTAAGCTCTAGTTTCCTCAGGTGACAACCTCCATTAATTGTCAATCAGGTGACAACCTCCATTAATTGTCAATCAGGTGACAACCTCCATTAATTGTCAATCAGGTGACAACCTCCATTAATTGTCAGTCAGGTGACAACCTCCATTAATTGTCAAAACCCTCAAGGATCCTAGACATCGTTCCTAACCTATCTAGTGATGCTTGAACTACGATCAAGGCTTGATTCCTCCGGGATACGTAGGTAGCCTTTTATAAAAGGTCCAGCCATCCGACCACTTTGGTCACCCTATTCCTTCGTCACTCCTCAGTGATGAAATAGCCCCTCATAAAGGTCTTGACATCCGACCACATTGGTCACTTCTAGCATATCCCCAGTAGGATCAATTGCTTGACCTCCTAGGTCATTTTCTATGCTATTTTCCCATCAAGAGACCAGTTTTCTCTTCTCTATTCCTCAGAGGATCTCTTCAGAACTACGGCCTGGCTTGATTCCCACTCGGGATACGTAGGTAGCCTTCCAGAGGCTCAGCCACTCGACCACCTGCCTCTCAATCCGTCTCGGCACTCGCCAGATTGGATCCTTTTCTATCGACAACCCCACTCGCCCTGCAAGTGACGTTGCCGAGGGGCTTCTGTAAGTACCCAAATCTGGCTCATGCCTTCCGGTCAAATTTCTCGGCAATTTCGGTAAGTTTCCCGGTAATTCCCCGAACCTTCCTAGTGTTCCGAAAATATTCCGAAACTGTTCCAAATCATATAAGGGCTGAAGGGAAAGCTTCCCAATTAAGAAACATGTTTTTCTTAATTTGGGAAAACTTCTAGAATTTTCCACCTTGCATGGTTCTAGAAACATGCTGAGTCACAAGGGATAATGCCGCACGGCTGCATTAGCTCAAGGTCTCTGGCCGCACGGCTTCATTGGCCTTATCCAGACTGCCTATAAATAGAGCCCTCCTCTACCCATTTTAACAACAACAACAACACCATCAATCACATATAATACGAAGAAAACACTCCCAAGAGCTGCTGGAAGTCCAAGAAGGTGAAGAAGAAGGCCAAGAAGCCACCTCCCTCCTCCTTGAAGATCCCAAGATCAACCTTTCCACCTAGCTCCATCCAAAGAAGAAGAGGAAGCCATTGGTAACCTCTCACGCCCTAAACTTGCATCCTAATTGCTCTATGTGATTCTAATTGCTCATTGCATTTCATATAATTGCTATTATCTTGTTTGGGACTTGGTAGATTAAAGATCATATCTTTATACCCCCTTTCCCCTTTTGCATGCATTAGGCATCCTTTGCCATTAAAGATGTAGTCTTTTGAATCAAAGGTGCATCCTTTGCACCTAAAAACCCTATTTTTTACATAAAAATATCATCTTCATGCATCCTTTGCATATAAAAATCCAATCTTTATGATAAAAATGCATCCTTTGCATATGAAATCCTTTTTCAAGCATCCTTTGTATTAAAGATCATATCTTTATCCTAAATTAGCATCTTATGCTTTTCAAAATACAATCTTCATGCATCCTTTGCATATTTAAATCCCAATTTCTTCATAAAAATGCATCCTTTGCATAAAAATCATGTCTTTATGCATCCTTTGCAAATAAAGATCATTTCTTTAAATCAAATGCATCCTTTGCAACCCAAAATGTCATCTTTTCACTAAAAATGTCATTTTTACATGCATTCCCCCATGTCCCCATTAGTAACCTTGGAACGGACCGGTGTAAAAGATCCTATCTTTACATCGTTCCTTCCATTAAAGGTTTCATATTTCTTTAGAAAAGGGATAACCTTGAACCCTATATCTCCGATTATCACTTAAGATGAGTATGAAGCATCTATATGAGCTCGACCGTCTTAAAGTGTAGGATTGATGGGCTAAGGACCCTCCTTTTCTAAAGAACCTCATCTTTGACTATAAAGAGAGTCATTCTCTCGATCATGCAAGTCCCGAGGTTAAAAATGCAATGATCACAAGTCCAAGATGAGGACGGGATTATAATCCCGAATACATAAAACCCAAGAAATCCCGAGCAACAACCAATAAATGGTTTGAACGTCCGGAAGACGACTTGGGACATTTCCCCCCTCCCCTTTATTTTCAAACACATGCACACAAGAAAGCACGCAAGCAAGCACGATTAATGAAATCTTGGGAGACTTGCTCCGGCAAGGCACCTTGGGTGAACGACGATCCGTTCTTCCCAAGGGGTAACTTAACCTCCGAACCCATAAAACCTTTTTTTCAAAGTTTTGAGGTAATCAAAATGGCGTGGCGACTCCGTTTTTCAAATTAAACCGGATGTCTTCAAACTCGCGTGAATTTCCAAATACAACCAAAATTTGGGGCACACATTCACAAACCTAAACTCATCACACAAGTTAGTCAATAAAAAGAATGGATTTATTTGAGTTCAAGCATACCCATTTCTCCTCTAAGGAAGGAAAACCTCTTGGAGTCAAGAGCCTTGATGAGGATGTCAGCAATCTGATTATCCGTCCCCACGTACTCTAAATGGATATTCCTCTTTTCCGCATGGTCTTTGAGGAAATGATACTTGATATTAGGGGTGTAAATGGTTCGGTTTAGCTCGGTTTGAACAAATTTAGGAGCCAAACCGCTAGTATCGGTTCGAAAAAATTTCAAACCGAGCTAAACCATAAAAAAATTCGAACCGAGCTGAGCCAAACCATCATGGTTCGGTTTGGATCGGTTTGAACCGCGGTTTGCGGTTTGAATTTTCGGTTCAAACCGCGGTACAAACCGTCATTATAACCAAAGTTCAAACAAATTTATAACATCATAGTGCACTTAAACCATCATAAGTTGTTGAATTTCCAGATTGTTAGTTCCTGACCTTAGTGCACTTAAACCATCATAACTTCTTATTCATAAATGGTATGACTATGAGAGTTGCATTTCTGAAAACTACACAAAGAGTACTACAATTTAGACCAACATTTCACTGCCAAAGGACCTGAGATGAGTGAGATATCATCATTTAAAGTCAGACCTAAATTGCAGATTTTCTGCTACAGAACTTTGAGACAGCCCCTGTTCAAAAGTTTATATCTCAGTCTATACTTAGAGGATTGGGACGAAATTTGGTGGGGTTGTTCATAACATACTAGGGTAAGTTTCTACCAAATTTCACTCCAAAAGGATGGACATATATTGAGTTATGGACTCCATAACATGCTGAAACCTAACCCCAAAAATTTCACTCAGCTTTGCCATGTTTTCACAACTCGGTCTCGTAGCTCGGCCTCGTAGCTCGGTCTCGTAGCTCGGTTTAATGGCTAAACGGTTTAGCTCAGTTCGGCTCGGTTTGGCTTGGCACCCTCAAACCGCAAGCTAAACCGAACCATGTGGTTTGTAATTTTTATAAACCGAGCTAAACCACTTAAATAAAAAAACCGAGCTAAACCTCACGATTTAGCTCGGTTCGGTCTCAAACCGCGGTTTGAGCTAAACCACTTACACCCTTACTTGATATCAATATGCTTGGTCTTGGAATGCATGACAGGGTTGTTGGAGACTGAAATTGTTGAAGTGTTGTCACACATGATAGGGCAATTTCCTTCTTTAATTCCATAGTCTACCAACTGCTGCTTCATCCAAAGGATTTGATAGCAACAACTACCAGCAGCAATATACTCAGCCTCTGTGGTTGACACTGAAACTGAAGCTTGCTTCTTGCTGGCCCAAGCAACTAGTCTATTCCCGAGGAAATGACAAGTCCAACTAGTGCTTTTCATGTCAATAGTACAAGCTGCATAATCTGCATCTGAATAACCTACAAGATCGAAGTTCGAATCTTTGGAATACCAAAGTCCAAGGTTAGTGGTTCCAGATAAATAGCGGATTATACGCTTGACTGCAATAAGATGTGCTTCTCTAGGATCTGCTTGATAGCGTGCACATACACAGACACTAAACATGATATCGGGCCTACTAGCAGTTAAGTAAAGTAATGAGCCGATCATACCTCGATATAAAGTTTGATCAACTTTCTTACCTTTGAGATCTTTATCTAGCTTATTGTCGGTGGCCATTGGAGTATCATATGCTTTAGCATTTTCTAATCCAAATTTCTTTATCAACTCCTTGGTGTACTTGGCTTGGCTGAGGAAAATACCTTCTTCGCATTGCTTGATTTGAAGCCCGAGGAAGAAAGTTAATTCTCCCATCATGCTCATCTCAAACTTGCTTTTCATTAGCTTCTCGAAATGCTTACAAAGCAACTCATTAGTAGAACCAAAAATAATATCATCGACATAAATTTGAACAAGTAAAGTATGCTCATTATATTTGGCAATAAAAAGAGTTGTATCAATTTTACCACGTTTGAATCCTTTTTCTAGTAAAAATTTAGAAAGAGTCTCATACCATGCCCTTGGAGCTTGCTTAAGTCCATACAAAGCTTTCTGGAGTTTGTAGACATGATTGGGAAATTTGGAGTCTTCAAATCCAGGCGGTTGGGCAACATACACGGTCTCTTGAAGTTCGTCGTTGAGGAATGCACTCTTTACGTCCATTTGATATAACTTGAAACGCTTGAAAGAGGCGTAGGCTAAGAAGATTTTGATAGCTTCCAATCTTGCAACTGGAGCAAAGGTTTCATCATAATCAATTCCTTCTTCTTGCCTATATCCTTGTGCAACCAACCTTGCTTTATTCCTAGTGATGCTTCCATTCTCGTCCATCTTATTCCTAAATACCCACTTAGTTCCTATCACTCCTTGATCCTGAGGTCTAGGCACCAAAGTCCAGACCTTGCATCTTTCAAACTGGTTGAGTTCTTCTTGCATGGCAACGACCCAACTGGAATCTTGGAGTGCTTCATCAATCTTCTTGGGTTCAATTTGAGATATCAAGGAAGTATGCTCGTCATAGTTTGATCTCCTTGTTTGAACACCGGAAATGTATCACCAATCACATTTGTGAGGGGGTGACCGCCGACTTCACTAACCTCCAGGGGTAAGTCTCGGTTGACCGAGGTTTGCCAAGATCTTCAATTGAACGTCGTTAGATCCTTCAAATAAGTCATGGAAGGTAAGTTGACGAAGAGGTTCTATAAGTCGGATAGGGAATTCTCAACTTCTTCTTCCCTTGGAGTTGCATCCGGAGTAGGAACTTAGTGCGGTTTCAAAGGTGCGGTTTGAGGGAATTTCGCTGAGGGTGCCGGATTTTGCGGTTGAGGTTCAGGTGCGGTTTGAGATGGTTCACCCGGTTCATTATGCTCAACAAAATCATCAAGAACATTTAGAGCCAAATGTGGCTCAAGGAGAGAATGCTCATCAAAAGTAACATGGACAGACTCAACTATTTTTAAACTAGTTTTATTGAAAACACGAAAAGCTTTTGAATGTTTAAAGCATACCCAACAAAAATACCTTCGTCGGCTTTAACTTCGAATTTACCTCTATTTTCTCTTCCGTTGTAGAGGACAAAACATTTGGCCCAAAGATCTTGAAGAATGCAATGTTGGGGTTCTTCCTCGCCAAAGCTCATAGGGAGTCTTGTTATGGGTTTTGTTGATGAGGGAGCGGTTCTGAGTGAAGCATGCGGTATTGATTGCTTCACCCAAAATACCGAGGTAGCTTTGCTTCGCATATCATTGTCTTTCCAGCCTTCAATCAACGTCCTATTCTTCCTTTCCACAACCCCATTTTGTTGTGGAACACCAATGTTGAAAAATTGTGATCAATCCCATGGTCATCACAATACCGAGCAACACCGTTGTTCTTAAATTCTCGTTCCATTATCCGATCGAACACTAACGATGTCATCTTCTTTTTGAGTTTGGAGCCGTCTAAAAAGTGCGGTGAGAATCTCATAACAATCATCTTTGGAAATCATCATCTCAACCCACGTATATCTTGAGTAATCATCCACCACCACTAAGGTATATCTATTTCCTCCAATGTCGGCAAAGTGGTTATGGGTCCAAACAGATCTATGTGAAGCAGCTTGTAAGCATCTTGAAGTTGATGGAGTGGTCTTGCCGGGTGAAAGACGACGCGACCGCTTACCAAGCCGGCATGCACCGCATTTCTCTCGGATGGTGGTCACCACTTTGGGTAAACCACGAACGAGGTTTTCCCTACCAATCTTTGCAAGATACTTGAAGTTCAAGTGGCTCAACCTCTTGTGCCATAGCCAACTATTTTCGCTCACATTCTTAGCTACAAAACGTAGATTAGTAATACTACATGCGTAATTTAGATCAATAATGTAAATATTACTCTTACGAATCCTCGTGGAGTAGGGTGACGCCGGAGATGCTATCTTTGATAAAGCAATTTGATGACGTGAAGTTGCAAAGCATTCCTTTGTCGCAAAATTGAGAAATTGAAAGGAGGTTGTACTTGAGTCCTTCAACAAGAGAAACCTTCTCAATGGTTAGGTTTCCTCTCCTTATAATACCATATCCAATGGTCTTGCCTTTATTGTTGTCACCAAAGGTTACAGACGGACCACTTGCTTCAACGACATCTTCAAGTAATGATCTATCTCCAAATATATGTCTTGAGCAAACCACCGTCAAGATACCATTCATTATCCTTGGAGTGACCACCATGAAGCAGAGGACCCGAAATGTAAACATTAAGAACGAGGTCCCCCTTTATTCCTCGAGTCCTGAAGTTAGCAACCCTTTACGACCCACACCGCCGATGTAAGGAGGTTTACTCTTCCCGGCATTGGATGTGAACCGCAAAAGGCATTCTGCAGCCTTGTGACCTAAACCATCACACACGTAACATTTATAATAGCTACAAGCTTCATGAGGTTTTACTAACTCCTTACTCTTCTTAGGAGTTGCATGCGGTTTGGGACAAGGAAGCGGTTTGGGAGGAGCGGTTCCAAACTAAGATTCCGCCGAGATAAAGGGAACAGCTTTGGTTTGACCACGTATTTCCTGGGAACGCTATTCCCGCTTTTGAAGGCGTGGAGGAGCGGTCGAAGAAGATGCGCGGTCGACTGGAGTCGGCAAAGCACCACCTTTTCCACCAGAGCGGTTGGAGCAGTATGCGACCAATTCCATAAGCCATTTCCTCTTCACTGCCTACGTAATCCTTAGGTTTCAACACAGAATTCTTTCCATATTGCTTTCCTTTAGGGTATACAAAATTAAAATTTTGTTGTCCTTTACCCTTGCCTTTAGCATGCTTCCCCTTGAGAATTTCTTTAGTTAGTTCCAAAATTTCCTCATCCTTTTCACTCGAGGATGCACACTTCTCCTCTTCCTCAGATCCAAAACCTAGGCCTTCCTTAATTCCAGGAGGAACTTGGGAGTCCATGATTTTATCCTTGGTGGATTGAGACTTGAGCCACGAATCAATAATCTTTTGGAGATTGTTGATTTGGGTTACCAAGTCATCATTCCGGAGTTGAAGTGCAGCAACCTTAGTTTCAAGGATGCGGTTTCGATCAAGAAGAGGAGTCATACTTCGATTTAGTCCTTAAGATTTGAAATTTCGGACTTCATCACGCTTTTCTCCGTCTTGTATGCATTAAGTTCATCATGAGCTAAGCTTAAGGCTTTCTTAAGATTAGAGAATTGATGGATCACCGTTTCAGCTTCCTTGAACATCCTTTCATGTTCCATGGGAGAAACCTCTTCCACCACCTTTTTCAAAATTTTCTTCTTTGGAATTGTTTTTGAAGGTGGAGCATTTGTAGGAGGAAAAATGGAACGTGAATACGAGCAATTTCCTATCTTAATGCTAGGAGTAAGTTTGATATTTTCATCCAACGTAAAATTTGGAAGTTTTGTAGAAACCTCTTTTTCTTCCATATCTTGCGACTCGATTGACTCGTAATCCGACTCATCTAAGCGTCCGCAACTAAGCGCAGATTAACCTCTTCGGTTTCATCATCACTTCCATCATCGTAACTGCTTCAATTCAAGTTGCTAATTCCTTGGAATTCTCTTCCTCCTCAAAGAACCATTCCCTTGACGAGAAAATTTCGCAGAGAGGTTTTCTTTTTCATGTATTCATATTTAGGCTGTGGACACTCAGATGAGAAGTGACTAGGTTTTCTACAATTGTAGCAAACTAGATCACTCTTTTCTTTGTATCTCCAAATTTAGAAAACGTTGCAGGAGGTTTGCCTTTTGAAAATGATTTTGTGAAAGGTTTTGAGGATTTTCTAAATTTTTGGAATCTTTTCACAAACATGGCAAAATCATCATCGTCCATCTCGATGAGTGATGAGGTTGATATGGAAGGGTCTGCAGTTTGATTGGATGTAGATGATTTCTCCTCATGTTCCACGACGGACATGGATAGCGATTTTGTTTTCCCTTCAATCTCTTCAATATGATTTAATTTTAATTCATAGACTCTAAGATTGGCGTACAAGTTACTTAAGGACCAAGTACCCAAAACTTTGGAGTCTTCTAAAGAGGTAGCCTTATTTACCCATTTAGAACCTAAAGCAGATAGGAAAGTCATATTGATTTCCTTATCGGTTAAAGTTTTGCCAAGAGATCTACAAGCATTAACTACCTCAACATATCGGTCGTAGGTTTGACGCAAGGTTTCGTTGGATTTTGTTGAAGTTGTTGTATGATCTTTCAACAAAGATATAATTTGCTTTCCTTGCATTCGTCATCACCTTCGAGGTAGCTCTCAATGGCATCCCAAATCCGCTGCGGTTTTGAGGTACATCACTTTACGTAGAGTTGATACGGGAGGGTTCCGTAAATGATGTGCCTAGCCTTGTCGTCCAAGGCAACCAATCTCTTCTCTTCATCCGACCACTCATCTTTTGGCTTTTTGACTTCCTCGGAGTTTCGGCATTTGTGGATGCATCGCTGTTAGCCTTCATTGGAATTAGAGGGCCATTGATCACGCACTCCACCAAAGATTTCATCTATAGTTTCCAAATGAATAAGCATTCGGCACTTCCAGATGTCAAAGTGGTCTTCGTCCAAGATTGGAATGTGTGAATAGTTAACAGTAGTCATTGTCTTTGTATTTGCCATATCGAATCGGCACACAAGCTGTTAAGCTTGAAAAACAGTGGTTTTAAAATGTGTTAGCTCTGATACCACTTGTTGGTCTCAAAGGTGGCATCAAGGGTGAAAATACAGCTAGAGGGGGGGTGAATAGCTGTTACAAATTTTTTGCCCTCGATTTAAAAGTAATCCTCTATACTTATAAAACCGCTTGCAGTGTATGAGAAACTGCAAGTAGAGTTATAAAATGCACAGCGGAATAATGAAGTTACAAAGCGGTTTTGAGAGAGGCGGTTTTGCAAGGCGGTTTGATAGTGCGGTTTACTGAAAGTGCAGTTTGCAAAAGTGAAGTCTAGACAATGTTAACTCCAAACACAGTTTCACAATAATGGAAATCTAAATAAAGATCAAACAGAGAGAAAAGTAAATAATCAGTAAGCACAAGAAAATATAAATGCAGAAAGTAAGAACACAATATTTGGAGTGGTTCAATCGATAAACGATCTACGTCCACTACCAAGATGGTTAGTCTTGGATTTCTAAGAGAGATTTTATATTGAGTATATGAGAGATTACAAAGTACAATAAAATCTTTTCTATGAAGAACAAATCCTAGACTATAACCAGTGTATCTCAAATGTATAATCTATGTGATTAAACAAGTGAGGTGTGTGTGTGAGAACAAGATCAAGGCTCTTTAAATCTGTGAGATGTAGAGCTCAATGATTCTTAAATGAGTTAAGGCTTGATTTCTGGGCTGGGGAATATTTCTTGAAGTAAGAAGATGAAGATTCAAAGGACTTATGAATTTCTGGGCAGAGCTTCAACTTCTGATGAACACAGCAATTTCTCAAGATTCAAGCGATCTTCAAATGATGAAGGTTGGGGGTATTTATACCCAAGCATCAGGAATATAACCGTTAGACACAGCTGTAATTAGAACAGTCCTTGATGCTTTCCCATTGGTCCACAGCAACCACTTTTGTCCTTTGGAACTGTTGATGCAGGTAAAGCTGATCAGACCTCAGCTGCAATCAAGGTAGTTAGGACATCTGTCACCTTTATGAGATCCTTGCAGATCTGCTCTGACATTGGGTCACGAGACAAGATATGGTGGTTGACATTTGATATTTCTGACGTGGATTCCAACGGTCAAAGAGGTTCACTTCAAGTTCCAATCATTGGGGCGATTCTGGAGTATAAGCGGTTCGACATGTGCGGTTGATAACTCCAGTGAGGTTGCAGAGTGCGGTTGATGTTTAACTGCAAGGGTGCCGTTTATCATAGGGCGGTTGTACTGAAGTGGTTCAAGGGTAGTTTCAAATAAAGGATTCCACCAAGCAAGTGCTACAAGCGGTTTTGCTAAGGCGGTTGGAAGTGCGGTTTGAAACATCTGAACTGCAACTCTCAATTCCAATGAGTCTTTTGCCAGTCTTCAAAGCCTAAATTAACCTATTCTATAAAATGGACTTAGCTAAAAAATTGAAGTCTAAGCTTCATTACATAGGGTCCTAAAGTCCTTAAAATAGACAGGAGGTTATGGTATCAATCAAATCTAATACAAAATAGGAGGGTTAAAATATGCATGCCCAACACGCTCTCATGTCGAGAACGTAGGTGTCAACATGCGTCTGTTGACATTCGGTTCCATCGAATCGGTCCATCTCCGGCATTCTGAACTTAGCAGGGAGAGACGTGACCATTCCCGGATCTGTGGATCTGAGCATTTCTTGCTTTGAGCTGCTCATGCTGGCTTTCAGGTCTTTCATCTGTTCGACCATCCAGGCTAAGGTTGGGTCCAGTGGTAGACCTTGAGGCTTGGCGCCGGGTGCTACCATAGGAGTGGCAGTGATTGGAGGTGGGAGGCTCGATATATGTGGATATATGGGGGCCTTTTCTGGACTGTATCGGGGTTTGTCCCCGGTGTTTTGGGATTCGTGTATAGGCAATGGGATGAACCCGGGAGGATATTGGCATTTGTTTGAGATGGTCCAGCGGTGCGCTGGTTGTACTGAGTGATGGGAGTAGTACTGGCTTGGCCGTATATGATAGGGTTGCCTTGAGAGGTGGCAACCTGAAGCCTCGGTCGATTGTTTCCTTGTTCGAAGGCATCCCGTAAGTTGGCGGGGGAGGAACCTGGTTGAAGGTTTGAGGAGTAGATCGGGGAGGCTCATCGTCCTCGATTAGGACGAAAGTACCATCTGGCTGGGGGATAGCTGCTATACCTCGCTCATTCAGAAGCTGTACTACGAAATTCTGCTGATTTTCTTTCTGCCTCTTGTGAACCTCACAAGCCCGGATGGCTTCTTCCAATGTCATATCTGTTACCGGTGGCGGGGGTCCGTCCCCGTCACGATTTCTCGGTGAGCTTGACATGTCGGATAGTCTTGCTGAAGGAACTGAGGGAACCGAAGAACTGTCTGACGCTGCCGTAACTGTGACTATGGCGAGGCTCTGACCCGGAATTCTGAACCACTTTCTGCTCGCTGAAGGGAACGAAAGGCAGGGTTTAGGCTTCGGAAAGGGTCTTTGGCTTAGGGTTTCGGGCTAGTGCAATGTGCAGTTTCCGATTAATGTTTACTTAAAATGCATTTTCTCAGAGTCATAATCGGTTGGAAAAGATCGTGTCTTCTTTTTCGCAACTAACCTAAGGCTCTAATCAGTGGATCTCGTCACTACGTTTATATGCCCCTCGTTTTTCACCTGTAAATCGTCTTCCCGGGACGGACAATCCCGAGCGAGGGTCCTATAAGGCAAGCGAGTTCCACCGACAAAGGAAAAAGTGAACTTAAGGCTAGTTGGTCACGCAAACTTCCAACGTATGTGACATGCGGGCCACGGTCGAAGTCAACGTCCTTAAGTTAAGGTGGGGATCGTGCCAAAATTTCGGCATGGCCTCTCCTGACTCGCTTGCGCGAGGGGCCTTAGCTTTTGGCGTTAGCCAAGTTGTGGCTGGCATGGTGCATGCGTTGAGGGTTTGGTGACACGGTATCACATTGAACCTTCGGGTATATTTTTTGGCAGAGCTCCGCGTTAAAGTCAAGGCTGAAAAGCTCAAGACTTCGGGTCGGAAACGACCTTCGGTCTCAATCTTTCAAGCTTGACTTGTGAGGGAACCCGGCGTAAAAAACATATACTTGGGCTTTATGACACGTACTAAGCCAAAAACCAACCGAGGTCTTGGACGAAGTGTGACACAAAGAGTGCATGGCTTACACGAGCTAGAATGGGCTGTTTGGGATGACCCCGTGCGCGCTCGAAAGGTGTCTGGCAGACCAACGGAGCTGCAACTGAACGGTCATCCCGGGTTACGGGTCATAGTGTGCAGTGTACTGAAGCAGCAAGTGCAAGTAGCGTGCAGTGTACCGAGGCAGCAGTGCAAGTAGTGTGCGGTCACTAAAATTCTTTTTTTTTTCTGAGTAAAACAGAGATTTTCAGGATGTGTTTTAAAGAATTTATGCGCAGTTCAAAATGTAGCATGAAAATCAAGTATGAACGGGAATGCACGAACATGTTATGATTTTGAGATGAAAAGAATGTAACATCTTTTGAAAAACCGTTCGAGGTTTTGAATCAACACACGCACACAAAAACGAGGAAGGGTAAACGAAATTTTGACCCACGGAAGGCTTTTAGAAAACAACGGTAGTTTTGAAAAAGTATCCAAGTCCCCAGCGGAGTCGCCAACTGAAATTACCCGGGGTTCGCGCGAGCGAAGCGGTTGTCTTTCGCGGATGTTTAGGGACCTCGCTTTCGGGAAGGAGAGGAGTCGCCACGCGGTTTTGTATTTTGAGCCCAAACGTTGAAAAACGACTTTTTGAAAAGGGTGTCGTTTTTATTGGTAGCAAAAACTTGGAAAAGGCTTTGAAAAAGGTGTCGTTTTTATTGGTAGCAAAAACATGACAAAAAGCTTTTTAGTACCAGAGATTGTTAGGTTCGGAGGTCACGTTACGTTTCGGGAAGAGTATTTTGAGATCACCCGAAATGCCTCGTATGACGAGTCTTTCTACCTTTCTCGAAAATGTGTGTGTGTGTGTGCATTTTGAAAATGGGGGCTTGAATGACAAGCTTAATCTTGGTTTGAATGTCAAACGTTGATTTTGTGATTTTTTGGAAAAGGCGAGCGTTTAAATGACAAACGTCGGTTTTGGAGTTTTTTAGGAAAAGAGGTGCGAATGACGCGTTTTGAATTTACCTAAGTGTCAAATGTTGACTTTTAAGAAAAAGAGCGTTTGAATGTCAAACGTCGGGTTTTGAATTTAAAGATGATCGTTTGGATGCCAAACGTCATTTTGCGCGTTTTGAAAGAGAGTTCGAATGTCGAACTCCGGTTTTGAACCGGGCATTACATTGTTAGTGATTTTACGGGAAAAAAGCATGAAATGATATGCGATCAACGAATCGTTTTGCGACTCGGACTTTTGATATGTAAATACTATCACGTGCCAAACGGCTCGGACTTGTAAATGACAGTATTTAAAGTGCGGTATCAACGGAATCAAACGATCCGGATTTTAAAGGTGCGATCAACGAACCAAACAGCTCGGACTTGTAAATTTGCATAAAGTAAATGACATTCAACGGATCAAACGATCTGGACTTGTAAAGAGCGTAATTTAAATGACATTCAACGGATCAAACGATCCGGACCGTTAAATGACAGAAAAGTAAAGAAACGGGGCTGGAACGCCGTTTTAACCTGAGATTACTTCTCTTACGGGAAGAGAAGAGGATCTTGAACTAAAATGTATCGAACCCCGTTGACGGTGGTGTCTACATTTCAATGATTTTTATCCGAAACGGTTGTAGCGATTGGCGCGTAAACCAAGACAGAACGAGTGTTTAGGGAGAGAGAGTGTTACCTATGGCTAGGGGTTGACTCTTTTGGCTTGGGTGACGTATACGGGATACAGTTTAGGTGTTTGGAACGGTGTTTCGAGGTTGTTTGGTTCGTATTTGGTTGAAATACGAGGTTTTCACGCAATCGAGGCAAACGGGGCTCGGGAGAGGGTGAAATGGGTTTGGGCCGTGGCTATGGTGAAAAATGGATAATGTTTTTCCCTTTTCAAATGTTTTGACAGCCCTCTGTATTTATAGGGTAAAATGCAAAAGATTTCGGACGGACTTTACCTGAATTTGGGGGGGGGGGGTTTGTGGTATTTTGGAAAATGGGAGGACTTGCTGGGGATTCTGTCTTGCCTGTAAAAAACAGTCCGGCCGGACTGTGACAACATCTCAGGGGTATTTTGGTCTTTTCACTCTGAAATCTGATTGATGTTGACCGGAGGGTTGTGGCATGTGTGCCACGTGTCCCTGTGACTCACCAGGGCATGGGTTTTCGTGCCATTATTTCAGGTTTTGTCCTTTTTTTAAATAATTATCCGGAAAATGTCCGAAACGCCCCCGGAAAGTGTCGAAAAGTGAGTTTTTTAGGAAAAGTTGTACTTTTATGTGTGACAACGTGTGTTGAGTACGCTTTGACGTTGGGATGCACGGGGCAGTCCCGGGACGTCTTGTTGGCTCGAGAACGGGGAGTTTAACAGGTTCTGGTTAACTTGGAGCGGGAAAGTTAACGGATTCCGGTTAACTTTTAACGGATTTTTGACGATTCGGATTTGGGTACTTACAGACATGCCGGGGCTGGACAGCTCAATTGTGAAATACAGGATCCCTTTGACACCCGATGCCAAGCCGGTGAAACAGAAGCTAAGGAAGATCAAGCCAGAATGGTCTCTGCAGGTCAAGGAGAAGATTGAAAAGATGTTGCGAGTAGGATTCATCAGGGTTATTGAATACCCGACCTGGTTGTTGAATATCGTGACTGTGACTAAAGCCAATAGGAAGGTGCGCTGATGTGTGGATTTCCGGGATCTAAACAAGGCCAGTCCCAAGGACGATTACCCGTTTCCAAATATAGACATTTTGGTGGACACCACAGTCAACTACGAAGTCAAGTCTTTCGTTGATGGTTTTGCTGGCTACAATCAGATCAAGATGATCGAAGAGGACCAGGAAAAGACAGATTCAATGCAAATAACATTTTTCAAATAACTTGGAGTTCGTATATGTTCCTATTGGAAATAGAAAATGTTGCACCTTTTTTTAATTTATTTGAAAAAAAAATTATAGGCACGCAAAATTTAGAAATTTTAACGTAAATATTATTCTTTATGTCACAAAATAAATTATCGGACTTTTTATTTTGATTTGTTACAAAATAAATATCTCATTTCTAAATAAGAAGATAGATTCAATGCAAATAACATTTTACAAGTAATGTATAAATAATTAAAGCACTATTTTTTTTAGCAACGATAAATTCAAATTCATTCACAATTAAAAAAGTAAAGAGATATACACTCCATAAAATCCGGAGGCTCACCCAAAATTTCAATAACAATTCCAACTCTTAACCTAAAACAAAGATATTTCTGATCTAAATCTTATGATGTTCGAATTCCTTTACAAGTAAAACTTGGATACTGACTTAATCTGACATTTAAAAAATCTCCTCTCGGTTAATATGTTGCGCTGAACACTTGATATTCATAATTCAGGTTGAGGAAAAAATGCATAACAGACATCTCAAAATTAGGGCTGTAAACGAGTTAAGTACCAGATTCGTTACTTACCTATTTACCTTTTTACGTATTCGTCAATAAAAAATATTTTTGTACAATTTCGTACTCAACCTAAGGACATAGTTTTTACTATGTCATCCTTCCGTCTCATTTCCGTCCAAATTGCCGTTAAATATGTTTAAGTGGCACGATTACGTCATTAAAATGATGAGTTGGCACTACAAATGGTCAAAATTCGCTGATGTGAAAAATAAAATGCGTAAAAATGTACACTATTAAAGTAAAGACCTCAAAAATTGTTCTCAAAAGTACAAATGGGCTTAAAAATAAAATGTTGATTTGCAAATTACCCCTCCCTAATAAACCCCCATTCCCAAATTCCCTAACCTAAATTAATTTCATAAAATCCCAACAAAAGACCCACCCCAGTTTCTTCTACCTTCTTCTTTGCACCACCCTTAACCCAATAATCACCTTCACCACCACCCCTTCCCCACCCTTCTCCTCATCCTTTCTCTCTCCCTCTCCCTCTCTCTCTCTCTCATTTCTTTCCCAAGCTGCCTCCTTTATTTTCCTTCCCCAATCCACTCTGGCATGCCCTCACCACCACCACCTCGTCCTCCCATACCACTCCCCCAACTACCGCCACCCATCCCCTATCACCGCCCCATTTTGAGCCATCAGGATTACCACTGCCCAACTGCGGCTTGTTCTTCGTCCTTTTCTTCAATGGTCTCTTCTTGTTGTTCTTCCAACTTCATATCTATAGATCCAAAAATATTCGGCGGCCACGGGAGTACGTCCTGAGAGCTTGGAGTGTGGGCCGACACCACCCAACTGACTACTCCCCTTTCTTCTATGTCTTCATATTTCTCCTTTCAAATGCCTTTTTTGAAAGACAATGAAACCCATATCTAGGATTTTAAAAGTTATTTTGTTGTTCGACATTTTTGAAACTTGACTTTTGATTTGAGTTTGTTAGATTAAAGGTTGGTTTTGATTTTGATTTTTGGATGTGGGTTGTTTGTAGTGTTAGTGTTATGCCCTAGGCCTATGATTGATAGACTTATGTGTTGACATTATTTATTATTATATGAGATGTTTATTATTTGATTATTATATGTTTTGTATATTTATTTATAATAATCTCCGTCCCTAATTATTAAGAGAATAAATTAGTATAATTGTCAATGGATAATCATGTGATGATTATATGCATAAGGGATGCGCATTGAAATTATGGGTACTTGTTAGAGAACAAGTGACTGGACATGACCCGCATGAGATTTATGTCATGGTCAAATGTCATACTTAAATCTCATACGGTTACTTCATTTATTTCCTAGACCTGAGACTATCATAACCTTACATATGATGAAAGCCATGTTTGATTTTAGTCAAACGATATCTTAACACGATATCTATAAAGGCTATCATTGGCATGATCGGATTCATGATGGGAAGGATGATAAGTCAAGAAGGAGTTTGTCCCTCGGAAGAGAGATGTTATGCTTGGGCCCCTCGATGAGTGATAATGATGAAAGTGTATGGCCGTACCCCAATATGATTGGAATTATCATTATACTCAAGAATCGAGAAAGCATTGAACAATAACAAGTTGACAAGGACCATGACTTGTGTTCAATATAACATCGTGAGACAAAAGGGATAAATGGAAGTACACCGTTGGAAACGTGAACTCTTACGTTACATCATTTGGGTAGACCTAATGGCTTGCTAGAGTCCGCTTATGTCTTATGAGGTTCGATATGATCGAACTCATTGCCAACATGATGTAATCCTATTGGGTCACACACAACTAGAATGAATTGGTTAAACCGGAGGAAGAATGATTGAGAGGCTCGTAGAGCGGCTACTTATGTCACGCGACATATCAAGCCAACGGCTTGATATACCACGCGACATAATAGGCCAATACGCGTTTTTGACTGACTGTCTCTCCTAATTCGATTAGAAGAGGTATTTACACTATTGTAGTATAAATACAAGGGTCTCATGGACCTAAAAGCCTAGCCGAAATTTTAAAGCAAAATTCACAATCAAATTCTCTCAATATTCTTCAAGGTTTAGATCTAGCAATCAACAAGAAATTGTTCTTGGATTCATTCAAAGGTGTGGATACCAAAAGAGGGTCTTCGCTCGTTCATCGATCAAGGCCTAGAGTTCAAGCAAGTTGAAGAACGAAGTTTGTGATTCGATATCACATAATCAAATCGTTCGATAGCTCAAGACCGGAAAGCGTTTCAAGGTTGGTTTAATTCTATCTCATAGGTATTCAAATTAATTGTATAGAACGGATCCTAGGGCTTCTTGGGTTTTATGTTTTAATGCTTAATTCCGCCGCGCATGGACCCGTAAAACCCAACAAAGTGGTATCGTGAGCCCCGTTCGTATGATTAAGTTTGAATTAACATGCTAGGTTTAAGATATAAATTGTTTATATGCTTATTGCATGTTTTGTATGTGATATAATTTTAATTGTTTATGTGAAACAATGTGAAAATCGTTTTCAATTTATGCTGAATTAAATCTGTAAAAAGGCTGTTTTATGTGATTTAATTGGCCGTAATCTGTATTGGTTCGATCGGAAATCCCGTAACCTCGGCTGCCTATGTCGTGCGACATATCGAGCCATGTGGAATTCAGGTTAACCGGCATGTTACGTCGCGCGACATATTAAGCCTGCGGCCGATGTTGTCACGCGACATAACAAGCCAAAACCGAGCGTAACTGTTTGTTCAAATTTTCTCGCTATTCTATGATTGTGTTTACAATCGATATGTTGATATGAAAATCTGGATGTTATAAAATTGAGTTTATAAGTCCGCGATAGATTGATTCATTGATATACATGATTAATTGATTAAAATCTGATTTTAATAATTATTGCAATGTATATGAAAACTGGATGTTATAAAATTGAGTTTATAAGTCCATGCTAGATTGATTCATTGTTTATGCATGCTTAATTAATTTAGATGTGTTTTATTAATTGTTGCGATGCATGAATTATTTGTTCTTAATTGTTAAGAATTATTAAATTAGATGTTTAGTTGAAACATGATATTTAGTTTCCTAATATGTTTAGATTTAGACATTGTAAATTTTGGATCTTATGATTGTTTATGGAAACAAGTCATAAATACGCGAAATTTAAAAGGAAACTGATTGTTTATAAAAGGTAAGGATTATGTTGCCTAATCGAGTTGATTTCTAATTATGCATGTCTAGGAGAGTTCTGCCTAAGGAAGAGTTGGTACTTAAGAAGTCCTTACGGCTCACCTATCTTCCCTCGGGAACTTACGGTGCATGATTTTGACTATCTTTACGATATGCTTATAATCTACCTTTAAAGAACCTTCATTTAACTTTTAAGTTCTTTATGCCAATTCATGATTAAAAACACTTGAGACCATTCGGATAGTTTTGGGTGGGCTTGCCATAGCAAGGTGCTTTGATTCTATTCGAATGCGAGCAAGATGAGGAAATGGTGGTTCCTATACGTTTTAAAGTGAATGAACTTAATTGGGTTATCAAAATGGTTTTGGACCCAAGGCATAAGATGAGATTAAAATATGCCTAGACATATGATGTCTTGAATTGATCTCATAAAAGATCTAAGAGTCATATATGTGATATGATTGATGTTTTCTACCTAATTAATTTAATTTTGAGCGGTTTGCCATAGCAAACTTGAAATTGAATTAAAGTTGGATCTTAGCCCATTAAATGTATATTATGCTTATTTGCATTTGAAGGTGTATAATTTAGTGGGAGCATTTATTTAAATGCACTATACTTCTCATATGATATGTTTACTTATATGTGTTCATATTTTATGTATATCTTTTTGTAGAATAAATGGCATCAAACAATAATCACTTTTCACTCGCGATCCGTCCTTGAGAAGGAAAAGTTGGAAGAGAATGGTACAAACTATATGGATTGGATCCGTAGTTTGAGAATTGTTCTCAAACAAGAGGAGAAACCGTACGTTCTCACCGAACCTATTCCACCCGAACCGCCGCCAATGCCGCTAGGGCAATAAGGGAACAATATCTCGAAGCACAAGCGTGACTCTACAGATGTTAGTTGCCTTATGCTCTCCGCCATGTGCGAGAGTCTTCAGAAGAATCTTGAGCACTTGGGGACAGTCGACTTAAACAATCGGCACGATGGAAATGTTCCAAATTCAAGCTAGGCAAGAAAGGTACAACACGGTTGCAGATCCTTGACCTCATGCAAGATGAGTGAAGGACAAAAATTTGTTGGTCCCCATGCTCTCAAGTTAAAGGGCCACATTGAGCATCTTGAAAGGCTCGGTTTTCCAATTAGCCAAGAGTTGGCTACCGACATAATACTGAATTCATTACCTAAAAGTTTTAGTCATTTCATAATGCACTATAACATGGGTGGAATGAATAGAAACCTTTCCGAGTTAGTTCAAATGTTGACTACTGCGGAAACCAAGATTGTCGAGAAGAAGACCGATCAAGTGCTAATGGTTAACAAGGGGAAAGGGTTCAAGGGTAAAGGAAAAGCAAAGGTTGCTAATCCTAAGGCAAAGGTTGCCAAGCCCAAAGAGGCCTCCAAGCCTAAAGAGGCTAAGCCTAAGTCCCAAGAGGACGCAATCGGCTTCCATTGCAATGAGATTGGACATTGGAGGAGAAATTGCGCAAAATACAAGGAAGCACTGAAGAAGAGCAAAGGAGTTGCTTCAACTTCGGTATCTTTGTTATAGATATATTCCTATCTACTTCTAGTTCTTGGGTATTGGATACCGGATGTGGAACTCACATTTGTTTAAATGTGCAGGGTCTAAAGAACAGAAGGATGCTTAAGGATGGTGAAGTGGACCTACGTGTGGGGAATGGAGCAAGAGTTGCTGCATTAGCCGTAGGAACTTATGAAGTTACTTTACCTAGTGGACTAATACTTGTTTTGAACAATTGTTATTACGTTCCAGCTTTAAGTAGGAATATTATTTCGATTTCATGTTTGGATAATGAAGGTTTTAATTTTCTTATATGTGATAAGAAATTTTCTATTTACAAGAGTGATATGCATTATTATCTTCTTTGTTTCATTCAATGGCCTTTATGTTCTTGACATTGAAAATCGTGATAATGATGTCTATAACATTAACAAGAAATCTAAACCCAATGATGTAAACCACACTTACTTATGGCATTGTCGTCTTGGCCATATAAACGAGAAACGCATTTCTAAACTCCACAAAGATGGATTTTTGGACTCACATGATTATGAATCATATGAGACATGCGAATCTTGTTTACTTGGCAAGATGACCAAGGACCCATTTACCAAAACCGGTGAAAGGGCGGGCGACTTATTAGGACTCATACATACCGATGTATGTGGGCCTATGAGTAGCGATGCTAGGGGAGGATTTCGGTACTTCATAACATTCACTGATGATTATAGTAGATTTGGATATGTTTATCTAATGAAACATAAGAGTGAATCGTTTGAGATATTTCGAATATTTCAAAATGAGGTGCAAAATCAACTTGGCAAAACTATTAAAGTACTTCGATCCGATCGAGGTGGTGAATATTTGAGCCAAGAATTTGTGATCATCTTAAGAGTTGTGGAATCGTTTCGAACTCTCTCCACCCGAACACCACAATGGAATGGTGTGTCTCGAAAGGAGGAATAGAACTTTGTTAGACATGGTTTGTTCTATGATGAGTCAAGTTGAGCTTCCTTTATCCTTTTGGGGACATGCACTAGAAAGCTGCTTTGCTTTCTAGCTATAAACAGAGTTCCTACCAAATCGGTTCAAAAGACCCCATATGAGATGTGGCATGGAAGAAAACCTAGTTTGTCTTTCATGAAGATTTGGGGTTGTGATGCATATGTCAAGAAGTTAACTTCTGACAAGCTAGCACCTAAATCTGATAAATGTGTTTTTGTGGGATATCCTAAGGAAACCAAAGGATACTATTTCTACAACCGAAACGAGAACAAAGTGTTTGTTGCTCGAAATGGTACTTTCTTAGAAAAGGAGTTTCTTCGCAAAGGAACCAGTGGGAGTAAAATAGATCTCGAAGAAGTTCGAGAACCCGAAAACAACATTGAACCAATGGTAGAAACTGAACCAAGTTCACAAACCGTTGTGGAACCGGTTCAAGATGCACAAGTTCCTCGCCGAAGTGGTAGATCACAATCCGAACCCGAGAGATATGGATTTCTTGTTACGGAAAGTGATGAAGTGGAGTTAATCGAAAATGATGAACCCACTTGCTATCAAGAAGTGATGTCCGCTCCGGATTTGGAAAAATGGCAAGAAGCCATGAAGTCCGAATTACAATCCATGGCTGATAATCAAGTTTGGAACTTGATTGATCCACCCGAAGGTGTAAAAACCATAGGATGCAAATGGGTCTTCAAGAAGAAGACCGACATGGATGGGAAGGTGCACACCTATAAGGCTAGGCTAGTAGCTAAGGGATATAGGCAGATTCATGGCATAGACTATGATGAAACCTTTTCGCCTGTAGCTATGCTTAAGTCTATTAGAATTTTACTTGCCATAGCCGCATATTATGACTATGAGATATGGCAAATGGATGTCAAAACAGCTTTCCTTAATGGGAAGTTACTTGAGGATGTATACATGATACAACCTGAAGGTTTTTGTCAGTCCAGAAAATTCTAACAAGGTGTGTAAGTTGCAGAAATCTATTTATGGATTGAAGCAAGCTTCAAGGAGTTGGAATCTACGTTTTGATGAAGCAATCAAGGAATTTGGCTTTATCAAGAACGAAGATGAACCTTGTGTATACAAGAAAATTAGTGGGAGCGTAGCACTATTTTTAATGTTGTATGTCGACGATATCTTACTCATTGGAAATGACGTTTCTGCACTACAGACTGTTAAGTCTTGGTTAGGAAAGTGTTTTTCAATGAAAGATATGGGCGAAGCCGCATATATCCTTGGTATCAAGATCTATAGAGATAGATCCAAGAGGATGATTGGTTTAAGTCAAAGTACTTACATTGACAAAGTCCTTAGAAGATTCCAAATGGAAAATTCTAAAAGAGGGAATTTGCCAATGTTGCATGGTATATCTCTTAGCAAGAATCAATGTCCAAAGACTAATGATGAGCGAAAGAGAATGAATGGTATTCCATATGCTTCGGCAATTGGGTCTATCATGTATGCTATGTTATGTACTAGACCCGATGTCTCGTGTGCTCTAAGCATGACGAGTAGGTACCAATACTGATCCCGGTGAACCACATTGGATAGCGATCAAGAATATCCTTAAGTACTTACGAAGAACTAAGGATGCATTCTTGGTCTTTGGAGGAATGGAAGAAGATCTTGTAGTCAAAGGCTACGCGGATGCTAGCTTCCAAGCTTGACAAAGATGATTTCAGATCACGGTCTGGATTTGTGTTTATGCTTAATGGAGGCTCTGTGAGTTGGAAAAGTTCCAAGCACAGTACCGTCGCCGATTCTACAACCGAAGCTGAGTACATAGCGGCATCCGATGCAGCTAAGGAAGCAGCTTTGGATCAAGAAGTTCATTAGTGATTTGGAAGTCGTTCCAAGCATCAAAGACCCTATTGAACTTCTTGTGATAACAATGGTGCCATTGCACAAGCAAAGGAACCAAGATCACACGAGAGATCCAAACACATACTTCGACGTTTCCACATTATCCGTGAGATATGTGAAAGGGAAGACGTTAAGATATGCGAGTAGACACGATGACAACGTGGCGGACCCACTAACTAAGGCTCTCTCGCAAGCTAAACATGATGGTCATGTTAGGTCCATGGATATTCGATACATGGTAGATTGGGCCTAGTGCAAGTGGGAGACTGTTAGTGTTATGCCCTAGGCCTATGATTGATAGACTTATGTGTTGACATTATTTATTATTATATGAGATGTTTATTATTTGATTATTATATGTTTTGTATATTTGTTTATAATAATCTCCGTCCCTAATTATTAAGAGAATAAATTAGTATAATTGTCAATGGATAATCATGTGATGATTATATGCATAAGGGATGCACATTGAAATTATGGGTACTTGTTAGAGAACAAGTGACTGGACATGACCCGCATGAGATTTATGTCATGGTCAAATGTCATACTTAAATCTCATACGGTTACTTCATTTATTTCCTAGACACGAGACTATCATAACCTTACATATGATGAAAGCCATGTTTGATTTTAGTCAAACGATATCTTAACACGATATCTATAAAGGCTATCATTGGCATGATCGGATTCATGATGGGAAGGATGATAAGTCAAGAAGGAGTTTGTCCCTCGGAAGAGAGATGTTATGCTTGGGCCCCTCGATGAGTGATAATGATGAAAGTGTATGGCCGTACCCCAATATGATTGGAATTATCATTATACTCAAGAATCGAGAAAGCATTGAACAATAACAAGTTGACAAGGACCATGACTTGTGTTCAATATAACATCGTGAGACAAAAGGGATAAATGGAAGTACACCGTTGGAAACGTGAACTCTTACGTTACATCATTTGGGTAGACCTAATGGCTTGCTAGAGTCCGCTTATGTCTTATGAGGTTCGATATGATCGAACTCATTGCCAACATGATGTAATCCTATTGGGTCACACACAACTAGAATGAATTGGTTAAACCGGAGGAAGAATGATTGAGAGGCTCGAGCTGGCTACTTATGTCACGCGACATATCAAGCCAATGGCTTGATATACCGCGCGACATAATAGGCCAATACGCGTTTTTGACGGCTGTCTCTCTAATTCGATTAGAAGAGGTATTTACACTATTGTAGTATAAATACAAGGGTTACATCGAACCTAAAAGCCTAGCCGAAATTTTAAAGCAAAATTCACAATCAAATTCTCTCAATATTCTTCAAGGTTTAGATCTAGCAATCAACAAGAAATTGTTCTTGGATTCATTCAAAGGTGTGGATACCAAAAGAGGGTCTTCGCTCGTTCATCGATCAAGGCCTAGAGTTCAAGCAAGTTGAAGAACGAAGTTTGTGATTCGATATCACATAATCAAATCGTTCGATAGCTCAAGACCGGAAAGCGTTTCAAGGTTGGTTTAATTCTATCTCATAGGTATTCAAATTAATTGTATAGAACGGATCCTAGGGCTTCTTGGGTTTTATGTTTTTTAATGCTTAATTCCGCTGCGCATGGACCCGTAAAACCCAACATGTAGATGGGTATTTGTCACTAAATATATATATTTTTAATAAAAAATCATAATTAATTATATTTTTATAAAAAAAAAGTTTGAAAATAAATAGAAAAAAAAATTATGATTTTTTTCGATTAAAAATTAACTTTTCAAAATGACCCTTGATTTCAATGGTCATTTATTTTGGGTTGGATCGAGTATATGGGTTCCCTAACTTTTTAGAAAAAAATAAACCCTAAAACCTAGTTAATTGTATTCAAATTGCAAAGTAAAATAAATCGATAATGAATATTGAATTTGATTAGCTTAATCACTAGACGGGATTGCACAATCCTATAACAAATAGATATTAAGTATGTTTATTATTTTGATGAAAATATTTATTTTTTTATTTATTTTTAAAAAATGTGTATTGCATATATAATCTATATATGGTTTCATTATGAAAGCACAAATTTTTAAAATTATATTTAATTATTGTACAATCTATATCGCTTAATTTATTTTGAAAATACGAATATTTTTAATTATGTTTTGTTTACAATGTAAGAAAAATATAAATTAATTATTTTATTTTTTACATACATATATTTTATATTATACATGTATTATATGTATATTTATTACAAATATAATTATTGATTCGAGCATAACGAGCCAAGTTCAAGTCGATCTCGAGCCGAGCCCGAAGTATTAAATCACATGTTAACGAGCTTATCGAGCCGAGCTCAATCACAAGTCATTCGCGGACAAAATTCATTCGAGCTTTGAACGAGGTTAACGAGCCGAGCTCAAACGAGTCGATCTCCGTCAGAGCTCGTCGAACATACGAATCGAAAATGAGTCGGCTCGAAAAAAAAAACGAACTTGAAAATCAGTTCGAGCTCGAGTTCACCTCTCGAGCTTTTACGAGCCAAGCCCAAGCCGAATCGTTTCGTGTAACAGACCTACTCAAAATCCACAAACAATTCTAGCAAAACACATCTCTTAAACATATTGATAAAACAAGGGTTAATTACAAATTAGGGCCTGAAGTTTCACATGAGGTCCCCAAGAGGGGCCTGACTTTTTTTTATTAGCGATTTAGGGCCTGACTTCACATTTTTTTATCAAATCGGGGCTTTTTGACGAATTTCATCCAAAAATCCGTTAAGTTAAAGAAAAGTTAACGAAGGTACTAGTTTGTAATGATTATTAGTTTTAAGGGGTCAAATGCAAAGTTAAATATAAAGTGTTCAAAATTTATTTCTTTTTCCAAAATAATTAATATTATCTTAATTCTAAAATAATTAATATACGGAATAAATATATGTTTTTTAATTTTTATATTAAAAAATAAAAATATTTTTTTTTACTTTTTTTGTCACAAAATAATTAATGTTCGTAACATATAATGTATTAAAAAAACTGAAAATTTTAATTATTTAATATAATGCTAATATATTACGAACATTAACTATTTTTTAACATAATAATAAAAAATAAATTAATTTTATTTTTTGACACAAAAAGTAAAAAAATATTTTTTTCAAAACTATAAATTATTTAATATAATTTTAATATATTACGAACATTAACTATTTTTTAACATAGTTAATGTTCGTAATATATTAACCTTTTATTAAATAATTAATAGTTTTGAAAAAAATATTTTTTTTACTTTTTATGTCACAAAACAAAATTTATTTATTTATTTATTATTATTATGTTAAAAAATAGTTAATGTTCGTAATATATTAAAATTATATTAAATAATTTATAGTTTTGAAAAAAAATATTTTTTTTACTTTTTATGTCACAAAATAAAATTAATTTATTTTTTATTATTATGTTAAAAAATAGTTAATGTTCATAATATATTAACATTATATTAAATAATTAAAATTTTCAGTTTTTTTAATACATTATATGTTACGAACATTAATTATTTTGTGACATAAAAAGTAAAAAAAAAATTTATTTTTTTAAGATAAAAATTAAAAAACATATATTTATTCCGGATATTAATTATTTTAGAATTAAGAAAATATTAATTATTTTGAAAAAAGAAATAAATTTTGAACACTTTATATTTAAACTTTGCATTTGACCCCTTAAAACTAATAATCATTACAAACTAGTCCCTTCGTTAACTTTTTTTAACTTAACGGATTTTTGGATGAAATTCGTCAAAAAGCCCTGATTTGATAAAAAATGTGAAGTCAGGCCCTAAATCGCTAATAAAAAAAAGTCAGGCCCCTCTTGGGGACCTCATGTGAAACTTCAGGCCCTAATTTGTAACTAACCCATAAAACAATGGTTATTATGAAATAGAATGAATATAAATTTATTAATCACAGTTATGGGGTTTTTCTTAGATTTTTTCTCAAAATATTCAATTTAAAAAAAATCCCAAAATAACAACTATTTCAATATTGACCAAAATGACCCATTTTTTTGAAACTCGCTACACTATAATTTTTTTCGTTTAAACTCGCTAAACCATTTAGCGAATTTAAATTTTAATATTAAAAAAAAAAACTAAATTTGAACTCGCTAATTGAATTAACGAGTTCTAAGTTTCTTTTCTTCTTTGAGAGACACTGACCACAACCACATTACTAATTCATTCTCCGTCTCACTTTAAATTACAAAAATAAAAATATAAAAATTATGTTTTAATAAAGAAAACTAAAAGAAAATATTATTTTTTCCGTCTCAAATAAATACTTAAAAAATATACTACTATAAAAAAAATATTTCCTTCATATAAAAATTGAATATTACTTTCGATTCAAAATGAATAACCAAAAATACTAATATATTTTTTGTCCAAAAAATTGAACATTACTTCCTTCATCCCAAAAGATAATTCTTTTTTAAAATGTTCATTGAGACGAAAGAAGCAATGTTTATTTTTTTATTTAGAAAGTATTATTAATTTTGGAACGAAAGTAATATTCATTTTTGAAATGAAGGATTTTTTTTAAGAAGTAGAATTTCTTTCTAAGTAAAAAAAATGAACATTTTTTCGTTCGTCTCAATGAACATTTTAAAAAATAATACTACTTTATTCGTGTCAAAAATTAATGTTCATTTTTGAGACGAGTACACTAACATTACAATCATTAACTTTTAGAAAAGAATACTAATTCGTTTAAAAAAATATTACTTCCTTCGTCCCAGTGAATATTTTATAAAATAATACTATTTCATTTGTCTCAAAAATTAATGTCATCTTAATTCATATTTTGGGACGAATACACTAACATTACAAACATTAATTTTAGAGGCGAATGAATGAAGTAGTATTATTTTATAAAATATTCATTGGGATGAAGGAAGTAATATTCTTTTTTTTTTTTTACCAAAATGTAGTAGTATTTTTTGGTTATTCATTTTGAGTCGAAAGTAATATTCATTTTTGATATGAAGAAAATAATTTTTTTACTGTAGCACATTTTTATAAGTATTTATTTGACACGGAAAAAATAATGTTTCCTTTTAGTTTTCTTTATTAAAACATAATTTTTATATTTTTATTTTGTAATTTAATGCGAGACGGAGAATGAATTAGTAATGTGGTTGTGGTCAATGTCTCACACAAGAAAAGAAACTTAGAACTCGCTAATTTAATTAGCGAGTTCAAATTTAGTTTTTTTTTTTTTAATATTAAAATTTAAACTCGCTAAATGGTTTAGTGAGTTTAAACGAAAAAATTATAAACTCGCTACACCGTGTAGTGAATTTCAAAAAATAAGTCATTTTGATCAATTGTTTGGAATGGTTGTTATTTTGGGATATATTTTTTTAAAATGGAATATTTTGAGAAATAAATAGTTTTTCTTAGGCTGAAAAAGAATTTGTCCAAGGCCTAATGTAGATGAACCCATTATATACCGTAGAAGTCCTTGGCCCATTGGCTTTGTAAGGGGGCGTTTGGTTCGGGAGAAAAAAATTAAAGGAATGAAATGGTTAATGAAATTGAATTTTTGAAAAAATTGGAAAGGAATAAAAACTGGTCAAATCTTGTGTTTGGTTGGCACGAAATGAAATGGAATTGTCATTCAATTTCTTGGCAATTCATGTTTAGTTTCAAGACAGAACTGTTGGAATGAAAATTAATATTTGATAAAATGTCCAGATTACCCTTTTTTTAACTTTATGTAAAAAACTCAATAATTATGTACTCCCTTCGTCCCATTTAAGTAAAAATAAACATAAAAAATATTTTTACAGCAAAATTATAATCTAATTTATTTTGACATCAATAATATAATATATTATTATAATTATAATTATAATTATAATTTTATTATTTTTATTTATCATTATTTTATAATAATAATAATTATTATTTTATTATTATAATTATCATTATAATTTTTATTATTATTATTATTTTAATATTATTATTATTATTATTATTATTATTATTATTATTATTATTATTATTATTATTATTATTATTATTATCATTATTTTATTATTATTATTTTTTTATTATTATTTTATTATTTTTTATTAGTATTATTATTTTATTAATATTATTATTTTATAATAATAATTGTTATTATTATTATTATTTTATTATTATAATTATTATTATAATTTTTTTAATTTTTTTATTATTATTACTTTATTATTATTATTTTATTATTATTATTTTATTATTATTATTATTATTATTATTATTATTATTGTTATTATTTTATTATTATTATAATAATTTTATTATTATTATTATTGTTTTATTATTAGTATATTATTATTATTATTTTATTATTATTATTATTATTATTATTATTTAATTTTTATTTTTATTATTATTATTATTATTATTATTATTATTATTATTATTATTATTATTATTATTATTATTATTATTATTATTATTATTATTATTATTATTATTATTGAGGACAGAATAGTAATTTGGGTTTGAGTCCAATTAAATTAATTTGATGGAATCGATCATTCCTCCCATTTTTTGATGGAATGAAAATCCATTTCAAGGAATGGAATTTCATTCCTTTTGGAATGGAATTTTTTTCAAAAAATTGAACCAAATATGCTCAATGAAAAAGTCAAAAGGAATTATCTATTTCATTTTCCCATTTTTCCTCACTTTACCACGAATCAAACGGCCCCTAACTATGACAAGTAGCTCTGGGCCCAGCTTAGGTCCAGCCTAGTAGGAATCTTCCGGCCTCCGCCTATATATCTCCCCCTATTTTTTATTTCATCTAATTATTTCGGCACATAAACACAACAAACTTCTCTTTCTTCCTTTTTTTCCAAAATTAATCACAAAATAAATTTTCTACTTTTTTTTTATTAACAATATGTTATCAATAATAATAATTAAAAAAATATTTTTTTATGAATTCATTTATAATTTTAGTTAGAGTGTTGCAGTTATTGCGGGTGCATAATAAATGCAACCAATAAAATATCATCACTTTATTTTATCCCCATTTTTTTATGATCATACCGACAGAGTATTTTTTATACTTAGCATCTACTCCCTCCGTCCCATTACAAACCACAAACTTTCCTTTTTGGTCGTCCCATTACAAACCACAAACTTCCTAAAATGGAAAGGAATCTTTACTATTCCCTCCACTCATTCTCTCTCCTACATTATTTTAATATTCACAACACCATTATAATTCACTATTCTCTCCACTATAATTCACTTTTCCTTAATTCCCGTGTCTACAGTAAATTTCCCATTACTAATGGGACGGAGGGAGTATATTATAAATGGCAAAGGAATCTTCAACAGTACAATGAATAGTTACATCCGCCGACTTTACCATTTTGCCCTCACTATTTTATTCCTTTTCCATTTTGCCCTTAAAAAAAATTTAAAATCTATATTATAAATGGCAAAGGAATCTTCAACAGTACAATGAATAGTTACATCCGCCAACTTTACCATTTTGCCCTCACTATTTTATTCCTTTTCCATTTTGCCCTTAAAAAAAAAAAATTAAAAATTAAAAAAAAAAAAATGTGACCTTGAACACGGGCTTAGGCTAGTTTGTAAAAAAGAAGTACATCATCAGTCCCATATTACATGCTGTATTATCATATAATATAGTATTAAATTTACTTTTACCCTCGTTGGCAAGAATAATAATAATTTGAATTATTCATGATTGTTGCCCAATGCTTTTAAATCCTTTTCATGGACTCCTTTGCATGGGTATGGGGTCATGACAAATTTATTGAAAGCAAAGATATGTACTCATCTTATCATAAATAATAGAAAAGTTGTTTATCATTTTATCCACAAATATAATTAAGGTGAAGTGCTTACAATTTTCAAATTTATTTTTAAGAGATAATTAAAAAATTATTTTCAAAAATTTATCTTTTAAGAACTTTTAAATTTTAATAGCAATAAAATAGAAATATCCTTAATAAATTGAAAAGATGAACATAATAATTAATTAAGATAATTTTAATAACTTCACAAATATTAATGAACAATCATTTAAAAATATCAGTATTATTTTTTAAATCAATGAGACTGAGAGAAGTAGTTGCACCTAATTTATTTCACTCTATTGCCTAGGTTGGGATGACACCCTTTTCCTTGGGCGAGAGAATTGTGGAAGTCAAGAAATTTTCGAAAAAGCCGTCAATATTTTTTTAAATAATTATTATAATTGAGATATTCAAATTTAGTGTAAAAGGGGTCAAAATAATATTTTAGTTCACATTTTTCTCAAAAATTAAATGAATCAAAAATATAAAAATTCATCAATTTTAATAAAGAAAATTAAAAAATAAAAATTGACGCAAAAATCTTGTAAAAAAATACGTTTTTTACAAACTTAAGGAAAAACGTCTTTTTGAGCCGCGGTTCATTTAACATACGCAAACACACACTTCTCCGGTCCGATTCAATTTCATTTCGTCATTTGCGCTCTTCATTTTAATTTTTCGTACTTGTTCTTCAAGAAATCCGAACAGTTTTCGTAGTTTATCATCAATTTCCAACAAATTTGAATATTTTCGTCATTTGCGATCATCAATTTCTATCGATTTATATCATCTCTGAGCTTTTTTCAGTCGTATTTTGAACATTATGACAGACCAAACCAAAAAAATCAGGAGCAAGCATCGGTATGAATGTATGATACTGGATTGTACTTCTTTTTCGATATGTTTTTAGTTGTAGTTTTCTTCTATATCCACATTGGTACTCACATTTTGAAAACTCTAACATTGTTACTCGTATTTGAAACCCTAACACTGGAACGTTAGTAACACTAAAACTCACATTTTAAAAACTCTAACATTGTTACTTTCAAACAATGATGCTGGCACTTTCAAACACTAAAGCTGGCCCTTTGTAAAACTGATGCTGGCATTTGTAATATTGAAGCTGGCACTTTGTAAATTGATGCTGGCACTATGTAACACTGTTACTGGCACTTTTGAAAGCATAACACTGGCACTCTTGAAACACTGATACTGTCAGTTTGAAAATTTTAACACTGACAATTTCAAATAATGATGCTGGCACTTTTAAACACTAAAGCTGACATTTTTTTAACACTGATGCTGGCATTTGAAAACACGTTTGTTGGGACATTAAATTAGATTGGCAATAACAATGATGACGAGCAGTCTTTGGCATATTATATTGGAATTACTGACATTCAAAACAACACTCACTGGCACTTTAAACAACAAAGTGACACTGACACTCCAAACAACACTCACTAGACATATAATATCAAACACTGGCACATTTAAAAAGTAATACTGGCTGTCCATGCAACATTAACTGGAATTTATCATAAAAAACAATGACACATTCAAAAATTAATATTGGCACTACAAACATCCCTCACTGGCAATTCAAATAAGATAACACTGGCACTCTAAAACACACTCACTGGCACTTCAAATAACAAAGTAACAATGACAGTCCAAGCAACACTCACTAGCACATTCAAAAATAAATACTGGCACATTCAAAAAGTAATACTGGATGTCCATGTAACACTAACTGGAATTTATCATAAAAAATAATGGCACATTCAAAAATTAATACTGGCACTACAAACATCCCTCACTGGCAATTCAAATAAGATAACACTGGCACTCTAAAACACACTCACTGGCACTTCAAATAACAAAGTAACAATAATGTGATCCAAGTAACTCATTTCAGCTCGGCACATTCAAAAGTAATACCGTCATCCATGCAACACTAACTGAAATTTATCATAAAAACAATGGCACATTCAAAAATTAATACTAGCACTACAAACATTTCCCACTGGCAATTCAAATAAGATAACACTGGCACTCTAAAACAAACTCACTGGCACTTCAAATAACAAAGTAACAATCACAGTCCAAGCAACAATCACTGGAACATATCAAAAAAAACACTGGCACGTTCAAAAATTAATCCTGGCATTACAAACAACACTCACTGGTACTTCAAACAACAAAGTAAAACTGACAACCCAAGCAACACTCACTGACACATATTATAAAAAATACTGGCACTTCAAATAAGTAACACTGGCATATATGAAAACAAACACTGGCATTATGAAATTGAGACTGGAAAGACAAACAAAACAAATGTTCTGGCATTATATAAAAAAACACTGGCATTATGAAATTGTCTTACGCTTACCTGTATTGTGATTATCATCAGCTGTGTGAGAAATTTGATCAATTAAAATAGCATTATCTGCAAAATCGACAGTTTCATCTTCAAAATCGACAGTTTCATCTTCAAAATCGAGTAAGCTCATCATAACCTAATAAAAATCGCCAGTTTTGAATGAAACGATTAGGAATGATTGTAAATATATTGATTGATAGTCTATAATTGTGCAAGTGAATCATATATTACCTCAATCGGTTGAAACGGATTGATTTTCGATCGAATTCTGTTTTTGCTCGACAAATGTCTCTGTTGCTGCGGTTTAACTTTGTGTTTTCGTTTGGATTTGATTTGATAAATGGCCGATCAATTTTTTTAGTGAACCGATATCCGATTCAATACGCGTTCAATGGTTTAAAAAGGGTTCAAAAACTAATTTTTTTCATAATTTTTTAAAAAAATAGTTTTTCATAAAAAAAACAACTCAAAATTGACATATTTTAAAATTAATGGGGGTCGACTGAGTCCCTTGGGTATGTAGACCATCCACTATGGTGACTCTCCAAGTGAGAGTCACCCCCCAAATAAAAAAAAAAAAAAGAAAAAGCAAAGGAAAGTCACGAAATAGAGTGACTCGGCAATCCCAACCTGGCCATTGACCTTGCCAGCAATTTCTTTTTTTTTTTTTTTTTGATTTAATTATTTTGATTTTGTATTTATATAAATATATTTTTAAAATTAATATATTTTATATATTAATTTTATTTTTAAAAGGTTGGGTTGGGTTGGGTGGGGTCGAGGTCACTGATGGGAGTATAAATTATATAAGGTTGGGTTGGATTGGGTTGGGTGAGAGAAATTAATATTTTATTTGAGGTTGGGTTGGGTCAGGGTCACTGATGGGGATGGTCGTACGTGGCCACGAGCCTCTTTTAATCACCTCTTTTTATATTCGATTTTCTCTCAAATAAGTATTATTTTTGCAATTATGTCCAATATTTTGGGCTAAAATTTAGCCATATACCCTCAAAATAAAGCATCTATAATGTAGGTCCCATCTCAAAAACCAATACCCAATGTGGGCTATACAATTTCAATTCCATCTCTCTTTCTCACTCATCCCAATCTTTCTCTCTCTAAAATTGGAACCCTAAAGGTGTGGGCTGTGCCATGTGGTCCGACCCTCTTGTCCAATTATATTTCAAAAATCACACACACTAAAAAAATACACATAACCAAAGTAAGCCAATTAAATGGACCTCAAAGTCCATATCTAATTTCAATTTTATTTTTTTCCCCAAATCTTATCCTCCAACTTAAAGTCTGTCGAAACCAACCCCCAAAAGGCTAAGGTCCAATACAATTTTTCGGACTCAAGCCCAATTCCTCTTTCTCTCTCCTCTCTCTCTCCTCGAAACCCTAGATCTCGCGCTGTCGCCGAGGCCGGAATTCGCTAAATCGGCTTCCGATTTGAGTTAATCTGATCGTTATAGATATGAGTTTTCTGTCAAAATCGGATCTTTGTTATATATATGAAAAATCTCGACTTTGACTTTCTGATTTTGCTGATTTTTTTTCTCTAATATCTTTTGATTTAATTGTGTTTCTGGGTTTACTTGTTCGTCGAATCACTACGTGTTTATTGATTGTTATGTTATGCTCAGTTGAGTGTTTATTTTGCTGCTTCGATTTGAACTGAAAATGGCTGTTAAATTTCTTTATTGTGATTCAATTAAGGAATTATTTTGAAAATTTGGCTGAAATTGTTAAACTTTTCTGGATTTTCAGCTGAGTTCTTGGGTTTTGAATTATCTGGGCTTGTGTTCAATTTGATTTTGAAGCCCGAGACCGATGAAACCCTAGAACTGTTTGTGTAAAGGTTGTATTTTTATTTTTTAGTCCATGGCAAGGGTAGAATGTCTGTTTTGACCATGACCCTCCAGTTGAGGTATGTGGGCTTTGACAGTTTTTGTGGGGGTATTTATGAAAGACCAAGTCCAGAAATTTTATGCCTGGTGTTTTGAAAAATATTCAAATCGGATTTTATTGAGTCTTTCCTGCTGGGTGGATTTGATCTGTTAAAATGTTTTACATGTTTATAAAAGTGTTATTGGGCTTTTTGGATGGATTTGATATGTTAAAGTGTCTTTTACTTGTATTGTATCTATACATGTAAGCGGGCTTGCATTGGGCCTTTTTTTTTTTTTTGAAAAAAATAACTACACAGTTTGAGCTTGAGAATTACTTTATCAAGTCAATTTCCTAGAAGTCCATCATCTACATATATTTATTAGAGCCGTCAATTTGGGACTCCGGAACAAACGGGATGGGCTTATGAAATCCCGCAACATTGAGGGATGGGACGGGACGGGACGTCCCGTATTCTTCGTGGGCCTGAAACTCCTCGTCCCATCCCACCTCGAGACACGGGCCAATACAGGTCAATGAGGGACAAGAAGACATGCCATAAATAAAAGTGTTTTAATACAGTAGAGTTGATTTTAACTTGTGCGTCTACTATAAACAAAGAACAAACATAGTTTTTTTTCAAATGTTAATATTATTAAACCAAATTCAATTGAGATGATGCCAAAACATCAAATTGAAAACTTAAAAAGGCGTTATTTTAAGGTTAAAAAATAAAATTAAAAAAATGTTGGATGTCCCGTCTTATCCCGATTTGTCCCGGGTCCCAAATGGGATGTCCCAAGTAGGCCCGCTTTTATAAGAGATTAGAATATAATATCCCATCCTGTACCATTTATGTGCTCATGAGCTCAGCAAGAATCAAAAGTACACATAAACGGCACGCATATGAGTTGTACCTTAAAGCAAGGTACAATACCACAATGAAGCAAGGTGCAACACCATAATGCATGCTAATGATTTTGTTTTATTTATTTTTTCGCTCACTGTTTTTTCTTTTTTTTTTGTTAATTTACACTTATGGTCCACTTTATACTTGTTGCGTACTCCTTTTGTCCCAGGAAAAAGTAATCTAATTTTGACAAGCTCTTTTCTGTATGGATGAACTTTTACTTGCATGTTCCTTCTAAAAAATGTGACTATTTTCTTGTGACCAACCAAAAAAGATAGCAGGACTATTCTTCTAGGGTTGGAGTGAGTATTTGAAATACAGACATTTTGCACTTGTACATTATCTCTGTATGTTGATTGTCACTGTTATGTTGGATTGCCAACAAATAATGTCCATTTAGCTTGTCATTCAGAAAACCTTTCTTGATGAGGTTATGAATTTACTGTCAATTATATTGCCTGAAATGCAAATTCGGATGAGATCTGATTCTGTTTCGAAAATGTTGTTACATATCCCATGAACATGACGTCGATTACAATGTTTGCATGGTAAAACTGGATTAATGCTAGGAATATATTGTTTTCTTATTTACTGTTTTTTTATGCATTGGATATCTGTATATCAAAGAATTCTGTTATTTTATGTGCCGTTCTCCATTCTCTCTTCTCTTTTTTTGTTGTTGATTTTTTATTTTCTTTGCAAAAAACAGGACGGGATAGTGTGCTGAAAATGGAGATGGAACCTACCGAGAACCATGCCTTGGTTAACATAGAAATGCAACCAGATGATGCCATGGTTGATGTGGAATCACAACCACACGATGGCTTGATGATCACTGAAGACGAAGAAATCCACCCTAGCAATGCCTTGGTTACCGTAGATCCCGAACTGAATGATGATGATCTGCCCCACCCAAATAAGCGCAGAAAGAAAAAGTCCATAGTTTGGGAACACTTCACCATTGAAAACGTTGGCGGTGGTTGCAGAAGAGCTTGCTGTAAGCAATGCAAGCAATCATTCGCTTACAGCACGGGTTCCAAAGTAGCTGGTACCAGTCACCTCAAACGCCATATTGCTAAGGGAACCTGCCCTGTTGTCCTCCGTAACCAGGAGCGGGACCCATCTTCCCCGTTCAGCGCACCTTCAAAGATTGGTGGGGCCCTCGGGCATGAAACACCGAAACGGCGGTACAGAACCGCCAGTGCACCGTACTTTGCGGTCGACATGGACAGGTGTCGCCATGAGATAGCTCGGATGATTATCATGCATGACTACCCTCTTCACATGGTTGAGCACCCAGGGTTCGTAACTTTCATTCAGAATCTTCAGCCGCGTTTCGATATGGTGAGTTTTAGCACCGTTCAAGGGGACTGTGTGGGTACTTACCTTCAAGAAAAACAAAGCCTTCAGAGGCTAATCGAGGGAATGCCTGGACGCATCTGCCTTACCCTGGACCTGTGGAACTCGTCCAACACCGTTGGATATGTTTTTGTTACCGGACAGTTCATTGATAGTGACTGGAAAATCCACCGGAAAGTTCTTAATGTTGTAATGGAGCCTTACCCTGATTCAGATTCGGCTTTCAGCCATGCTGTTTCTTCTTCTCTTTCTGATTGGAACATGGAGGGCAGGTTATTCTCTCTCACCATAAACCAGCCATTAAGCGAAGCGGGAATCAATAGTCTCAGAACTTTACTCTCGGCAAAAAACCCTCTTATTCTCGGAGGCCAATTGTTACTCGGAAACTGCCTTGCTCGTTCTTTAAGCAGCATAGCCCTAGATGCACTAAAGGCAGGCCAAGAAACGGTCAAGAAAGTTCGAGACTGTGTGAAGTATGTGAAAACTTCGGAATCGTTGGAGGAGAAGTTTATCGTGCTTAAGCAACAGCTTCAAGTTCCAAGCACAAAAACCCTAGCCCTCGATGACCAAAGTCAATGGAACACGACATACGAAATGCTATTAACCGCATTAGAACTGAAGGAAGTCTTTTCCTGCTTGGACACTTCCGACCCTGACTACAATAAATCCCCAAGCGCGGAAGAATGGAAGGTCGTCGAAACTCTTTGCACGTACTTGAAACTACTGTGTGACACTGCATGTCTTTTAACCACTCCGGTCATCCCTACCACGAACACGTTCTTCCACGAAGCATGGAAGATTCAGTTAGAGCTGGCCCGTGCAGCCACAAGCGAGGACCCCATCATCAGCAGCCTTACAAAAGCAATGCAAGAAAACTTCGACAAATATTGGAAAAACTCTTGCCTGATTTTAGCTATATCAGTAGTAATGGATCCCCGGTTCAAGATGAAGCTTGTTGAATTCAGTTTCACGAAGATCTACGGTGATGAAGCAGCTGATTACATCAAGATTGTCGATGATGGGGTCCACGAGCTCTTCAGGGAGTATATCGACCTTCCATTACCGTTAACTCATGCTTACATAGAAGAAGCCAACGGTGGAGATGTTAAAGGAGAGGAGCTAAGTAACGGACTTGGGCTTACGGATTTCGACGTATTTATCAAGGAGACTAATAGTCAGCAGTCAAAGACCGAGTTAGACCAGTACTTGGAAGAGTCGCTTTTGCCACGGGTCCACGAGTTTGATGTCGTGGGGTGGTGGAAGCTTAATAAATCAAAGTACCCGACTTTGTCAAAGATGGCCCGGGATATATTGTCCATTCCGGTTTCCACTGTGAGTGCAGGGTCTGTTTTTGATACGGGTAGCAAAGAAATGGACCGTTATAGGTGCTCCTTACGACCCGAGACGGTGGAGGCTCTTATCTGTGCTAAGGACTGGCTGCAACGCGAGCCAACGGACACTTCAACTGCTCTGGTCAAGATGGAGTTTCCGATTTAGTTTGGTTTTTGAGGTTTTCTTTTTTCCTGTCAATGCATGTGAAATTTGTAGGTTAGTTAGAGGGGTGTAATTTTGGCTTATAAAGTCCGCCATCTGGCTGGCTGGCTGGTCGGACGGTGGGATGTTTGTGGTGTACTAGAATAACAACAACAACGTTATTGTACCATAAGATAATTTGGGATTGATTTGGACGGCGTAGGAATATTTCATGTGTTTGTTAGCATTACACGAATTGTTGGATGACTTTAGAGATTAAAAGATAAAAATTCATTTGCAGTGTTGGATTTTGCTAACAAGTTTACGAGTTAAAATTATTGTACCCTGTATTTGTTAATTTGTCGTTTAAAACCTCCCAATTGGACATGCCATCGATGTTTACCTTTATTTTTTAACCCTCCCAATCGGTTAAAATTAATATTTGTAATAGCGACTTTAGGCATGAATAATACTCTCTTCGTCTCAAAATGTTAATCCCATTTAACTTTTTTGTTGAACTTTGACCACAAATTTAGGAGAGATTAATCATGTTCATGAAATTCTAAAAGTTGTTGTTGATAATATTATTAATGGTGAATCAATAGGAATTTTTAGAATTTCATGAACATAATTAAATTAACATATATTTGTGGTCAAAGTTCAACAAAAAAGTCAAATGGGACAAACATTTTGGGAGGAGGGAGTAAGTCTTAAGCGACTTTGCACTATAATTAGTGTGAGTAGAATATTACAAAAAAACTCATAGAATATTACAAAAAAAAAATTAAAAAAAATATTTTTTTAAATGAAATTTATATAAAAAAAAAAACCAAAAACAAGTTGAATATTACAAGTTGACTACAGTTTGGTTAATATTTGTTGAGGAAAATAATTATTATTGGGATATTTATCAAAAATTAATTTTGAAAGATGGACATTACAAAAAAACCAAAACAAGTTGAATATTACAAAAAAAACTCATTGAATATTACAAAAAAAATATTTTTTTTTATTTTTTTAAATGAAATTTATAAGTTTTTTATAACTGATAAACTCATTTATCAGTTGTTTATAATTGATAAATAGCATTTTTCTGTCAAACAATTGATAAATGCTTTTTTCAGTTTTTTAAAGAGTTTTTTGTGTTTGATATTTTGGTTAAACAACTGATAAATTCATTTATCAGTTAGTTTAACAGATAAATGCAAAAAAAAAATGTAAAATCATAACTTGCGTGTTTTTTTATAAATAGCATCTTTTTATGGAACTTTTGATAAAAAAAAAAAAAAACTTCTTAATTATTTAAAATTTAATAAGCATATATTAAGATAAAATAGATCACTTAATTTGGGGTAGAGGGAAAAGGAAATAGAAAATAAAATCGTAAAAAGAAAAGAAGAATGAATTAAAACGAATTTCACCGCGCTCCAAATTATTTTCCCTTCAAATCATCAATTCTCGGCTCCTAATTAGGGTCCGCTTTCGAGTTTTTAATGAACAGAAAAGAAAGTGAGGGGAGGAAGGGAAAAGGAGAGAAAAGAAAGGGATGGAAGTGAATTTAAATTCCTTTCGATGTGCTTTCGAGTTAGGAAGGAAATGAAAGGAAAAACAAAATTTTCTCTCCTCCTCATGCTTTCGAGTTTTGAAATGAAACTAGTATGCCACCCGTGCGTTAAACGCACGAAAAGAACACTTTTTAAAATTTAAGTTAACCAACCAAAAAAAATCTAATTTTTGATTAACATAAAAGTGAAATAGTGATGATCTTACGTAAAGAAAGAAATACTTATATAAAAATTCCAAACAACTATGAATATTACAAATTTTGGAAAATTTCCTTATAGACAACATTTGTAGTTTCATTGGTGAGGTTTCCTTCGTCATCGCACATTAATATCTTAAATCCATGGCGATTTGTGACCCTAGACAATGCAACGTATAACTGACCATGACTGAAAACAGGCCTCTTCAAGAAAATGCCTACATTTGAAAGAGATTGTCCCTGACTTTTATTGATTGTCATTGTATATGACACAACCAATGGAAACTGTCGTCTTTGTAATTTGAATGGCAACCGTATATCTGTTGGAGTTAATGTCATTCTTGAAATAAATACAGTATCACCAACATTACTACCCTTTAGAACTTTTCCTTCGAGAACATGATTTCCGAGCCTTGTAATAATTAACCTCGTTCCATTACATAACCCTGAACAATGGTCAATGTTTCTCAGCAATATGACTGGTGTACCGACCTTTAAATGTAGTTCATGAGTAGGTAGACCAGAACACTTGATAGTGTTTAAAAACTCGGTCGAATGAAGATCAACAAAGAAACTGGAGTTATCTTCAGATTTGCAAATGGAATCAGAACTTAAATAAGTCCTTTGTTCAGATTGGTTGTACGAAACCATATAGGCATTAATGTTCTCAACCACATCCAGGATTGGAGCAAGAATGGCTCTTCCCTGTAAATAATCAGGATCATTAAAATGATCAGTGAAATTGGGATATGTGCTTTCAACAATAGACTTGATGAAATCATCCGACTCATTAACAATCAAGTCATCAGGAATCGTTATTGTGGCTTCACCATCATTATCATTATCATATGACCCATCCCCAATGCTCAGTATCCACTCTGAGAAAGCCTTGAGTTCTAGTCCACTTTCATCATTTTTCATAGCTTGTAGTCTCATATTCTTGGAAAGCCTCAAAACTTTTACATGAGACCAAAAATATGATGAATTGATCGTGGCCATAACAACATCTTGTCTGCTACCTTTTGGAATAACTGAAAGTATCTGACGGAAATCTCCACCCATAACCAATGTCTTGCCTCCAAACGGTTGATTCAAGCTATCTGTGTGTTTGAACCTCATTATGTCCCTCAAAGTTCTGTCCAGTGCTTCAAAACAATATCTATGAACCATATGTGCTTCATCCCAAATTATAAGCTTAGTTTTAATCATAAGCTCACCAAGAGGAGTACCTTGTTTAATATTACAAGTTGAATCTTCATCCAAAGTTAATGGAATTGCAAATCTGGAATGACCAGTACGACCATTAGGGAGTAAGAGTGATGCTATACCACTTGATGCCACATTCAATACGATTTCACCCTTAGATCGTAACCCAGATGAAAGAATCTTCCACAAAAAAGTCTTTCCAGTTCCACGGATCCATATAAAAGAAAACTCGTCCAACATCAAGATCAATGTCATTCATAATAAGGTTGTAAGCATGCCTCTGTTCATCAGTACATAATTCCAATAATCGTTTGTGCTCAGCCTCCAATGAATTTCTATCATAGTTCAACTCCTCTAAAATCATTCTATTGTTGAAAATAGTCGGATCAAAATCGCTTGGATAAGGCATATCAGGAAAGTCACGAAGGCTTTTTCCTCTGCTACGCAAGAGTTTTTCAATCTCCAAGAGAGTAAGATTTTTTATTTCTTCATCGCTGAGTTTAAGTCCTTGAAATAAGAATATATATATATATAAATTGGTATTAGAGAGTTAGTAAATAGTTTAGACTTAAGTTTTTCTGGAAATTTGTAGAAGAACAAAAAAAATAAAATTTATTATAAATTGAATTGGTTAGAGTATAATGGATTACCTTCATAATCTAAAAGACGTCTTTGATTGTAAAGGATGTTCTCTGACAGAAGTTTAAAGCAGCTATGCCAAACATATTCTGGCCGTGAGTAAGATCCTGACATCAATAATCGGACAAACATATATCTCAATGAAGAAGCATTTCCCCATTGACTTGCCTCTTTTATCCCATCAGCGTACTCCTTATCATCATCAAGCAAACCCAAAGCATAACATGCTTCTCTAAAAGAACCATGTTGTTGAGTACCAACACATCTAATCTCCTCATAAGAAGTTGGACCTTGAACAAAATTTAGCAAAGTTCTCAAATAATATAATTCACCTTGTCCAGGAGCTACGAAAAATATACGTCCAATCTTGAAACCACGTGTTCTAGGATCCCACCTTCTTTCTCTTTGATTCCAAACAAATTTTGTAGGAAACTCAGCATATGTCAAACTCTTTGCTAGATCTCCATATTTGTCATTTGCTTCCATCCATGCGGTAAACATACTTTCTCGTGAAGTTGGACGATCTAGAACTGTGTCAATTGCATCATCATCTTGGAAGACAATATTTTGTTCACCTGGTAGATGGAAAGACAGTCTTCAACAGAAGGATTTCTGTAATGAATTTCATAACCCAACAATCTCCAAGCAGCCTCACAAGGTGATATGAATCTACAATCTAAGTAATTCTTTATCTCATCAATAATTGATTTGCTGCCATCATCATTAGTTGTCTTACAAAAAGTTACAGTAACTCTATCTTGTCCTTTGCTTACATATTTGCAAAGATATTTGATAGACCTTGACTGATTTCACCATTCAACATTAACATGAGCACCATATTTCATCAACAACACCCGACTGTGAGGGATTACATATCTGTTGTCAAGGTTTACTCCCTTAACGACTACCGTACGACCATTTTCTGGGCGCTTGTAAATTGGATATCCATCTTCATCAATGATTGTCTTTTCATAGAATTTCTTTGGAAAATATTTGGTGCAACGACCCTTAGCCATGCATGGTGAGTTATGCCCTGCTTTCCCACAAGGACCATGAATCATCAAATCCTTCACAGCATTATAATATTGCGGGTCTATAGATTTATCCGGAATCTCAGCAGCTATTATTTTGTCTATTCTATCTACGGTAGAATGATCAGTATCATTATCAAGCCATAAGATGATATGAACATGTGGCAGACCACGTTTCTGATACTCAATGGTGTAAATAACTGTAACAATTAGAAATTATAAAACATAAGGTGATAGTAACATTAATTTTATATAATAGAAGAAATATAATTCTGTGTGTCAAAATTATATTCAATTCATCAAATGAAAAATTAGAGAAATGATAAGTAATGAAATAAATTCATACCTGCTCGAACTTTTCCAAAAATTTCTTTCTTTTCTAGATCATCCATCAATTCATCTAACTTGGCTTTAAAAATACGGCACATAATATCAGCCCTATCATGTGGTTGGGAGCCATTCTTTCTTAGGAATCGCTGAACCTCAGGCCATTTTGTATTACATGTAAATGTAATTAAAAGATTAGGATAACCAATCCATCTGCAAATTGTCATTGCATCTTGATAATTTTGGATCATGTATCTCGCACCTCCAACAAAGCTAGATGGCAAGCATATTCTTTTGCCACGACTTGAAGGGTCATGTTCTCCCTTAGCAAGTGCTTCAGTCAAACCTTTATGCATTTCACATCGTAGTTGCTTTTGATGTGTCCTCATAAAAGTCAAACGTCCTGTCTCTACCATTGTCAATGTATCAACTAAATATTGTTGAAACAATCTTTCGGATTGGAAAATATTATCAGACTCTGATTCTCTTTGATGCATCCTATAAGCAAAGTACTCTCTCATGCTCAATTTATAGCGTTTACCATTTGTTTTATTCGGTTTGGACATTTCGGAGAAAAATAGATTCTCGATAACCATCTTGTCCAAATAAAAATAGCAAGGGATATTGCAAACCTAAATAAGAAGGATGAAGCTCAAATATCCTTTGAAGCAACCCTGTCTGAGTCTCAATAACAATATCCCTCTCACCAATCGAATTATCGAAATCGCCAACCAATAACAATGCCACATCATCTTTAGTTGGTAGATCATAGCATTGACCATCAGTTTTACGCCTAGCAATTAGTTTCAGTCTCAAATTGGTTTCATTTTTTTCATGCAAGGAGTCACGGACCATTCGAAATGACTTCACAAGAACATTATTATCGTCAAGAATCTTCTTCAAATCATTAACAATCTCCTCATGCAAACGCTTCTGAATTTTATCATCCCTATTTTGTTTCATTAAATAAGAAAATGTAATTAAAAATAAAAAGACAAAATAATGATGCATTAAATAAGACACTATAAGTAAAGAAATTATAGACATACCCAATGCAGCGAATTCTATTGTCAACTTCATGCTCCGTGTCATAAATATACAACTAAGCAAATTTAGGAGGGTTCCCTTCAGTTGGTATCAGACCACTAATATAATGGTAGTTTTGACCATATAATTTGAAAATAGGTGGACTATTTTCTTTATTAACACCATGATCAATCTTACCTCCCATAGAAGTAAATGAGAACATCATATTATAGGATCGAATGTTGGACTTAAAAAGTCGACTTTTCTCAGACTGGCCATATAATAAATCTTTAAATAACTTCGGAGGTTCAGGCATTGGAGGTAATTGAACTTTTCCATGCATACAACAAACCAGAATACTTTGGTTCCAACGTTGATTTGCAACGTTTATTCAACCTCTCTGCATACCAAAACATTGCATTGCAATGGGGACATACGTGCAAAGGGTCACCAAAATCCATGTACTCTATATGGAAAAAGAATATATATTAAAACAAATATAAAAAATATAATTTTCAACATAATTTTAAACATAATATTAAAAGGATAAATAATGTAAAACGTATCTCTAGTAAAATAATTATCATCATCCAAATTATTGAGATTAAATGAAACCGGAGAAACAAATGAGCCTAAATTATTGGATGAAATTAATATTATTAAAATAATGAAAAATAATTTAATAAAATTTGTTATATAAGATTAGGAAAACAGAATTACTCTTTCGTTTTCTACTCTTATTTGCATCACAGTTCAATCTGGACTTTGAAGACTTCTCTCGATGAGTAGAATTAAAAACAATGGAATGATCTGAGGCAATATCTGTATAAAGACATAACTTTAAATTATAAGAGTAGATTGAGTTAAGCCAAAATTTCAATGAATAAGTGCATGTACGAAAATTTAAAAACACAAAAAATATTACAAAGGAAATTAGAAATATAATAATAATGGAAATATTTACCAAATTTGCTTTTTGACTTAGCAGTAGTCGGTGTAACAAATGAAAATTCTTCATCATTGGTCAAGTCAATTTTTTCTGACAAAGGTGTCCCTAAAAAAATTAGGAAAAAAGTTAAAAAATTTTAACTTTGTTCGGAAAGTTACAAATTTAGAAATGGGAAGGAAAAGTTACCCTTTTCTGATATTTTCTTTTTTTTAATAGATTTAGTTACATAGCCAGTTTTCGATTTTTGTAATTTCAAATTAGATACTTGTGAATCAAAAGGGGTGTTTACTGCAGTAGTTTCATTACCATTGTTTGATATACTACTTCTGACCACATTCCCTGTCATATTAAAGAAAAATGATTTTGTCATGAAGTGTTAAACATATTGACAAAATAGAATATGTACTATTACCATTAGTTATATCAGAAAATGGCATGATTTGAGAAGATTGACGGGAACTTGTTGTCGATGCCGCCACAGTCATTATGTTATGATCAACATTATTTTCTGCAAAAAATGAATTCTGAAAAAAATAAACGTCCAAAATAGCAACATTTTTTTTGCTTAAATAAATATATCAATGACATTATTAAACGAAAATTGTATAAGCAATTTCTTAAAATAAAGAAAAAACACAAACTTATTTATAAAGACCAAAATAAAATAAAGGCCAAAAAATAACTTCTCAAATAACACACAGTTTACCTACAGATTTTTTTTAAAAAAAAAAACCCAATAACGAAATAAAAAGCAACCCATTAAACAAAAGCCCAAACCCAAACTCAAACACCTAATCTACGTCTGAAATAGAAGTATCCAGAGAACAAAACCTAGATTCAAACGCCGACCTAAACCTCTTCCCTTCCCAAAGCGATTTTCCAAACAAATTCAAAGAAATTGAATGGAAATTAACGTAGATCCATCATAAACCGATTTAATTGATGCAATTGCGTTCAAGATGAGCTTCACCTTAAGGTCAATCATGTCTTGGGACCGTGATCGTGTTTTATTGAAAGGTCTCCCAACAATTTGCAAAAAAAATTCAGTCTTTCGAATTCGAAGGTATAATTTCGTAGATCTCATTTTCATTTTGCTGTATTAGTGTAATTTAATAAATTTCATCAGAGTTTGGTCAAAAATTTTGAATGAAGAGTGGTCTTTAGGTATAATATCTAACAATTATTGAGCAAAGAAAGCAAGAAACATAGTTACGATTTGAATTTGAATTCATTTGATTTCAAATAGGAATTGTTGACAATTAAATTAAGCCATTAATTATGAGAAAATACAATTTAATGAAATTTATAAACTAATTTATAAACTTATTTCTTGCATAAATAATTTGGTTCTGATTTTATCATATTATATTAAAAATATTGTGTATTTATCATTTATATATTAAATGATTTGAATATAACATAACAGATAAGGGTATAAAATGAGTCATATAAAATAAAAATAGATAATAGAAAAGGACAGTACACTAATAAATATAAAACCATTACAAAGTAGAAATAAAAAAAAAACAAACAAACATAAAAAAAAAGAAATACATAACAACAGAAATTATAACATAGTTTAGACAACACTAGAACCACCATCTTTACCATATGAGCCTACAGATGCCCCACCCTCACAGCCACCATCATCCTTATCTAAGGGTTTCTTCTTAAAATCATCCTTTTTGCAAAGAGGGGGATCAAGAGAACTAAAAAGCTCTAGGATGTTCCTAAAGTATTCAGCTAAAGCTCTGTGCTCTCCCCTAGATGCATTAGAGAAATTAGATGAACGGGAGGCATCGATAGCATGCTGTAAGAGTGAGTTGTGACCCATACGTCGCAACTTACGTCCGGTGCAAGGCTTGAACGGGCAAGTGTAGGGCATTTTAGAGCAATAACAGTTATAGTTAGGTATACGAATGGCTCCAAAGTGAAGCTTCTTAGTGCATTCGGTGAATGCATGATTCTGCTCCTCGGTGTCAGAATCAACTTCATCTGAAGAGAAACCATGTTCATCAGCCATTTTTTTTTATGTAAAAACTGAAGGTTTATAGAAGGTATTTTAACTAGGCAAGTATACATATATATACCTAAAATCAAACCACAACAACATTTATGACAATTGATTAATTATCAACAACGTGTGTTAGGGAAATGGAAAACATTAATGAAAAATAAATATTAACTACACTTCTAGCCTTAGTAGAGTTTTAATGTGAAGATATTTAAAGATTTGGATATCATCTTGGACACTTAAATATTTAATACACTTGTAGAAATAGTGGGGTTCTATAGCAGCCTAACCTATAAGCCATTAAGTCAATTTTACTGCAATTAACTACACTTCTAGCATTAGTGGAGTTTTTATAATTTGTGTAACTATCAAACACTAAGTTAAAATACACAAGTAAATGTCAATCAATATTGTAAATAAAATTTTAGTAAAAATGTTCCATTATTATCTTCTAAATACAGTTGTGTTAGTGAAAAATGTCGTATGTGACTAATTCCGGTTTAAGCACTTAATTAAACATTAAAAATCAAACCATTAGGTTCATCAAATTAATTTTTTGAAAGTGTTGATTAAAATGAAAAACAAAGATAGAAACCAATAAATTTAAACTGGAATTTCTCTATAATCTTACTTTGGTTAACCTTGGCAGATTATGAGAACGAATATAAGGGACAATAAGAGAGGAACTACAGAAATAAAGGAAGAACAAAGAAACAATATGGAGATACTTCAAAACAATAATTCATTTTAGTTTAAATACAATATATAATAAATGTAGATTGTATTATAGAAAAAAAATTGAAAAAAAAAGTCAAAATAATGTACGTACCTGTAGGATCATTTTCAGACTTTCTCTTCTTGCATATTATCATTGACTTTGTGATCTTCATTGTTCCTATAATGATTTATGCAGTTTTTTTTTTTTTTGTAAGATAATAGAATTTGAAGCCTGATTGGAGTAAAGTAAAAAAAAACTCCTGGTATGTGATAGACACTTATATACAGCATGATCTTATACTGACAGTAATTATGTTAGGGAAATTCAAAGAGTCAAGTGAACATAGATATAAGAGTTGTACCAAAAGTGTTATTTAAAATACAAAAATTATAAATAAAAGTGATGAACAAAAAAAATTAAATAACAATACTGTATGAAATCTTTTATACAAAGGAAATTAGGTTTCATTTTCAAATGCTACATCTATAGTGAATAGTAGTAACCAGTTGGATAAACACATACAAGGTTCATTAGTGAAAATGAAATAAAAAATTATTTTGTATACTTATTTTATCTGGGATACAATATTCTGTGTTAACATATACTGTTTTAACAAACATTAATTTATTAGTAAGATGATTGGAGTCATGACTTTAGTTTTCATATAGGACAAAATGACATTGCCAAGCGTTGACGCTGAAGAGAAGACAGATCTCGAGAATTACTGATTTTAAGAATGGCGTACATGAAAAGAAGGTATTTTTATAGCCTCATTCTAATAGATTATCTATAACTTATTTTATATGAAATAAAGAGTATATATATTGTTTTTGTGTACTAATTTGCCTTATTCTAACAATACGTTTAATTTTCCATTATGTTATACCAGTAATGCAGGTGATTCTGGTATGGATGCCTTGCAGAGGGGTCTTATGTTCGATGACGAGTGAATTTCTCTAATCTATCTTCTATTATATTCATTTTACTTTGATTCTTTAGTTTGTTATCTTTGAGAATGCCTTGAATCTGTTTAGAGTAAAAGCATGATTAGGGATTTGATTTTTGGGAATTTTTATGTGAAATGATTAAATTGGCTAATTGTATTTAGATTAAAACATGATTGTTATTTTTTGAGAATGCCTTGAATCTGTTTAGAGTAAAAGTATGATTGATTCTATTATATTCATTTTGACTTTGATTCTTTAGTTTGTTATTTTTCTATTATTAGTTTGACATTAATCAAGATATAGCTATTTAGTCATCTTATGGCACTTTCTAGTAAAGTAAAAAATAAATATAACATTTTAATAAAGGGTTTGCAATTATTCAAAAAAAAAATATGAGTGTAGAAATAAATGGCCATAGATTTAGTAGAATCAGTTTAATGAGAAGACATAATACTTTTGATTCAAAAGAAGACAAAAATAATAACCCTACAAAAATTATACAACCAATATTTAGAGTAAAATTAAACAATTATTCATAAAATAAGGTTCTATGGAGTATTAAAAAAAACAATTCAGTAAGTCTAAACTTAATTTATGAAAAAACAAACCAAAAGAAAGTATAAAAACACTTTGCCATTGAAAGAAAGGAAATAAGTTCAACCAAGACATAAAACTGTTAAAGTTTAAAATACCAAGAAATAAACCCCAAAATAAACACCAAAACCACAATTCTGACAAAAAAAAAAATTGTTCAAAATAAAATGTTCCCAGCAAATTCGAAATAAAACATTAAGACAGTAAAAATTTCAGTCTTTCTCAATCTTTATCTCCTTGGGTAAATGAATAACATCCTTGTTGCTTGATCCACCATCACCTGTTAATGAGCTTGTTGCTGTGTCTTCAAATGACAAAAATCTTCTCTTCAAACCAACACTTCTGGTGTCTTCTCATCATTATCGCCACAAGAATCATCTATCTAAATTACAAAATTGATACAAGTAAGAAAAAGGAAAATTTGTTAATGAAAACAAAAAAAGGTAACTTAGTCAAGGTTCATACCTCAATAACTTCTTCACCAGCCTCCTTAATAGCTGCCAAAACATCAATCCTCTACAAAAGAGTGTCACAAAATGAATAAAGTAAATAATTTCAAGTGCATTTGAAAGGGTATTTAAAAACATAAATACAAATCTTTTTTACTTTAATTTTTTCATGAATATATTTCTCAACCAATGATTTCCCTTGATAGCAAGTACCAGAAGAAAAATGTTGATTTTTACCACTTAAATTTACATCCCTCAAATGAACTTTGAAAATAGCAGTTTTCCCTACTATGACAATTATTTCATCAAACAATGTGGAAAACTATATTGTTTTTTACCACTTTCTGTAATCTGAAATAAAGAAAAAGAAGTGAAAATTAAAATAGATCACTTAATTTGCGGTAGTGGGAAACTATATTGTTTTTTACCACTTTAAATAGTACTAGTAGGTAACCCGTGCTCCGCACGGAAAGCTAATTTGCTAATATCATGATTTATTTTTTATAATATAAGTATATTATAAATGAATCAAAACGTTAACACTTATAAAGTTAGAAAAATTGTGTTCAATCTTAATAATTTTGTTGCACATAAGTTTAATAGGAATTGCATTGTGACTAACAATGTTGCAATTTTTGCTATTTTATTTTTGATGTTCATACTTTATGTCTTTTATTTTTGATGTCATAATTTATGTCAGTATGCAACATTTTTTATGGACGTTAACAAAGTGAATGAAAAAACTAACGACCCATTTCTTTTCAAATTACAACATTTTAAATACAATGTAGGGGGTTCCAACCCTTAACCTTCCCGAGAAAAGTACGTCTTTAAGCTAAATGCTCATTGACATTATTAACAACCTACTTTGATATGTATATATAGTAACTATTATGATTAACTAATATTATTAATAGTAATAGTTAACATATATTGTAACTATAATACTATTACTTAACCTATACTCCCTCCGTCCCACGTGAATGCAAACTTATTTCCATTTTGGTCCGTCCCACGTAAATGCAAACTTCTCAAAATGGAAACAAATTTATTATTTTATATTCACCCTACCCCACCCACTCATTCTCTCTCTTCATTTTTCACCATACAATTTATTCAACCAACCTACCATTAACTCCACTCATTCTCTCTCTTCATTTCCTACCACACATTTTCATTATCTTAATAATATTTCTTAATTATTGTGTCGGGAAAAATGGTTTGCAATGACATGGGACGGAGGGAGTATAGTAAATTAATACTATTTATAATAATAGTTAGCATATATAGTAACTATTATAGTTAACTAATACTATTAATAGTAATAGTTAACTTATATAGTAACTATTATAGTTAACTAATACAATTAATAGTAATAGTTAACATATATAGTAACTATTATAGTTAACTAATACTATTAATAGTAATAGTTAACATATATAGTAACTATTATAGTTAACTAATACAATTAATAATAATAGTTAACTTATAAAGTAACTATTATAGTTAACTAATACTATTAATAGTAATAATTAGCATATATAGTAACTATTATAGTTAGCTAATACTATTAATAGTAATAGTTAACTTATATAGTAACTATTATAGTTAACTAATACAATTAATAGTAATAGCTAACATATATAGTAACTATTATAGTTAACTAATACAATTAATGGTAATAGTTAACTTATAAAGTAACTATTATAGTTAACTAATACTATTAATAGTAATACTTAACATATATAATAACTATTATTATTAACTAATAGTATTAGCTAATAAGGAGAATATCAAAAGTCATATAGATTTTGGAATATTGATGACGTGGCTTCTCCAAAATCAAGAGTTTGTCTAAACTTGTCCACATGGCGAAGCCATAACCCTTCTCACCAACTTTAATATATATATATATAGATTTCTTTCGTCCCAAAATAATTGTTTCACATTAATTTTTATTTACATCTCCATTTTTCTCAAAAATTTTGCGACAAAATTTACCAAAATTTTATGCTAATGCAAGGAAGGATTCTCTAATATCATAATTTATAATTATAATATTAGTCTATATATTCCCAGCTTCAAGACTAATATCTAAAACAAACACACAAACTACACACGCAAACTGAAAGAGAGAGATGGGAGTATGAAAGAGATTGAGTGAAGGCATGCTCATACAAAAAATAATGGACCTTTGTTGCTGTAAGCAACCAACTTTATAGACATGGAGAAGAACACGTGGATTGATAAAAAAAAAGTACTCCCTCCGTCCCACTTTAAATGGTTCCTTGGTTTATTTCACGATTTTTAAGAAAAATGAATAAAGTGGGTAGATAGGCTCTAGTTAGGATAGTTAAGCAAAACTTACAGTTGTCACATGTATCTATTGATTTGTCTCTAAAAGAAGTCATTCTGCATCTCAAAGCATACAAATATCATATCAGTTGACTCAAATTTACCCATCTTATAGATTACTGCATTGGTATAGCCCATCTTTTTAATAAAGATGCTCTCTTTATGATTGTAGCAAAACTTTTTGCAACTTGTGAGGCATTTCTTGGATTGGAACTTTAATGGAAAGACAAATTTTTTCAGATTCAAGACCCAAACACAAGGACAAAATATCTTTTAATGCACCCATATCGCAAGTAAAGCGGTGTTCGGGCTCTAGGTTTTAGGGAGGGGATAAAAGGGTAGGGTCATCTATATTATAAATCGCACCATTGTTTTGAACAGTGGTGTGAATAGTTCCATTCGCGGAAATGACCATTTTGCCCTCACTATTCACTCTCTTTCCCATTTCGCCCTTAAAAAAAAAAATATTTTAAATTAAAAAAAATAAATTTTTAAATTAAAAAAAAAAAATAAAAAAATAGTTTTAAAAAAAATGTGGCCTTGGACACGGGCATATTTAAAATCTATATTATAAATCACACCATTGTTTTGAACAGTGGTGTGAATAGTTCCATTCGCGGAAATGACCATTTTGCCCTCACTATTCACTTTCTTTCCCATTTCGCCCTTAAAAAAAAATTTAAATTAAAAAAAAAATTAAATTAAAAAAAAATTAAAAAAAAATAGTTTTAAAAAAATGTGGCCTTGGACACGGGCATATTTAAAAAAAATTAAATTAAAAAAAATTTAAAAAAAAAAAAACAAAAACGTGCTCAACAGGGCAGGCAGCTAGTGTAAATATAAATAGGCAATGTAAACAAATAAACTAAATATCATTACATTCTCATTATAAGATTAGTGAGTTGTGTGAGGAGATGAAGAGGGCTGAGTGGAGCCATGTAAATATAAAAAAGAAAATGATTTTAAGTTCAAGAAATAACTAAAGAATGGAAATTTTTGGGAGGGTAATGATGAGATTATAAAAAATATATGAGAATAAAAATAGAATAATAAAAAATGTTGTCAAGCTTTTAATTTTTTTCCTATCAATTTCTCTTAATTTTGGGAGATAAATCCTAAAAAAAATTATTCCCTTCCTTTCCCCACCAACTAAAAAATCTCGAAAACAAGCTAAATTTTCTTCCCTTTCTTTCCCTCCGTTCTCTCCATTTTTAAACTCTCGGAAGCAGGGCTTAGGGTTTATACAAATTTGCACTATATCCCAATTAATTTCCCGTTTCAGATTAACCAATGGATTTCAAACCCTTCAAACTCGACATTGATGTGCTTATCGATGAATTTTCCCAGGTAATCAACCCTAATTCCGATTTCCCCTTTTCCTTCTTCCTGATTACTGTATCTTCTATTCATGATCAATTTCGAATTCATTATACAGGCTGAATCAACGACGTTGATCGACATGAAAAGAATCTGGCTTTCTAGAAAGTCCTCCTTCATTTTTGAGGCCAGTCCTTCCACAAATCTTGCTTGCTTCATGCAATCCCTCTATTCCCATTGCATCGGTATGTGATTTTAAATTTACTTGTTTATCAGTTATCTCATTATTGTTACTCATGATTTTCCGAAGCACCCAAAACCTCACTATTTTTTGGCTTGGAAATATGATGAAATAAAGCAAAATGGCTCAATGAACTGTCTACGCTTCTTTGTTACGAAGCGGCAGTTTGTCCATGCAATTTTCATCGTGAGTCATCCGGAAACAGCCTCTCTATGCTTTAATACAGATGCAAGGTTGTGTACATCCGACCTCCCGGTACCCCACCGTAGGTGGGAGCCTTTGCGACACTTGGGTAATTTTGTTGTTGTATAGGGATGATGTGTTAGTGTATGCATTTGGCCTACATGAATACAACCTAACTACGATTACTGTGCTCAGTTTTGTATTTCCTTGATCATTTTTGGGTCAATTAACGGGGACTAAGCTGGATTGATTAAGTAGATTTCCGTAATGGGAGATGTAGTTTTAAACTCCTTTTGCTGTTTTCTTGAAATTTTTGGTTCTACCAACTGGGACTGAGCTTGATTGTTTGAGTAGATTTTGCCATAATGGGAGACTTAGTTTTAAAGGATCTTTCATGTTGCACTATGCTATGGAGGAATGTACTCCCCTTTCTCACTAAGAGAGAGTCCTGGTTTAATTGCTCTTTCCTGTTGCGTTGCGATGCATCTTTTGAGAATTATTTTTCTTAAGACATTCTATTAAAAGAAAGATATGTACAATAATGCATGTGATTTCTATTCTATCTAGATCAATTCATACCCAATTACTTCTTGATAAAACAAATAGTTGGTAATTATTTGGTGTGCAGGTTACATGGTGTCTACAGCCTCTTTATCTCATCGAGTGGGTGGTCTCTATTGCCTTTATTGCCTTCATGAAACTCAGCCGTTTAAGCCTCGCTTCAAGATTTATTTATCCCTTGGTATCTTTGATATCAGATGCTTATCATTATTCAAAAAGTGGAAGCATTCTATGATACTATTCTTACTCGCATGAGTAGCTAATGGTCTCTAATGTGTTTCATTGACAACAAGCTACCATTGTGTTCCCATTATTTGTCATATATGAGACAATGTGCATCTAGAAATGAATTTTATATACCCCTAAATCATTATACTTTATCATTAGTGAATTTTCTAGAAGGGTTTTAAGGTTTTGTGACAGACCATTGAGGTGGATTGAATTAGTAGGTAAGAATATGCTCTATTTCCTTCTCTTAGATGTTGTAATAAACCCTTCTTTCGTACATATTTTCTTTTTCCTAAAGCATTTTGGTTCATCTGAGGTTTAACAAAGTACCCTAGAATTTTCTTTGAAGTAATGTTTCGTTTGTGTGTAAATATCTATTGCAATCATAATTTCCTGCTAAATAATCAGATGTCAAAACAAGCTTAAAAAATGACTGCTTTCCCTCCTCTCCCTCTCTCTCTCTCTCTCTCTCTCTCTCTATATATATATATATATATATATATATATATATATATCTTTCACACACACAAAGACCCACACACCTCAATTTGTTTGATAGCTGAGTGCATCTGCTTACTCTTTCCTCCTTTGAACTTCTCCCATCAGTTTAATCTACATTTTACAGGAGAGCTGAAGAAGCTTAAGCATCTTGTTGTTGATGCGAAGAAAAATGGTATAGCAGTGGTATCTGCTTTAGTCAAAAGTATGCTAGAAAGGAACCTGTTCCTTTTTGGGGCTGTGGGACTAAATCAAGGTTCTGTGGCAGAGAGAGTAAATGAACTTACAGATCAACAGAATGCCCGTGTTCGAGTTGCGAATAAGAAGTATATTTCTTACGCTTTATTTTTATTTATGTTTAACAATATCCCTTCTTGATCTAGTGTAAAAAATCAGCAAATTAATGAGTTATGAGATCCTTACTATGTATCATTTATTTCAGGCTATTTGCAGACACGAAGATCGAAGAATTCATCCACATGAACATGGTAAATATTGGTACATATTTATGTATCATTGTACTCCTTTGGCACAGTATTTAGATAGTTTTATTTATTTTATTGTGAGAATCAATTTGTTCCAAGTACTTGCCGGTAGGGTTGTAAACGAATCGAATCTTTATTATTCGATTGGGTATTCGAATTCGATATTCGGTATTCGTATTCGAAAAATTCGAATTCAAATTTTTATTTTGATTCGATAAGTATTCGAATTCGAATAATATCTCACGATATTCGATTCGAGTATTCGCGAATATTATTTGAATAATATATATATAAATTTAATATTATATATATATATATATATATAATATGTATATTAAATGTATTAATATACATATATATATTTAATATATATATATATATATATTAAATATATTAATATATTTTAATATATATATATATATATATATACTCCCTTCGTCCCTGCCGAGCGGATACTTATTTCCTTTTTGGTCCGTCCCAGCCGTCAAGTTGGGACGGTCCCGTTGGGACGTCCCGTCCCGACATACAAATGGGACGGGATGGGACAGCATTTTTTCATCCCGTTTGAAAACGGGACTATTCGGGACGCCCCGCTTGGGACGCGGGACAAACGGGATACGGACGGGATGGACGGGACGTCCCGTCTCCCGTTTCTTAAAAAAAAAAAAAATAGAAAACGTCACTCAAAATTGTTTACAAATTACAACCCTAAATTAATCCCTTTCTTTTCTCTTTCTCTTCCACAATGTACCACTGATTGACGATTCCGGAAACGGCGACGGCGACTCAACGAGCACTTTCTCAATTCTCCCCGCCGTTCCTTCTTCTCCTCTTCTCTCGAATCTCAATCTCAGTCACAGTGACTCAGCGGGTCTCTCGAGCAATCAACAGGTTCAGGTTTAACCGTGGTTTGCGAGGGTTTCCTGTCAAACAACATTTCAGGGTAAGCTAAAATCCCTCCCCCAAACCCTAGTTGACTTTGTTTATTACGACAACCTGAATTTTTTGAATTTCTTTATTTGTGTTGTGACCCATTTCATGAACTGCCTCGTTGTTGTTCTGTTCGAAATTTCCTCACGTTGGTGTTACTGCTTTGTGTTTAATTTTCAAGAAATTTGGGCTATGGCAATTATACTGTATGAGGAGATGAAAACTTGAAATAAAATTTAAATTAAGTTGTTGAGAATGTAATTTTAGTTGTTTGTACCTTCTCGAAATTGTACTAATTTTTTTTTTCGGAATATCATAAAAAATCAGGACCTGTGATTGTGTTCACTTTTGGTGTAAAAGCTCTAGAGGTGAACCAACTCAATTTGATATAGTTAGTATAAATTGAACTGCTAATTAGGGTCAATTCATATCATTCATAGTTTTTTTTGCCAAGTATTACATGTTGATATTATGTTGACCATCTCGTCAAATCATATCATTCATAGTTTTTTTGCTAAGTATTATTACATGTTGATATATTAGAAGCAATGTGGCTTTAGTGGATATTCATTTCAGTACATTCATTTACATATCTATTGTAGGAGGATGTTTCCTAGAAAGTTTGTTGGCTGATGGCTGGCTCTCGAAAATGGTTCATGTGCGTGGCCAAGTAGAGAAATCCATTGCGACATGGACCTTTCATTTGAGTGAGTATTTGTCTTTCTTTGATCAATGGTTGACTATATGAGCATTTCATTGAGCCCTTGTTATCTTTCTTTTTCAGTGTTATACTCATCACAAGAAATGCTAAGTGCTGCTGCTGTTCTGCATGTGATTTTTGGTCTGCTATTCTCAAGCTGAAAAATGAGGTAACCTCGAGTTTTAGGATTAGAAGAAATGCTAAGTGCTTCTGCATGTGATTTTTGGTCTGCTATTCTACTGCATCAGTCTTTGCTGTTTGTTGGTTCATTGTTATTACAATGAATAGGATTATGACAATAGTTGTTAAACACCATTACCTAGATTCCATGTTCTGTATGATATTTGTGGATTGTTTCTGTTCATGATTCCATTGGACATTGATTTTGGCGCCTAGTCAACGCTTATCCCTCCTAGTCAACGGGTCCCGTATGGGTCCCGCGGGATCCCGCGTCCCGCAAATGGGACGGGATGGGACGGAGTATTTTCGTCCCGTCCCGTTTTGGTCCCGTCCCGTTTCGTCCCGCTCCCGTCGTGGGACAACGTAATTTCATCCCGTCCCGTCCCGTATTCCCGTATTGACGGCTCCCAGCCCAATGGAGACTGTCCAAAATGGAAGGGAATCTTTACTATTTTCCCCACTCATTCTCACTCCTATTTTACTTTTACACTCACAACACCAATCAAATCACTATTCCTCCCACTCATTCTCTCTCCTATTTAATTTTTCATACTCACAACATTTCCTTCCATTTTTTATCTCTCTTACTTTTCCTTAATCTGTGTGCCCAAATTTTTGGTATCCACTCGGCTGGGACGGAGGGAGTATATTAATACGAATCGAATACCGAATCGAATACGAATCAATTTTTATATTCGAATACAAACGAATACGAATACGAATATTCAAATATTTTCACGAATACGAATATTTGAATACGATGATATTCGATTCGATTCGTTTACACCCCTACTTGCCAGCATATCTCTTATCAATGGATAAATGTTATTCGCTTTGGAATTAAAAAACAACAAGTGCTCGTTCAAATTGCAGCCTTATCATTCGTTGCACATGCCATGAATTTCGTCATTAGATGCTTCATATGTCTATATCTTTTAATTCAAGCAGGCCCTGTAAGTGTACTGAATTATGTTTGTTTTTTTTTGCATGTTGCAGGGTATGGAACTCAATGTGGATTTTCTCAAGAAAATGTCCAGGGACTACGCCGCTGCTAAGGAGCTAGCAATTGAAGGTACTATTAGCTACTACTCCCTCCTTCCCACAATGAATGTCCAAAAAAAATTAAACTCACTCCTGATCAAGATCAAGAGCGAATTTAAATATATATTTTTTGACAGTCATTTTGGGACGGAGGTAGTATTAAAAGCTGCTGCCATCAGCAACTTTCTTGATACTTAAACAGGACCTTTTTGAGATCTGTCAAATACGTTGACTGGCTACAAACCACTGTTATCTCTTATTTTCTTTTGGTTCTTCCCATTTTCTGTATACATTAGTTTATCCTTTTATTGTTTTGAATCAGAGGGCAGCAAGGTGGTCGATGTTCAAAATATAAAGCACATAGCAGAAGATACAAGATTAATTGGAGATATTGTTGGGGAGACCGCTGAAGACTGGAATGTTCAGAAAGAACTTTTTTACCAAAAAACAGGACTTAAACAATGTGTACCTCAAAACACTTGCCAAAAATTCGGCGAACTACAGAATGGCAATGAAAACCTTGAGCTAGTTGAAGTAAATCAGGACTTTGGAAAGGAATACGAGGAAAACTCTCAGGAACGGATAGCAATTGAATATAATGAAGAGTTGGAAAACGACGATTTCTGTCTTGAGCTAGAACAAGATCTTTTGTCTACCATAGACTTTGATCAATTGGAAGATGATACAGCTAACAGAGATTCTCAGCAAGATAAGTGATGAATAAAGTTTTGATAACCTACTTGCTTATTTTCTACTTAAAGTGGTTTGTCATCTGGAGAAATTTTGATAGGGTTTGACTTTTCCTCAAGTCAAGAGTGTAAATTTTTTGATAGGGTTGACTTTGCCTCAAGTCAAGAGTGCAAATTGATAAGGTTGACTTTGGCTCAAGTCAAGAGTGCTTGGAAGAGGATAGAAACTTTTAATGTTGGAGAAAAGAGAGGACAGGACCTCTATATATAGAAGAATGTTATGACATTTGAATGGCAAACTTCATGGTTTAATTCAGACTCAGAGAAATAATACATATTCTCACTCTTCCCTATCTGCCCCTATGCATATCTGAATCATACTTCAATTTCAACAAAATGAACTCTCTGTCCCTCTTCAGGCATACGTTCCAAATCCAAGGTCACTAACCCTGACAACGAATCATAAACAAAATCGACCGCAAGAGAGCCCACAGTGCATTTTCTTGGCTTTGTTGATGAGTAAAGACCAAATTGCCCACGTCCCTTAACCTCCATTGACACCACTAGGGACTCATATTTCAGACCTTCAATGGCACCTCCAGAATTGTACATGTTAATGAGCCCCAAAGGTGCAAATTTGAATCCTGGTGCTAAATCCTTGATGGGTGTTATTGTAAATACTTCATGTTCAAGGACCTTGAGTGATACAGGCTTAGCAGCATTGCAAGGCAGTGTGATAAGTTCGCCACTGTGATGACCATATATTACACAATCGCCATTCCAGTTAGCATCAAGGGCAATCTCGGAAATGAGATGAACGTCACGGCCACTGACGTAGCCCGTTATGGCGTCTGCTCCAGTTGGGTGGAACGCGTTTTTCCTTTCTGTGCTACTCCATGCTGCTCCCTGGCAGTTGTAAACTCCAACTACTCCAGTGTATTTGTTCATGTTCCATATCTTCAGCAAGCTGATGAAACCAAGCAGGTCATTTTAGTCAATGCTCAAGACAGGTATGTATCGGTACGTCCTGTACCACTGTTGATCCAACAATTTATATGTTTGGATGACCTCAGGGTGTACACGTCCTATACCACTGTTGATCCAACAATTTATATGTTTGGATGACCTCAGGATGATGTTAGCCCTAATAACTGTGATTTAGTGGATCACCAGTGGTATAGAGTGTACAAGAAGATCTTAGTACCTAAACAGAGGCTGAAGAAATGCTCACCTAACACCATCGCGGGCTGGATCAGTGAACAGGCAATCCTTAGTGGGCCGACCGGGCAAGCGGGCCCTAAGCACCGAACTATCGGGTAAAACAAGCTTCCTTAAAACATCAAAATTGTGTTTCCCAGGAGCATCACTGCAGCAAATGACTCGCATTACTATTTGTATGCAGAAATTGGATCATGAAGTATGTAACAACTGCATCAATGGCTGAGATTATCTTACCTCACGTAAATGGGCCCACCGCTGATGGCCCTGGCTGATGCGTGGTACTCGGCTGCTGGATGTAGCGAATGGAACATATCCCAATCGGGCTGCATAATTTCTCCAAGGAAAACGCTGTTGTAAGCGACAGATGCAATATGGATAGTATGTGAAACTGGATCACGCGGATAATAATCATCGGAGGCTCTAATCACAGCCGTCTGTTTAGAGCTGCAAACACAACATATCAGAGCCGTTCAAAACCTCATTGAAAAATTGTACAGATTAGAATGTCTGAAAGGATTAAGAAATTTACCAATAAAGGGCATCAGTATTGTGGCTCATGCAAGCAATACAGCCATTATCTGGAAAGTTTCTAGCAATTGAAGCATCAAGAGCTTGATGATACTGCTTGGTTAGCTCGACTCGTCCACCCAAACCAGTCCCGAGCGTTTCCAGTATGCTTTGCACGTCCACCTTGACCCCATCGATACCAGCCGAAGCTAAGTACTCGTGTAACTCGTTGTAAAATTTGTACACATTCTTTGGGTTCACTAACCCTAATCCATGTACAGCTAGAACATCTGTTTTCCATCCTGGCTCATTGCCGAAAACGCCCTTGGATACTGATGGATACTTCAGTAATGAATCGTAATGCTCCATACCCTCGACCCCCGGGCGGACCCCACCCCAGTATCCGACAATCGCGTGCCAGACGTACACACACTTGAGCCCGTACTTTTGTTTCGCAATGTTGACAACGTTCTTGAGTCCCATGCTTGGGTCGTCTTTGTTTTGAAACTTTGTATTTTCTGTGATCCCTGTTAGCCTCTGCAACGGCGGTGGTTGTTGTTGTTCCTGATCGCCTCCGACGGATTGCCACCCGTCGTCGATGATTACGAACCCCGGTGGGGACCCACCGGCGGTTAGGCTCTCGAGGCCCGCCTCGACTCCCTCTGGTGTCACATCTTGATAAAATGCATCCCAAGTGCACCACCCAAAATAATCAACAATTGGAGGCAACTTCTTCTCGTGGCGCTGTTTAAAAGTCCCGAGATGAGACTTAACAGCGCCGAATGCGTCAGTTATCGTCTTGAACGGATCCGTTCCGGCATTGACGTACACAGATCTCGAGAAAACCGACATCTTTGTGTCTACATCACCACTTTCCAAGCATAGTTCAAGCTCGTCTGCAGAATTGCCCTGCAAACAAGCTCGAAATGGGCCTTCTACTAATGGAAGGAAAACGGTATACACTATTTGATCATCTTGATTCTCCGATAGGTGGGACCCACCTTTGGTTTCCACCAATAAGAATTGAGTCTCTAGAGGAATGTCACGGCCTTGGTCTCCCATTTTCTGAGCCATCCACCATAACTTGAACCGGAAGCACGCCATGAACCGGACACCACACAGTTTTCCCAATGGCACCACGTGCCGGCTGTCATCTTTGTCAAATCCAGCTCCGATGAAAACACCATCCGCCGGACCTGAATTGGATCCGGCCGCCACGATCACTTTATCCGGTACGTCTGTGAGTACAGTCCGCCCCATCACCTCTAGTTTCCGACCCGATACCCGGATAGCTGATCCGATTGTCATTGTCGTTTCTACCCTCTCTGTTCTCTCCTCGTCCTCAACACAATTCAAATCTGACTGGCTGCTCTACAAAAATTGTTCCCAATTCAATCACAATATACCATCTACTAAATAAAGCGGGAATTAATTTACAAAAAAAACAACAACAAGAATAATCATTAAAATCGGCATACATACCTTGATAATGTTGAATATATCTGGGGGAGTTTCGAATTGAAGAAGGTTAGATTTCTTGAAATGGGTATTTGGGGATTGAATTTGGGGGTTGAAGTGTGAAAGAAAGCTGAATTTTTCGAAAAGGGTTTACGATCGGAGATCGAAAAATCAGAAAATGGTGAGAGAAATGATGAGGTTGGGATATTATTTATAGGGGTTGAAAATGAAAAAGATCGAATCGCCATTGTTGACAGTAGAGAGAGAAACTGCCTAGACTCGAGTATTTCTCTCTCTCTCTTCGGAAGAAATATTTTACAGTTTATTCTGTTTGGATGTTGCCACAATTTTGGTTAACTCAGCCACGTCAATTTGTTACTTTTTGATTTGTTATTTTAAGGAAACTGCACTTAACCTCCCTTGGTTATTAGAAATAGTTAATTAGTCCTTTTATTCTGTCCCTTTTTTATTAAAGACATTTGGAGAAGTCACCTAAGCAATTTCTTTAATAAGGCTCCGTTTGTTTCGACGTAAAACGTTTTTCAGAAAATATTTTCCGTAAAATAACTCGTTTTTCGATGTTTGGTTGTTTTTCGGAAAACGTTTTCCCCATTTTTCGGTGTTTCGTTGTTTTTCAAAAAATATTTTTCGTAAAATAACTCATTTTCCGGTATTCTTCATGTACAATTCATATTTCACATGGTACAACATTCTACTTTCTCATTTTATTCTCTTCCATTTTTGCTTTATTCACAAAATGATTAACACATTATATATATATATATATATATATATATATATATATATATATATATATATATATATATATATATATATATATATATATATATATATATATATATATATATATATAAATTTAAGTTTATTTTTAACAACTCCCACCCTATCTCTTTCAACTTATCTCAAATTGTATTTTTATGGAAAAATATTTTTATTAAGCACATTAAAATATTTTTCGAAAAATATTTTTCTTACCAAACAACCAAAACATGTTTATCTCATTTTTCGAAAAACATCTTCATTTTTCCAAAAAACATCTTATTTTTCGAAAAACATCTTCATTTTTCGAAAAACATTTTACGAAAATATTTTTCGAAAAATATTTTACGGTGAAACAAACTGAGCCTAAATATATATAAATTGTTTTTGGTACCATTCTTCTTATAGACTTATAGCATTACACATATGTTTCGAAGAAAAAGTCTACTATTTTATAGAAGTTGAGGGTAATACTGGACTAGTGAGGACATAGAGTCATAGAACTAAGGAAATAAATATTATTGTTCTAAATTTTTTATCTATAAATATGTTTTAACCTTTAAAAATTATTATATTTCATTGTATACTTGCAAAACTAAAAATAAACTAAAAATTTTAAAGGTGAATAATAAGAATATGTAAATATATCTTTACTCATGTATTTACTTAAAAGAAAGTTTTAAGAATGTCATTTAAATGAAAAAATGAATGCTTCCTCCTACTCGAAAAAGATAGTCTCATTTTTTTTAGTTAATTGAACTTGATAAAAAAATCAGCCATTTATTTCGAATAAATTCTTTATACTTATTATTAATCATCATTATTAAAAATATTGTCAATAACAATTGGAGTGCTATATTTTTATTTGGATAAATGAATTAATCTACTTTTTGTTCAAATCAAATTAACCTTTAAAAAAAAAAAGAGTTGTTTTTATTTGATGAGTGAGAATTTATTCGGGGACGGATTGATTTTCTAAACTAAAACAATACTCCCTTCGTCCCATTACAAAATGGGTTTTGCACAAAAAAAAAAAAATTAAAATATATAGTAAAATAAATATTGTGAGTATGAAAAGTGAAATAGCAGAGAGAAAGTAGGTTAGAGAAGAGTAAGTGAATAGATGATAGGAGTATGACAAGTGATTACCATAAATAAACAAGTGTTAAAAATTTCCATTTTTTGTAAATGGACATCAAAATTGAGCTTTTGTTTCTTTTATAAAGGGATACTTTTATAAAGGGATAGAGAGAGTATTCAAGAGAAGACAACATTGTTAATCAAACCTCATTATGAACAATGAAGTTAGGATTGGTGATTTTAAATTACAAGGGGTTGTAACAAAGTGAAGTTAAACTTGAAGGGGCAAGTAGTCATAAGCCTATACATTTTCATTTTTTGGTCCACATCAAAAGTCACATTAAACAGGTTCCGTTGCGTGATTGCATTTATTTAATGGTCATATCTTATGACGCCGATCAGATTGACACGTTAGATCCACGTTGAGCCAATCCGAAAACAACTCTGCTGTATTATATAGTAGCATTACTCCCGTGCGATGCACGGCTATAATTTGTAATAATCATAGTCAATTTTCATAGTTAAAGAGAAGGATATGGAGAACGAAAAAATATATTACAAACAAAAGTTATCTATATCTCCATGAATAATTTACGATAAAAAAAACACGAACTCAAATGTTATTAAATATTTCCTTGAAAACAACATTAATTGTGTGGTCAGCAGATGGTGCAGAACAATCGTCATTACATATCAAGATCTTCAAACCATCTGGATTTGTGACTCTTGATAGTGCCACATACAATTGCCCATGACAAAAGACTGGCTTCTTCAACAATAAACCAACAACAGACAATGATTGCCCCTGACTTTTATTAATAGTCATTGCATATGAAACCATCAACGGGAATTGTCTTCTTTCGAATCGAAAAGGTATCCTTGTATCAGACGGAGTTAAAGACATTCTTGGGATTAACACTTTTTTCCTTGCATCACGATTGGAAAGTACTTCCCCTTCTAAGACATGATTTCCAAGTCTTGTAATAACCAAACGTGTTCCATTACACAGTCCAAGAGACGAATCAATATTACGGAGCAACATTACCGGAGTTCCAACTTTCAAGTGCAATGAATGATTAGGTAGACCAGAAATTGAGATGCTATTAATAAACTCAGGAGTATGCAAATCGGTTAAGAAATTAATATTTTTGTCAGAATGGCAAGGTATATCGGAGCTCAAATACGTTCTCCCTGAATCTTGATTAAGAGACACAATATACTCATTAACAGCATTTACCACATCCAATGTTGGTGCCAAAATAGCTCGCTCCTCAAAGTAAGCAAAATCATTCCGCCCACGTAAATATTCACCATATATGTTCTCCACAATTCCATGGATAGGATCACTATAATCTGTTACTAAGAAATTACTCGAGATATCAATGTTAGCAACTCCATCATTCGGCTCATTTATTTCTCCATCCCCAATTTTTGCTATCCACTCAGCAAACTCTTTCACCGACTCAGAGCGCAAACTTCCATCCAAACCTTGCAACCTCATATTCTTTGTCAACCTCAAAACTGTACAATGGCTCCATAAATATGATGAATTAATTGAGGCGTGGACAATATCCGATCTACTCCCCTTAGGTATAACAGGTAAAATTTGCCTAAAATCACCTCCAAAAGCAATAGTTTTGCCACCAAATGGGTAATCATCCATTCTTCCATCAACTACTCTCATTATGTCCCTCATACTTCTATCCAAAGCTTCGAAACAATGCTTATGCATCATTGGTGCCTCATCCCAAATAATCAACTTCGCTTTGATAATCAATTCAGCTAATGGACTTCCTTGTCGAATATTACATACCGAATCTTCATGCAAATTGAAAGGAATTGCAAACCTAGAATGCGCAGTTCTACCACCAGGCAATAACAAAGAAGCGATACCACTGGATGCAACATTGAGCACAATATGACCCTTTGATCTTAAAAAAGCAGAAAGACTACGCCAAACATATGTCTTCCCACTCCCGCATGCTTAGTAAACAAAAAACATCTTCCCGATTTCGAGGAAACAGGAGTTCACAATGATGTCAAACACTTTCATTTGATCTTCATTCAATTTACCAACCAACTCATTGTACTCATCATGTAAAACCCGGCGATCATAACACATTTCATCATAAATCAATCTATTTGAACAACATTCGAAGTATGAACCATCAGGAAACGGCATATGTTCAAAGTCTCGCAAACTTCGACCATGATTTTTTAGAAGCTTTTCAATTTCGGCAAGAGTAAAGTTCTTCAATTGATTGTCATCCAAAATTAAACCTACACGCATGAGGACAAAATATCTTAGCAATAAATGAAGTTAGGAGACATATCAATAGAAAATGTTATATAAAGAATTTGAGGACAATATTATCTCACCAGGGTGATCCAATAATATCCTTTGTTGGTAAAGCACATCTTCCGCCAAATATGTCCAACATTTCTCCCATACAAATTCTGGCCGACTCATTGACCCAGATATCAGAAGCGTAGCGAACAAATTCCTTATAGAAGTCGCGGATGAGAACTCGCTAGCTTCAATAATACCATCAATATACTCTTTGTCATCGTTCAACAACCCTAACTCATAGCAAGCCTCTCGAAAAGTTCCAAATTGTTTACCATTCACATAACATAACTCACGATAAGACGTCGGCCCTCTAACTTGATTTAGCAAGCATCTCAAGTAATACAAATCACCTGATCCTGGTGGCACATAAAATACTCGACCAATCGCAAACCCTTTTTTCCTCGGTAACCATTCACGCACATCGGCCTTCCAAACAAACTTCATTGGGAATTCTGCATATGTAAAACCTCTGGCTTCTGGGTACTTCTTATTCGCTTCCATCCAGCCTAAAAACATACTTCGGGCTCTTGTGTCTTTTTGCGAAACGTCACCGATATTATCCGCATCAGTAAAGACGATTGGTTGCTCATTCGGAAGGTGAAAGCTCAAACGCTCAACTGGAGGATCCTTGTACTGAATCTCAAATCCAAATATTCTCCAAGCAGCTTCACACGAAGAAATGTATCTACAATCATAATACAAACTTATTTCATCTACAACCTTCTCCACATTTCGTTCATTTGTTGCTTGATAAAAAGTAGCTGTTACTCGATCATTCCCTTTATTCACATATTTGAACAGATATTTTATAGCCCGCGATTGATTGCACCATTCCACATTCAGGTGCGCTCCATACTTAAGCAACAAATAACGATTATGAGGCACAACATATCGATTATCCAAACAAACACCATTCTTCACAATAGTTCGTCCATTATCTCTACGCCTATACACTGCATACCCATCTTCATCTATTTGAGTTGTTTCTACAAAATTTTTTGGGAAATGTTTCGAACAACGTCCATCAACCATGCACGGCGAGTTACGCCTATCTTTCCCACACGGACCATGAATCATTAACTCTGAGACCGCATTAAAATATAATGGATCTAACTGCTCATCCGGAATTTCTGCGGAAATGATACGATCAATTTCTTCTGCACTACGTGTCTTGAAATCACTTGCAAGGAACAGTAGTATATGAGCATGTGGCAGCCCTCGTTTTTGAAACTCTATTGTGTATATAACTGTCAAAAAGAACAATTAATTAACATTTAAATAGTAATATGAAATTAGTATATTCATTTTCGACATTGATTAATATAAATTATGAAATGATTTAAAAACAAAAATTATACCAGACTTTATCTCCCCAAAAATTTTATTCTTCCTTAGATCTTTAATTAATCCATCAATCTTCACCTTGAATATACGACACAAAATATCTGGTCTATCCTCAGGCTTCAATCCTCCGTCCTCAAGAAACCTAATAATCTCTGGCCATTTCGGGTTACATGTAAGGGTTAAAAACAAATCCGGGTAGCCCACCCACCTACAAATAGCCATTGCATCATGATAATTTTGAATCATAAATCTTGGACCACCGGTAAAAGTTGAAGGTAATACAATTCTTTTTCCCTGTCTCGACGCATCACAATCACCGGACAATATAGCTTCATGTAATCCTTTATACATATCCACGCGCAATTGTTTCTGATTAAGCCGTATATATGTCAACCGAGACGACTCAATCATCGTAAATGCATCCACAATAAACTGTTGCAACAACCGCCTCGAAAACAAAATAGTTCGAGGTTCGTTAGACCTTCCATGCAACCGGAACGCAAAATATTCTCTTATACTCACTTTTTTACGTCCTTCAGCTTGATTATGGGGATTGAAAAGATGAATATCTTCCCTATAACCATCTTCACCATATGGAAACAATAATGGATACTGCAAACCTAAGTACGACGGATGAAGCTGACTGATACGCTTAAGCTCACCACTTCTTGTTTCCAAAATGATATCCCTCAAATTATCTGAATTCTCAAAGTCACCCACAATTAGAGCAGCCACCTCAGATGCAGTAGGCAAATTGTAAACTCGAGCATCACTTGCTCTTTTACTAATCAACCTCAATCTAACATCCAATACATTACCATTACATAATCTCTCCTTCGCCATACGAAAAGATTGCACCAAAACGTTATGTGAATCCAACATATTTTTTAGCAGAATAATAATTTCATCTCTTACTTCATCAGAGACCGCTTCAGACCTAATATGAATAATCATGTAACAAAAAAAAATTAGTAAGCAAGATAAATAAATTGAAGAATTTCTGTTTTCATAATTATGTTAATAAAGGGAAAACATTAGAAATTTATCTTCATTTTGGACTCTTATATAGATAATAATAACATAAGAGAAGAACAATCGAACTTGCATATAACCTGACAGAAGCTTTTCGATTAGCAATTTCATTCTCCGTGTCATATATGTACAATTGCGCAAACTTTGGAACCTCGCCATCCGAAGGTAACATACTTCCAATCAAGTGGTAATTCTGACCATGAAGTCTAAAAACTGGAGGAGATCCACCTTGGTTAACACTTCTATCAATCTTTCCTCCCATTGATGTAAACGAAAACATATTATTATATGAGCGAATATTTTTTCGATAATGCCTACTTGCTTCATTATCCCCGAGTAGTAAGTTCTCCAATTCAACCGGTGTTGGTTTCAGCAACAGAAGCCTTATTTTACCTTGATTACAGCATGCCCCATACTTCGGCGAACGGGCATTATATGACCGACAAAGTCTTTCTTCATACCAAAATAAAGCTCCACAAAATGCACAATTATACGTCGCATCTCCTATATCCCAATAACCTACATACATAAATAATGCAAACGCATTTCAAGTGTAGCATATATAGATTATATAAATCTATATCTGACATACGAATCATATAAGAAATATATAATATCTATATAACTGTAAATTTATCACATTATGTAATAAGTAATAAATTTTAGCACATCAAATACAAACATCAAACGGAAATTTACCTTGCGAAAATGATGATATAGAATTAGAGGTCAATTTCGCTTTCTTTAAACGCGTGGGAGGAACATCGAAAGAATCATGACCACCAAACTTATTACCATCAGATGAACCTCCATGTTCATTACTTGCTATAGACACACGACTTGAATTAAATCTTGTTTGCGCCACTACGAACATAAAGTTATATAAGACGTAGTTAAATATTGGTAACCAAATTTACTTTTTGGAACTCTACTAATAATGTTAAGACATATAGGAGAAATGAAAGAAATGAATAACTTGAATCTTACTATTTGAAATATCCATCAATGAACGCGACTCCAGAATATTTATCGAAGTACCAATTGATGTTCCAAGATTTTTTCCACTACCTGCCATTTCATATTAAATATCAATACAAACATTCTTAATAACAAACATAGGATATGTAATACTATGAAATGAACTAAAAATAAATAAAATTCATAAAATATATGAAATATGCAGAAATATATATTTATAAATATAACAACAATACTCTAATTTTATTATTTTTCCTCTATACATTGTATAATATAAAACATACTCTCTCCGTCCCACGTGAATGTAAACCAACTTTTTGGATGTGGGAATTAAGAAAAAGTAATGTAAGAAAAGAGAAAAAGTTAAATGTTGTGAGTATGAAAAATTAAATAGGAGAGAGAATGAGTGGGAAGAATAGTGAGGAGAGAGAATGTTGTGAGTGTAAAACTGAAATATTTATTTCCATTTTAGGAAGTTTGCATTTACATGGAACGGACCAAAATAGAAATAAGTTTGCATTCACGTGGGACGGAGGGAGTATTTTAGGAGAATTTAAAACAACACCGTTCACAAAACCATCTCAATATCAGTTAAAAAAATAATTGTCTAACCCAAATTATTATCTCAGCCCATTTCCAATAAGCCCAAATTCGACCCAACAAATATTCCCCAACCCAAATTATAACTCAACCCATGAAATTTATCCTATTACATACTCACTCAGTAAACTCTCATCTCCCAATACAAACCAATCCCTACCCAATGCCTGCACTATCTTCGCCGCCCCATGCCCCAATCCCTAATCATCGTATGCCCTTACCCCTAATCATTCTCCCTTCTCCCATTTTCTGCACCCAAACCCTACTCATCTACCCATTTTCACAAACACGCCACCGGCGCAGCCTCCGTTCCCAATCTCCCAAACTCATCATAATTTTCCTTGTCAACTTCAACTAAGAAATTACATCACCCTAATCGGTTTTTCACCAAATCTCATCCCCAAATCTCATTTTCCGAGACGGAATCATTATATTTTCGTCAACAATTTGATTTTTGCGGTCAGAATTTCTTGGGATCCCACGATTCCCAACCGGTATATTACAAATCTGGTAAGTACTCAACACAAATCTCGCTTACACATTTCGTTTTGAGATATATCTGTTGCTACTTATTTTTCATGATCTCTAATAGACCTAACTTAGATCAATAACTAATTTTCGTTTTTAACATACAAATTTTTAGATCAATTGTTCAGTGACAGTAGAAAATTTATATTGAAAGAAAAACAACTAAAACAGTAGTCAGATCTACAATTTTGTAGGGAACAAACTATAAATAATGACTCTCCTTTTATTATTAATTTCAAAATTAAGAAACAGAGAAAATTATAAATAAAAGTGGACCATAACTCAAAAGATATTACTACTTACTACCAGCTATTTCACACATAAGTAATAAATGAAACTATATGATTCTCCCTTTCTAAAGTTATATAAAGTATATTTCCGATTAAAGAAACTCATACAACTTTTAAAGCCAATTTACCTATATTTGATTACAAATATGTTTTTTGTATTTCAAATTAACCATAACCAAAATGAAATTAAATTTATATATACATATTTGATCTACTAATACAAAAATGAAATGATGATTTAAATTCATGCATAAAGGTTATGGCGATTCCTCTACCATAGGCCTCCCCCTGCAGTTGGTGATATACCAGTCTGGATAACTCCATCCTATTTATTGATGCAAACCAATGGTTCAAATCAAAGAACTACATTGTTTTGACAGATTTAATCTGGACCATTAGATTGCATCGATAAATGGGACGGAGCAATTTGGACAATGGAAGTGGGGAAAGCTAGAAAATTCAATGGGAGAGGATCCGGATCCAAAACTTCTTAGGAAATGTTAAAGACAGTTGCTTCCTTCACTTTTCGTCTAATTTCGACCGTAGATGAAATTTTTACACCAAACAAATTATGAAGAAAGAAATCATGATTTTTTATTTCTCAGAATTGCATTGATGATTTGATTATTTACTTCGGCAGGGAGTACTTCCATTGAGCCACTTTCTTTGGATATAAGGATGAAAATAGCCATAAGTGCTGCTCCAGGCCTAGCTTTCTTGCACAGTTCAGAGGAACATGTCATTTATAGGGACTTCAAGGCCTCTAATATACTCCTCGATTGGGTGAGATTTCATACCCTTGACTTGTTATTTAAGAACAGTTTTCCTTCTTACACATTTTCTTGACGTATTATCAAGCTCAAAAATACCATGTTGGAATGTTTTAGATACAAAGGTTCATTAAGGGTCCTTATGATATTTCTTGCAAATCCTAAGTTCCTCGATTAATCTGTCTCATTCTTTTTCTTTTTGGTTTTTGTAGAACTACAATCCTAAAATATTGGAATTTGGCTTAGCGAAAATGGGGCCTTCAGGGGAAATGTCGCACGTGACAACCAGGGTAATGAGAACATACGGATATGCAGCTCCAGAGTACATTGCAACAGGTGTGCGCTTGTTCCAACAATATATATTAACCAATAAAATAGATTAAAACACAAATTCTCAAACCACAGCTTAGGATTTCAGAATGTAACAATTGGGTCATTTATATATCACCATACATATTGAGTACCAACAACTTCACTAACTTACAATACCACACAGATTTTTGTTTTCATCATTAGAGCGTTGTTACATGCCAAAATATAATTTAACTTCAAAAATTCCTTCCAATTTATCCCTCGAGTATGTACAACATATTATTTAACCTTACTAATCTTCCTGGCAAATTGAAATATTACATCTAACAGCTAGTACTTTAATTCTTCCAAACACCACTGCATTCCTTTTCACACAGGTTAATCATTGTGGTATATAAACTAAAAACATTCTCCTCAAACTACCTATACTTCAATACATAAAAGGTAATAATTTATTCTCTTCTCTTAAGTAAACATATTTTCATAAGCCAAATAATTAACACACTGTCTCTTTTTTTTTTTTTAAGTACAGAGGACTACTGAAGGAATGTAAACAACAAAAACAACTTCACAACATAATCCATCATGTATCACATATGTTGCAAGTAAAATCTATCTCACACTTCATACAAATCATTTAAACTTGCATATACATTATAACTAACTCATATTTAAAAAAACATTTACACATTCTGAATGAGAGACTTAATATAAAGAAAAAAGAAGACCAAGTATAAGAATAGAAACACGGGAAGGAGAAGCATGTCAGGAACAGCAATGGGAAGGGAACAAATTCATACATGAATTGAGGCAGGTATATAAATTTCTAACCATTTATCTCACACCTTGATGACATGCATAGTTATTTAATTCATATAGATTCATATAACTGACGAAAATCAGTAATAAACATATATGAAAGAAGATAACAAATTTTTTCATTATAAACTTACCTATATTCCCAGAGATATCTTCAATCCTCTTTCCTCCAATACGTTTTCCTTTCACCATCTTCAATCGACTACCTTATATCCAACAATTCAGACCTTTGATAGTTCTGATTACCCAACACAATCTCCTTGGATATGCGTATGACAGCAATATTTTGAAATACATATTTGGAATATACTGTGAAAGGGAATATATATATATATATCACTTGGATGTCAACATTTATTTTAAACTCTTCTGCATCAATTGGGATGTGTGTCTGAAATTGCATGTGATTATCTTCTAAACTGAGAAGTTTCTGACTTCAGTCTGCACTACCCTAGGAAATTGCATCTACATCTCTTCTAAAGTAAAAAGTTGCTGACTAAAGTCCACACTACCCTTGGTAATTGCTACATTACCTTTTTTTTTGTCCTTACCAACTTATTTAAATTTTTGTACTCAACAAATCACATACAGTTACTGCCTTTTTAACCCACATATCACACATTAAATTATTTTTCTCTCCCCTCATGACACACTGTTGGTTTTTTTTTTTTGACAATATAATAAGATGACAAATTTAATAGAACACATTATACATAAAAAGAACTCATAAATATCCTATTAATCATAGCATATATCTCTTCATTTTTAAAACATAAAATACTTGTCCCCTGTCAAATCTCAAATATCTTTCTTCCACATAGATTTACACTACTTTAGTACATAATAATACACTATTTGTCGTCTTACGTTTAACTTCAACGGATTTTACGCTATAATATATATTACTATCTTCCTTTCTTCCAACATAATTACTATGATATCTTTCAAAACTTTCCTATTCTTATTTTTCTTGAAAAAAAATATTTATATCCTTTTTACCTCTATTTAAAAATTTACTTGTCATAATATTTTTTTTCATAATCTCAATTTCCTTGTCATATTACTGTTCACCTAAACTAATATTTCGGTATAATTCCCATTCATATATTTCTATATGAAAACATATTTAATTTCATAAAATTCAAATCTTACCTATAATTCTTTTTCGTATAAGTAAGTACATATCTCTTTAATAGGTATGGTTAATATTTACTCTTCATACTCATACACAGACAATTTAAGATTAATATAATAAAACTTAAATCCTCTTGTCCTCTTTGATAATCCTGCTCATGTAGATTCAAAACACACTTGTTCAATATTCATAACTTAGAAATCATTCTGCATACTGTCTAATAGGAAACAATATTACTAATAGATACCTCCATTACTAAAAGGAGTAAACATACAACCATTCCGATGACATTCTTTCAGCCATTACATAACATCAAGCAAATACCTAGCATAATATTCCCACACAAAAGTCAACAGAAATCTGTTGACATTGGGAATTACCTAGTTCAAACTCCATACCAAAAACCAATACATCACCTACTTTGCAGAGATTAAAGTTCAAATACATAATACTAAAACAACATAATTAGAAAACCCGACATAGCAAAAGCAAAACACACCCCAACCTGAACAACTCATTCTTCATCCTTCTTTGGAAACTTTGATGGCTTCTCACTCTCTCCAGTTTCACCAAAATCATCCATAAGGCAGCGCTTGACTCCCAAAGAAACTGTTGTAGGAACAAACTTCACATTTGAAGTCTTCATGGGTGCTCCAACTTCTTCCAGCAATCCTTTACCTTTCCCACGTACTTCTTCTTTCACAGAAATCCTTTTCCCCTTCCAAGTTTCGCCAGCACCAACTACATCTTTTCCCTTCCCAAATTCATCAACACGAAGCTCATAATTGCAAAACCTTTGAATCAGACTTGTATTAGTCACCATCTTAATCACTGGGAATGGGCCCAAATTAACACCAGGAGCATACTCAGAAACCTTAACTTTGAACAGTGCTTCAAGACCCACAAACTTCATCAACTCATCAGGAATGGCCTACAATAATTGCAATCCAACAGTTAATTTTTATTTTTTAAATATACTACTTTACTATTACATTTCCCCTACTTATCCCCCATTCTCTATATATATTCATACATTTATGACTATTTATTTACCTTGCCATATGTTGTTGCACGCAGCTGAGCAGCTGACTTCCTAGTCAAATTGACACAATCCTTATCCCAGAGTATGAATGAGGCCATCCCTTTGCTATCAGCTACTCGAACTTGAACACGATACCTAAGTTAAAAAAAATCATGAATTAATAATAAGGCAGGATAAATAATTAAAGTCATTGGAAGGAACTCAAACCTTGTGCTCCCTACAGGATCAACAACATCACAACTATCACAGTATAAAGTAGATCCAGCTGCAGTAACCTTCTTCAGGCACCTTTTACACGAAATGTAATATCACTCATGCATAGGTTCCACATCAACAATTCTACAATAAACCCAAAACTCTCCAACCTGCAAATAAACAGTAAAGTAAATACGTAGTATCTCAGTTGGAGTAGATATAGCTACAAATTAAAACTCACCTCACTCGCACAGATCAGCTGATCTAGAGTTATGATGTTGTCCCTCGAAGCTTCCAATTCTGCTTCAATGCTCCCAGAAAAAGGAATAGGAATGTTGCGAATAGGGCTAGCTACCCTTCCCTCCAATGCCAAACTACCAGATGATAATATACCCATTTCATACCAAATACTTGTACTATAAATTTGAAACTGACAGACATAAAATTTGTTTTATACTTAACTTCGACGAAAATCAGCAATTTCTATCACATCATCATTGAATATGACCTTTGATACATGATATGCATTTGACAAACGAACCTCCCCCTTAAATCTTCTTATTTTGCAAAGCTGCATAATGATCACAATAGCTTCTCCTCTACCCTCGATGTGATTGTGCAGCATTTCAGCAAATTCACCCCATATAGTGCATGGCAATACAAAGCCCCTGGTTACAAAATAAATCTAGTAAATAACCACTATAAATTAGTAATATAGTCACATTCTATAAAAACTAATAACTTACTGTAGATTAGCAATTGCAATGTCAAGCATAGATGTCTCTCTCCCCTGCACCTCACGAACCTGCAGATTGCTTCGAGAAACCAGCCTTCCAATGACATCTACAAAAAAATTATTTACATACTTTAGTGCAAGTAATGGTAGGGAGATAGAAGATATTTATACACATACACATTATGAAGGAAATCTTACCAACCAGCACATCCTCATTTATATTATCAGGATTAGTAAACGTATCAAGCATTCGGAAATCATAGATGTTTCTTGGGAACTGAGGGTCGAAAACTTCAGTAACAACGGTTTTAGGAATAAAAATCAGTTTATATTGACCGTTGGTTGTCCTCTGCCTGTTATCATTTTCAGTTACAACAAAGTTCTTCACAGCATAAAGATGTTCCTCACGAAACATTGTTGCAAAGCGCGAAACCAAGGCCCGTTTAATGGATGCATGAATCCGGACACCCTGCAGAAACACACATTTCATATTTTGTAAGCAATAAGATTGATTGCATCAATGTAACAGGGAAATAAATAGTAACTACACAGACATGAAAAGATTAGAAATCAACCTCAGAATCATGCAACACAACCTCCATTGCATACACATTTGATGGCTCATCTCTTACATGAAGCTTGTACGAACGGACAACCCTTACCATTACAGCCCACTCAACCCTACTTGAGTCTAACTCACGAATGAAACGGAATAAAGGAGGCATTTTCTCTCTCAGGTTTGATATCACTCAAAGCACAGTGAACCACTCCCAGATACCTCCCCTCTATTTATACTAAAACAATGACTTTTCAAGAGGCAAATGGAATTATAATTGACTGCCACACCTATATTTGAGCCAATAGAAATACATGCATTAAGAATTCTAAAGGACAGATTATAATAACAAACCAATTGAAGCAAAATACTTGTCATCCAAGCAGCTCAGGCATGCGGAATATGCTGACAAATGATGTCATGTAATAATAAGTTTAGATTTTTAGAATTTTTAAAATGTTAAATATAAATGAAATCTCCTCCTTGTCCTTGTAACTTGGGCAGAGTTTGTACGTATTATCCATGAGAAGAAGCCTTAAACTGAATTGACATTATTGCCCTTAATTTTGAGAAGATTTACGACAATCTTCTTTTTATATATTTATAGACTCCCTCCCCTCGGTCCCACCAGTAGAAACTTTTCATTTTGTCATTTTTGGTATCTCATTAAAAGCTTTCACTTTCTTTTTTTGGCAAAAAATCTTTACTATTTTCTCCACTCATTCTTTCTCCTACATTATTTTAATACTCACAACACCATTATAATTTACTATTCCCTCCACTCATTCTTTCTCCTATTTTCAAATTACACTCACAACATTTTTTCTTCCAACCCATTTTCTTATTTTGCGTGCAAAGCCAAAAGTGGGAAGCTTATATTGGGACGGTGGAAGTAATAGAGAAAGTGAAGTAAGTAGATAATTGTTGTGAGATTGATAAGTATGTCTCATTTTTATTTTTTTTTTGAACTTTGTTGATTAATTTGAAATGATAAAAAAAATAAAAAAAATTGGCATATTATTATAGGACGGAGAGAGTATCTGGTTTGGTCGAGATTTTGTTTTTGAGAATAATCGGAAAATTTTAAGAAAGTATTATAATATCTGAATTTTTTTTCATCATTTTGTATTATATACTCCCTCCGTCCCGTCCGACTTAGGACATTCACTCCCGACAGGGAGATTAAGGAATACTATTATAATATTAGGAGAGAGAATGAGTGGAGGATGTGTTGTGAGTGTGAAAAATTAAATAGGAGAGAGAATGAGTGGGATAAATAGTGATGGGATTATTGTTGTGAGTATGACAAGTGGGTCACATTTAATATAAAAGTAATATAAACTTTTCATTTTGGGCCGTCCTAAGTCGGGTGGGACGCCCAAAATGGCAAAACGTCCTAAGTCAGACGGGACGGAGGGAGTATGCAATAGCTAAAATCTTTAAAAAAAATGTGTTTTTCCTTAAGCTTAAGGAAAAATGTATTTTGTTTCTCCGCTGGTGCCAGTATGCCAGTGCATATGTAACAAAGTGTCAGTGTTAGTGTAAAAGAGTGTCAGTGCATGTGTAACAAAGTGCCAGTGAAACGCCCTAGGATGCGATCGCCCCTTCCTAAGGCGCGATCGCTCCCTTTGTCCAGAAACTCAGTGCCAGTGCATGTGTAACAAAGTGTCAGTGCCAGTGTTAGTGTAAAAGAGTGTCAGTGTGAAGAGTGTCGGTGCATCCAAGGATGGGCACGATCGCTCCCTTCGTCCAGAAACTCAGTGCCAGTGCATGTGTAACAAAGTGCCAGTGCATATGTACCAAAGTGTCAGTATTAGTGTAAAAGAGTGTCAGTGTGAAGAATGTCAACATGTATATTAAGTGTCAGTATAAAAAGTGTGGTGCATGTGTAACAAAGTGACAGTGTTAGTATAAAAAAGTGTCAAAAGTGTCAGTGCATGTATTATTAAATGCTAGTGTAAAAATGGTTTTTTCTTAAGCTTAGAAAAAAACGCATTTTTTATAAGACCAACTCCATATTATTTTCATATATTAGTGAATATAATAATATTGTATGCAGCATTATATTTACTACAGTATATAAAAACTTTTGAATCATTTATTTAATAAGAAATTCGAAAGGTATTGATTTGTCTCATAATAAATTTTCGGGTTAAATTTCAGAAAAGGAAGGAAAAAACAACAGCTGGTTTCAGGAATTCATAGCAAGGGCAAAAATGTTACAGTATTTAAAAGGGCTAATTGCAATTTGGTGGCCTAAGTTTTACACATAGTTGCAATATCGCAGCCAAGAGTTCAATTTAGTCAATCAATGCCCTAAGTTTGCAATTTTTAGCAAATTGGTATAAAAACTAACGAAATCGTTAATTTTTTGACGGGATGAATTACATGTGCCTTTCACGTGAGTATGTAAGGGGTAATTTCGTCATTTCATGGTCCATGTGCAAGGCATGTTTGAACACTTCATTGAGTTCCCCCTTCTCCTTCTACATTAATACCGTCAACAACCAACCCTAGACCTCCATTAATTCCTTGTGCCCATCTACTCCTTAAAAACGAACCAGGCACTTTAGTACTACTTCTTCTCCATCCTTCTGTACTACTAGTCAACTAGAATGAATTGCCGATGTGGGTTAATAGCAAGAGAACAAACCTCTTGGACTGATACAAATCCTGGTAGGAGGTTCGTCAATTGCCCTAATAATGGGGTAAGTTTTAATTTTCAAATGTGTATATGAATTTCGAATTCTATTTGAGAAATTTACAGTCAATTGGACATAATCAAAAGGGCATGAACAAACCCAAAAGAGCCCAAAGTAAAAAGGCATAAACCACTGCCTTATACAACTTGTTTTCTACCAATGTGACCAAATCAAAGGGCATAAACAAACCCAAAAACTGTCTTGTACAACCTGTTTTGTACTAAAACCAAAGTAAAAGGGCATAAATAAACCCAAAAGTGATGTAGAATGAATCTACAAATAAAGCAAACGCAGCAGAAATAATTAAGCAAACCTTGAAAACCAAACAATCGAACAAAAGGGATATGAATTACTCCTCGCAAAAGGACGTAACCCTCGTAATCAAACGAATAAGATTACGTTTCAAGCCAAGGAATGACTTCGTCTTCTTAGAAAAAGAAGAAAGAACCCTTGAAGAAAATAAGTTGTTTATTCTTCAAAAATTGTCTAATTTTCGGAATACAACTTTAGGCCTATTTTATAGTGTCCATAAAACATGAAAAACAATCATAAACCTTCTAGAATTACTCCTAACCTATATTGTAACTAAATAGGACTCAAAAACTAGTAAATTTCCTCAAAATCTACTCTAAAATCACCTCTAATCATCCTATTAAAATAAATGACGAAAATAATAAATAAAATATAAACTAAAACAAATTAAATCCTAAAATACTAATTAAAATACAAAATAATTAATATATTTGACTTTGTCAAATATTTCTTGAACCGGATTACATCATTCACCCCTTCTTGAAAAAGGATTCGTCCCGAATCCTCGTCCGATCTTTGAAACGAGCCCTTCCATCGAAACAAATATTTGGAATAAATCTTCATCTTTAACGTAGAAGGAATTGAAAGAACTTGAATTGATCCGTTCCAATGAAATAAATATTTGGAATAAATATTATCTTGAAGCACAAATATGGGTACACAAATATCTTCCGAAAATAAAATTATACCATCAATCCCATCCGTTCCATCCTTCTGATGATCGTCCTCCTCAACCACCCCATGATCAACCATAAGAAAATCATCAACAAAAATATTATCCCACACAAAATTTGATTTTGCAATAAACCAATTAATACTAACAACCTCCTCCACCTTGGGCTCAACTAGGTCATGAACAGGGTTTATAATATTGGTATGAATTTTATTATCACAAACCTAAATGACCTCGTCCTTTGCACACAGATCTTCAACAATAATCTTCTCTTCAACAGGATCTTCTTGGGCAGAAAAGTTGTCAATAACAAGGCGATTTTCTGCCCAAATAACATCCCTCTCCTCGCGAGCAGCCCGTTCGCCTCCGTTGTTGTTATTATGAAGATTCAAAACCTCCAACAATTGAGCATGGCGAGCTTCGTCACGTTCATCCATCCGCTTTATAGCAGCATTCAAAGCAGCCAATGCCGCATGGAGGTCAGCAGGACCGTCGTTAGCCATCGTCCAAGAATCTTCTAGCTCTGATACCAACTGATGTAGAATGAATCTACAAATAAAGCAAACGCAGCAGAAATAATTAAGCAAACCTTGAAAACCAAACAATCGAACAAAAGGGATATGAATTACTCCTCGCAAAAGGACGTAACCCTCGTAATCAAACGAATAAGATTACGTTTCAAGCCAAGGAATGACTTCGTCTTCTTAGAAAAAGAAGAAAGAACCCTTGAAGAAAATAAGTTGTTTATTCTTCAAAAATTGTCTAATTTTCGGAATACAACTTTAGGCCTATTTTATAGTGCCCATAAAACATGAAAAACAATCCTAAACCTTCTAGAATTACTCCTAACCTATATGGTAACTAAATAGGACTAAAAAACTAGTAAATTTTCTCAAAATCTACTCTAAAATCACCTCTAATCATCCTATTAAAATAAATGACGAAAATAATAAATTAAATATAAACTAAAACAAATTAAATCCTAAAATACTAATTAAAATACAAAATAATTAATATATTTGACTTTGTCAAATATTTCTTGAACCGGATTACATAAAAAAGAGCCCTATAAAGTATATGTACCAACATTAACAGCAAAAACACAAATGCATACACAAATCTCAATCACATTATCAGTTGGACTTGAGGTTCTTTCTTAAGTTTCTTCTTTCCTCCTCCTGAACCACTTCCACTTGCACCTCCCTTCTTTGCTTGAGCTTTTAACTGAGACAAGGTAACATATTTCCCCCCCCCCCCATTTGAATGTATCCTTCCTTATGTTGAGATTGACTATCTTTTGCTGGTGAAGATAGTCCAATCTCTCCAAAGCTCTTATTAATTGCAGCCTTCTCTCTTCTAGATGGAACAACCATTTTCATCACCCCTGGTGGAGGTACATTACACTCTTTATTCACTAAATAGGGTGGGGACTGAGTTGCAGGGGGTGGTGGTTGAGTTTGAGTAAAAAGCACCTAATAAAACAAGAGAGAGAGAGAGAGTTGTTCTTTCTCTTCTCCAACTCCTTAAAAATCTTAGGACATAATTTCCCTTTAAATATCTTTAATGCTGTGTCCCTGTTATTTTGAAGCCTAACCATCAACAATGATCTAATTGCTTCCAGACATGATAATATTGGCATTTCTCTTGCTTGCAGAATGTAACCATTAAAACTTTCTGACAGGTTATTGAGCAAAATATCACACTTCACAGGTGTATCAAATGCTGACCTTGACCAGTGTTCGGGTAGATTATCATCAAACCAATGAAATGCATTTCTATCATTCTCTGCCATCATCTTCATTATCTAGCACACCACTATCCATCTTTTCTTTACCATTACCCTTATATTGTCTTTCTAACACAACTTTCTTTTGCAAGTTTTGAGACTCACCATTCACTTCCTCATTAACTATCATTTCAATATATTTCTGCCTCCTTTTACTCTCTTTCACAAAAGTACTTCGGTATGTCTAGCACATCAGTATCATTATTAATTACTTTAAACCCAACATGACCATCCATTATATAAATTTTCTGAGTAAACTGTATGATTTTACTATCTTTAACCCCCAGTTGATTTGCCATGTCTTTAAGGTCACAAAGTCTAGTCTTTTCAGGTATTACATAATCAAACCAACCAACCCCACTTCCACTGTAACAATTTGAATCACTTTCCAAAAAAAAAATCCAATATAAACCATTCTAACAGTATAATAATTGCTCATTCCTACATAAAATATTCAATAAAGCATTCAGGGATCACAAACACACATGCCAATGAATAAAAAGTAAAAAAATGCTTATTTAACCTGTAAAGTTAAAAGTTCATGGACCCATTATGCATAAAGACAACAAATTTAGAATATATGAGCTCATTCAATACAAAACCCTTAGGGGCCGTTTGGTTCAATGGAAAAAAAGTGAAGAAATGGAATGGTCAATGGAATTCAATTCCTGAAGGAATTGGAATGGAAAAAAACTGGTCAAATCCCTTCGTTTGGTTGGCACGGAATGAAATGAAATTGTCATTCAATTCCTTGGCAAATCATGTTTGGTTTGAAAATACAAATTATAGGAATGGAATGAAAGCATATAAAATGTCCAATTTACACTTCTTAAAAAAAAAAAAAAAAAAATTTTTTTTTGGGGGGGGTAGGGCAGGGCTGGGTGGGTGGGGTAGGTAGGTAGGGGGTATACAAAATGAGTAAATTTTTTTTTTCGTGGGGGGTGGGGTAGGGCAGGGGTTGGATGGGGTGGGGTAGGCAGGGGGTATGCAAAATGAGTAAACTGTATGATTTTACTATCTTTAACCCCCAGTTGATTTGCCATGTCTTTAAGGTCACAAAGTCTAGTCTTTTCAGGTATTACATAATCAAACCAACCAACCCCACTTCCACTGTAACAATTTGAATCACTTTCCAAAAAAAAATCCAATATAAACCATTCTAACAGTATAATAATTGCTCATTCCTACATAAAATATTCAATAAAGCATTCAGGGATCACAAACACACATGCCAATGAATAAAAAGTAAAAAAATGCTTATTTAACCTGTAAAGTTAAAAGTTCATGGACCCATTATGCATAAAGACAACAAATTTAGAATATATGAGCTCATTCAATACAAAACCCTTAGGGGCCGTTTGGTTCAATGGAAAAAAAGTGAAGAAATGGAATGGTCAATGGAATTCAATTCCTGAAGGAATTGGAATGGAAAAAAACTGGTCAAATCCCTTCGTTTGGTTGGCACGGAATGAAATGAAATTGTCATTCAATTCCTTGGCAAATCATGTTTGGTTTGAAAATACAAATTATAGGAATGGAATGAAAGCATATAAAATGTCCAATTTACACTTCTTAAAAAAAAAAATTTTTTTTTTTTTTTTTGGGGGGTAGGGCGAGTGGGTGGGTGGGGTAGGTAGGTAGGGGGTATACAAAATGAGTAAATTTTTTTTTTCGTGGGGGGGTGGGGTAGGGCAGGGGTTGGATGGGGTGGGGTAGGCAGGGGGTATGCAAAATGAGTAAATTTTTTTTCTGGGGGGGGGGTGGGGGGTGGAGTGGGGTGGGGGGTGTGAGGTGGTAGGACAGGGGCTGGATGGGGGGTAGGTAGGGGTCTTTAAAAAAAATAAAAAATTAGAGGGAGGGTGGGGTAGGGCAGGGGCTGGGTGGGGGTGGGCAGGCAGGGGTCTTTAAAAAAAATTGGAGGGGGGGTGGAGGGTGGAGGTGGGGTAGGGCAGGGGCTGGGTGGGGGTGGGTAGGAAAGGGGTAGGGGTGATTTTGGTTTGAAGGTATTTTGGTCAAAAAAAAAAATTTACAATTTCATTGCCAAAGGAATTGAGCATTCCTTCCATATTTGGAGGGAATGACCAATTCCTTCATTCAATGAAATTTGCCATTCATTCGAAATGAAAAATCTAAACCAAACATGGGTCCGGAATGGGTCAAACGGAATTGACCATTCCATTCCATTCCATCGGCGGAATGGTCAATTTCGCGAACCAAACGAGCCCTTAATATTTAACATGTATAACACAATGGTTAAATAACACAAAAAATGCTAATTTTATACTCATCATATACTGCAGTACCATCAAGCAAGAATTCATCCAAACGCTTGAACCAATTAACGCCATCCGCAGTTGACATTGTAGCGCCGTATTTCGCCTTTCGACTCTAACAATCGGGAATTTGGGAGAAATGAGGAACACTTTGCCCTAATTATGAAGGTAATGAGTTCAATTTGACTAGGAAATGACTATAGTGCCCTCACCATTAACGATATGTTCAAATCGATCAAACCTGCCTTGCACATGAACCATGAAATGACGAAATTATCCCTTACATACCTGGGCATACAAAGAAAGGCACGTGGAATTAATCCCGTAAAAAAATTAACGATTTCGTTAGTTTTTATACCAATTTGCTAAAAATTGCAAACTTAGGGCATTGATTGACTAAATTGAACTCTTGGCTGCGATATTGCAACTATGTGTAAAACTTAGGTCACCAAATTGCAATTAGCCCGTATTTAAAAACCAAACTATCCTTTAATCTGTAATTTGGTTCATAACCTTTCAAATTCGGAAATTGACATCAAGCCCTTCTATATTTGAGGGAATCGACGTAAATGGCTCGTCCATAATTTGGAAGTTCCCATTTCTTTTTTATATGAAATTAAAGAAATATGAGTTGGTCTTATGAAAAACGCGTTTTTTCTGTCACTTAGGAAAAACGTGTTTTGGGTTTCCCCGTTTATGCCAGTGTCTGTTTAACAAACTGTCAGTGCGACAAAGTGTCAGTGCATGTGTAACAAAGTGCCAGTGAAAAAAGTGCCAGTACCAGTTTAACAAAGTGCCAGTGTAAACTGGCACTGGCACTTTGTTAAACTGGCACTGACACTTTTATACGGGTACTTTTATATACATAAACTGGCACTCTTCACACTGGCACTCTGTTACACTAACACTGGCACTTTGTTACACTAATATTTTTGCTGACTCTCAAAAACACAAGCACTGGCATTCAAAAAAACATGGGCTGGCATTCAAAATCACGTACACTGGCACTCAAATACACATACACTGGCACTCAAAAAACACTGATAATCATTTTTGCTGATATTCAAAAAAACATGGACTGGCATTCCAAAAAACATGAACTGGCACTAAAAAAAAACAAACACTGGCATTAGTATACACTAGAACTGGCACATCAAATCCCCCGACAACCCCTTCGCACTGGCACTCCTAAATACATGAACTGGCACTCAAAAAAACAAACACTGGCACTTCAAAACTAATGCACTGGCATCTAACACAAAGCCAAAATCAATCAAAGCCAAAAATCAATACCAATGGCTACCCATCAGATTAACAACCATTTTGCCCAAATTCAACAATCCGTCTGAGTCCCCGCGTCGGCGGCGAAATTTGCAGCGAGCTCTCTGCTCGATTCGCATTTGTACACCACATACTCCTGTGGATTTCCGAACGAGCTCCATGACTGATTTCACCTCCGGATTGTTGCCGTTGCCGCGGTATTACAGTCTTCGCCGGTGGTATTGGTCTCTGTTGTCGGAGCTTGCGTTGAATTTGATTCGTACGATCTGAAATACGGTGTTGTTTGGAGTTCAGTACCTTTGAGAATGTAATCATGGCCGCTCGTTGGATGAATCAAGTCGTCCTCAACCTCCATTAACATAGCACCAGATATGTTAATGGAAACGGGAATAGTGATGGGTGATTGTAATTGGAGGTAGGGAGATTGAAGGGGAGAGGGTCGCCGGCTTTGAGAGGGAGGATCGGTGAAGAAGACGGGGAGAGAAAATTTTTGTTTGCTTCTAGAGAGAGAGTAGTGAGAGACACATGTTCTAAAAAACACGAAAACACGTTTTTTTTAAGCTCACAAAAAACGCGTTTTTTACAAGTTTTTGGCAAGAAATATATTGATAATAGATTAAAAATTATGAGTATGAACAACAGCAAAAATAAAATGGGGTAAATAATAGTAAATTGTTGTGAATATAATAAATAAATTTTATTGAATGAAGTATTACATAAAATTTATTTCAAGAAATTAAACTGAAACAACCGTCTGTCATTTCTTCTTCTTATTATTCACCAATTATGCCATTAATTTTTCTTGATTTTCTTTGTTAGTTCCCATTGCTGTAAGCATTCAACAACTCCACAGTTTTTTTTTTTTTTTTAATTTTAATCTATTGAGATTACAAATAATTTTGTTGTTGATATTTTTTTTAATTGTATAATAATTTTTTCTCCTTTGTGTATGTGAGATCCGTTGTTTTTTCTTTTACGTGAGAGTCGTTGTTTTTTCTCCAGTGTTGAGAGTTTGTGTTTGTTTATTATTTTGTTTGTTGTTTTTTTCATCTTGCAATTGCAACGATTCTCGCATTTTTTGTCAATCAGGTGTATACCATTGTTTTTACTGCACAAAGATATTCGTGGATTTTGAGATTTATATAGTGAGCGTTTTCTCATAAACCCGAATTTTGTATATCAAGTGATCAACGCAAAATATCACGAGAGAGAATTATTTAAATATTGGATTGAGGAAGTGTTCAAGTTTTTATTGAAATGGAATCCAAACGTTTCAATATTTAGATTTGACGTATTGTTGTAGGTTAAAAGATAAAACTGTTATTGATATTTGGAATGAGCCTATGACCTTGTGAAATGTCATCCATTTTTCTAATCTTAATGAAATTTAATTTGCCGTTTACAAAAAAAAAAAAAAATAGGACAAAAAAGTTTATCATTAAATCTATAATATTCATTGCAGCCATATGGTAAAATGTAATGAACTTATTGTGTTTTGTGCTTTTAATTGTTTAATATTAATGCGGCTTAAATAATTGTGTTATGTGCTTTTAATTGTTTAATATTAATGCGGCTTAAATAATTGTGTGTAAGGTGCTTTCAATTGTTTAATGCTATTTAAATTTTTATGTATAGCGGCTTACAGCTTTATGAAATGGAGTGGCATTCAAACCAAACAAACAAGGTTTAATTTCTTAAAGGGCCTTTCAACTCAAATGAAAATTTATATAAATCTATTTAATTTACTAAATTCCACATATATTCGAAATTCAAATTAAAAATTCTTATATACTCAACACACGCACTAAAATGCTTTTTCTTTTTAGTCATTGTTTTTTTGCATCACTTTTTAGTTTTTTTTTGGATTAATTTTCCGAGGACCCTCTTATTCAGATTTTATTCTATTTTAAGGAGATGCCTTTTATAAATTCAAAATAAAGAGTTAAAAGGGATTTGTAGATTATAATTCCACCCACACCCCCGCTCTCCTCTTTTCCTTCCCTCGCGTCATTTCCTCTCCCTCCCTTCCGTCATTTCTTATCTTGCTTTCTCCCTCAAGAAAAACACACGCACACACACAAGAACCCCTTTTCTCTCCAAAACTTCTTCTCCGGCACAGTAGGTCCTCCCCTCCCCCAATCTCTCCAGCTTCAACCTACGTTCGTCGATTCCCTCACTCCGAACGGATTATCCACACAGATCAAGTAATTAAAGGTCTCTCATCTACCTGTAGTGACTTCTTCTCCGGCACAGTAGGTTACTTATAAGACTTATTAAAAAAAGTCTAATAAATAACTTATAAGAGTTTAAAAAGTCTTATAAGTTACTTATAAGACTTATTAAAAAGTCTTATAAGTTACTTTTTAATAAGTCTTATAAGAGTCTTATAAGACTTATTAAGTTACTTATAAGACTTATAAGACTTTTTTACTTTTTAAAAAAGTATTATAAATAACTTATAAGACTTATTAAAAGGTCTTATAAGACTTTTATAAGACGTTAAAGTCTTATAAGTTACTTATAAAACTTTAAAAAGTCTTTTAAGTAACCTATAAGATTTTTTAATAAGTCTTGTAAGTTAATTATAAGACTTTTTACTTTTTAAAAAAGCCTTATAAATAACTTATAAGACTTATTAAAAAGTCTTATAATTAACTTACAAGAGTTGTAAATGTGTAAATTATGAGAACAATTCGTTGTTATTATTGAAATTTTTGGTTGAAAATTTTATCTTATAAATCAATTAAAAGAGACAAAGTAGTCTTACAATTAACTTATAAGAGTTGTAAATGTGTAAATTATGAGAGCAATTCGTTGTTATTATCGAAATTTTTGATTTTTTTTTTGTTGAAAAATTAGTTTTATAAAAGCCAAAGTAATCTTATAATGTGAAAAATATAAAAAAATGAAAGTGTTTTTGGGAAGGCTAATGACTGTTGTGATAATCTGAAAAATTTGTCTTATAAGTCAAATTTTAATCTATATTTTTTGAGATTGAAGTGATCAAACTGAAATTATTTTGAATCAAATGATTGATCCAAAATATGTGAATATCTAGTGATCAATATATAATTTTGAAAACCTCAGTAACTAAATTATTATTTTCAGTTTTGGACTTAGTTGGCCCATTCAGTGACAAAGCCTTACAGGTGTGCGTGCGTGGAAAAAAAAAGGGGGGGGGGCATTTATGTCTTTGTCTTACCAAAGGGTGTCTTTGGAATTTGCAAAATGTTATTTCTTAAATTGGGTTTAAATCTAGCTTGAGGGGCTCTAGAGAAAGTGGGCCTTTTTTTTTATTAATTTGTTTCTAGTCTTATACTTTAGATATAAGAGTGAACTGATTATTAAAATATGAGATTTTTTTTATTAATTTTTGAGAAAAATATGAAAAATTGTAAAAAAAAAAAAATACTATTATGCCTAACGTATATGAGTAATTTTAGTCTTATACACTGGTATATGAGCGGACTGATTAATAAAATATGAGATTTTTATATTTATTTTTTTAAGAAAATATGAAAAATTGTGAAGAAAAATTACTCTTATACCTAGAGTATAAAAGTAATTTTAGCCTTATACTTTAAAGTAGGAGCAGACTGATATGAGCATAGATTTATACTGTATAAATTTTTGAAAATTCCATAAATATTTAAAGGTTTTTGATTTGACCAAAAGGATTTAGGGTGGGGAAGGCTTAGGGTCCGAAGCCCTACAAGGCTACAACAAGTATTGTTATGAACTTTAACGTAAGACATAAGTTGGTTTAAGGACCACATTTATCAAGACCAAAACTATAGGTTGTGGAATCGATACAGCAGCGAACGGTTTGCTTAAATGTTCTAGCAAAATTAAATTTAAACAATGTCATATGAAAGGTCTACTACACAATGTAAAGTATTTTGAATAAATATAAAACACATTTTTTGGTACTAAATGTGATGTAAAAGTAAAAAAAACGTTATAAAACTCCACTACACAATGTGATTTTTTTTACATTGTGTTGTACACTTTTTACATCATGTAATATATTTTTTATATTTATTGTTCGATTTTAATTCGATGAAGCGTTGGAACTTGAAACTAACTAACGTAGATCAGAATCCACAAATTGCATTAAAAAAGAAGTAAGCAATAACCCTTTAAACTATTTTTGGTGGTCCAGATGCATTCTTAAACTGTTTTAGATGCCATAAAAATGTTAAATATTTAACATAATATTGCGGGCAAGTGTATATTGCCCGGGTCATTTATTTGTACGGACTTGTGGCGGGTGAAATATTTATAGAGCCATTAGGTTGGGACGGTCCCGTTGGGATTTTTCGTCCCGTCATACAAATGGGACGGGACGGGACGGAATATTTTAGTCCCGTCCCGTTTCGTCTCCTCCCGTCTCGTTCCGTTTTCGTCGCGGGACAACATAGTGCGATTTCGCCCATCTCGTCTTGTCCCGCATTGAAAGAAAAACAATAAACTGTGTCTTGGGTCTTGGCTCGGCCTTGGCCGTGACCTAATTCACACTTTTTCCCACATTGAAAGAAAAATAATAAACTGTGCCTTGGGCCTTGGCTCGACCGGCCTTGGCCTTGAATATTTTTTCCCACATTGAAAGAAAAACAAAGTAAACTGTGCCTTGACTGTATATATATGAGGCTTAAGCTAGGTAGCAAGCATCATTTGGCCTTGGCCTTGGCCCGGCCGTGGCCTTGAAAGAATCCCGCCTGGTCAATGTCTAATCTTGCCTATTCAACGGGTCCCGCATTGTCCCGCGTTTCGCAGTAGATTTGAGACAGGATGGACTATTTAGCAGGACAACATAATTTTGTCCTGTCTGTTATCCCGTATTGACGGATCTAAATATTTACTATGGTATAGAACAGTAATACGAAATAGTTTAGGGGTCTTACAATAATTTTCTCAAAATGAAAAGGGAAATTCTGTTTGGCGCGAAAATTGAAGCAACTTAGTCACTTACCGCGTTCGAAATTAGGGCACATTCAGTCGATTCATCCCGGAAACAAACCTCATCGCCCAACCCTAGCACAATCTCGACCGGAAAGATGGAAAATTACGGCGATCGTCTCAATGATCTGAAAATACTTTTATCTTCAAGTTTCAATCAAAACAAATCATCTGCTTACTCAAAACTCTTACACCTCCAAGAACAGTCTATCACCGACTCTTCTTTGATTCAAGCCCTTGCCGATTCATCTCGCGCTCTTCTTTCATCAATCTTAATTGACATTTCTTACGAAGACGAAGAAATGTAAGTTTTTTAGCAGTGAACTTTTTTGACGTCTGATTTCATACCCCTTTTTTTTTTTTTTGCTTATTTATGTTTTTGGTAATTTTAGTGCTACACAGGCTTTGAAGTGCTTAGGGTTTATGATTTACCATCCATCCATCGTTGATGCAATTTCAGGTTAGTTGCTTTATTAGTAAATTAGTGAAGAGTTGATTGAAGTTGTTTTAGCTTATGCCATTTAATTTTTATTTTGTCAATTACATGTGAGATCTTCACTATGTAATAGTAGGATGTTCCTGAATGAGTCCAATTTCATAGACTATGTAGACTATCTCTTTGATCGTTAAAGTTTTCCATCAGACTTCATTTTCTTATCGAAATGCTACTGATTCACAATTATGAATGAGAGGTGGATCGGGAATGAGGGATGCCGCTTTGGTTGGGTAGTACTGCGAAGCTGAATCCATTTCGTGTAACTGTAGGAACTTGTATGTGCTTAAACATTTTTTATTTATGGCTGATTCCAAGGTACTAATATAACCCTTAACCATTAGACTTTTCAAATTTGGACTTTTAATCAGAACTTAGGGGGTAGTATCTCAGTTTCCCTTTCCATAAATTTTTTCTTCTTTCATTTGAAAACTTAAGTAGTTGTGTTGCCTCATTTGACTTCCTTACAGCTACGATCTTGTGGAATTTGGGGCCCAAGACAAGCTATTTGGTCGGGCCCCTTATAATCCTCCACGAGCAACAATGCGGTGACATTCTCGAATATATACTTATCTCTATCTTTAGGGTTTAGGGCTTATTACGATTGTAGATGTTTATTTCCGATTTTTATTTGATTTTAGCATTATTGAACAGTTGTTGAATAGTAAACTAACAACGAGACTTGGAAAATTTTACTAATAAAAATATTGAGTTTTGTGCTTAGAATTGGGTTTGGTATTTAGATTGTATTGAAATAATTGTAAAGAAAAACAATAAATTTTATTAATGAATGCAAAAGATTTAAAGAAAAATTTGACCAAAATGAATAAATGCAAAATTTTATAAAGAAATATTCCAATAATGTTGAAGTAATTAATGCAAATACTTCACTAAAATATATTGCAAAAAGAAAATTAAATTTGCTAATCAAACTTGGAATAATAGAATGCAAGCAAAAAAGGGGGAAGAAAGCCAACTAATTAAAATTTAAGATTGGAAAAATAGAAGGAAATTAGGTGGGACAAAAGCAAAGTTGTCTAGGAGAAAGAAAAGGAAATTAGAAGAGAGAGAAGCAAAACAGGAGAAAGAAAATAAAACTAAAGTACAAGTGAACAAAGCGAGACTCGAACACGGGTGGTAAGCAAAACACAGGAGCTCCAGCTTCACTCCAACCACTGGACCAACAACAATTACTGATGATTATCCAAGAGTTTGTTTTATATATAGACAAAAATAATTAAATTTGGGGGCCCTAAAATTTTTGCCCAAGGCGACCGCCTTACTCGCCTTGGGTACATGGCTGGGCTTGATAGTGGAGTAGGTGTTGTGAGTATAAAAAATAAAATAGGAGAGAGGAAGTGGGGTAGGTAATAGTGAGCGGATTGTTGTTGTGAGTGGCAAGTGGGTCCTATTGAATACAGAAGTATTATCAAGTTACCATTTTGGGATAGTAAAATTTGTTAAGGGACGCACAAAAGGGAAAGAAGTAACATTTATTATGGGACGGAGGGAGTATATGTTTGTGTCTCTAAGAAAGAGACTAGTATATCCAAACCTAGACATATCTGACTACTCTATGAACAAATAAGAGTGGGTTTATATTTTAAATAATCATTCTATTAGCTACAAAGGGTTTAGTTGTATGTGTTCTGCATGCATTTTTCTTTTACGTTATTGCCATATTACATGTCAATAGTTCTGACAGCAGTCAGAATCTGACAATCTGTTTACTGGGTATGACAGGGGAAGATGCTTATAAGGTCATGGATTTGTTGGAGAAAGTCATAATTACCACTAAAATCAAGGTACACATTCATCTTTACCTCTAAAATTATAACAGCTAGTAGTTTTTGAGTTAAAGTTCGTGGTTGTGTTATGTTTACTTTGAATTACAGTCAGTTTGTAATTTGGGAGTTTGGTGCATATCGATTCAACAACTCAATGCATCTTACTTGGAGGGACACTTCAACTCTTTGCTTAGGGCAGTTGTTCATGCCCTTGACAATCCTATTGGTTCTCTGTCGACGACGTTTGAGGCCATTCAGGTGTGGCATTTTGTACATTATCCATTCTCTTGCTTGTGCTTTATAGTTGGTTACATTCTCTTAGACCACTTTATTGCTTAAAAAGAAAAAAAAATCCACCAGCTTTAACATCTCAGGATAGTATTCGAAATCTTTTATAGGGCTTTCCATCATATATTCATAGAAGAATGAATCCAACCTTGCAATTGGTCTTGTATGCAAAACGCAGTTCAAGTTCATCCACATTGTCCGAGACACACTGATTATTTTAAACCCATAATTGTTGTAAAACATATCTTGTGGCATGAAAGAACCAATAATTTGCCAAAGGTGTCTGTTTTACATGTTTGCTTTGGTTGAGGACACTTAAAATATGATGATGAAGCTTGTTCGTGATCACCTAGTGCTGACAGTTTACCATGAACGCGTCTCGCTGTTTTAATGTTATATTCTTATTTTTAGTGACTTAAACTTGTCTCGGATTAGTATATGTAGTTGCCAAAGAGAAGTTGCACTCAAATGAAGAAAAACTTAAAGTTCTCCAAATGGTCAAGCTTTAAAGATTTCAACTGTATCTTTATGCCCCATGTTACCCTACTAACTTTGTACTGCTTTTCTTATAGGCTGTGATGAAGCTGGCAACTCAAGTAAATGAAAAGATGAGAGAAACTTCCAACATATGGGCTCCTCCAATATACAGAAGATTAATCAGTACAGATAAAAGGGAGAAAGATATGGCAGAAAGATGTCTACTTAAGATAAGGCCTACAGTGTGTCCTCCAACAGCGGCTCTCTCCAAGGTACTAGCCCTATTGTAGCTAGTTTCATCAGCTATGTGTGGAGTTCAGTACACATCTCAAATTAGATGGGCTGCATTAGGGAAAAAAATACGGGAACATGCACACTATTAAGATCCATATGATCTGCTTTGAATGCAAGCACATTCAAGGTTGTTGGGTAGAAGAGACTATCATTTGGCTGAATTTAGTAGCTCCAAAGAGGCTGCTATTTTATCGCAACAAATATGGTCTTTAGGCATTCAGGTAAACCATTAAAGGCGGGTTTTACTTCTATTATTGTCACGCATATTATTTTTTGGGCGATACAGAGGATAGCAGATTTAGAAGTGAGGGGATTCATAAGGCGTGGTTTAGTACATTTTATCTGGATTTGAAAAAAAGTTGAGTTATTACTGAGCAGTATTTGTCTTGAATTGGTTTGCGAGTTCTGGTTTACTAAATAGGACAGGTCGCAATGTAAAGGATTGTCTTAGTTAAAGTCTCTTGTAGTAAGTGTGGCCAGAAAGTACGGATCATAAGCTTTACAAGTAGTACCAAACCGGAGAGAGATTGTAGGATTCCATCTTAGATCTCCTTATCTTAATTTTTTCCTCTCTTGTTGTGTGTCTGCATGTGTTTTGTAGGTAAAATAGGAGTTCCATTAATAGAGGAATAATATATTTACCGAGCTGATGAGTCCAGCAGTAAGTGGAAAAAGTAAAAACCTTAAATGAAACAGCTCAATATCTGGATGTTAGAAGTCACTAACCACGAAAACACCTCACTGTTTTTTCTTATATTAACAAAAGCCATGAAAAACACCATAGCAGATGCTCAGAACCAGGTAAGAAGAGCACCCTATACAGCTATGCCTGAATAAAAATAACGACATAGAATGGCTAATCTGACTAGCAACCTTTCTGCCTAAAGACTTCAAAGATCCGCAAAAGACCCCATTGCCAACAAGCTGTGCTACCCGCCATTTTGAAAGACCTCTAAACTGAGTAGAAACTGGGAACTGAGCCTCATTAGAGGGTATCTCCTATGTCTCCTTGAGAGTCGGCCGAAATCCAATGTCACATTGTGCATCATCCTCACCATTTCAACTTTCCGTAGAACAGCCGAAGTACAGACTCCTCTCTTGTACTTTATCAGACTTTATCCAAAAATTTGAAGTTGGATAATTTAGAGTTATTAGTCAACTGTCTATATATGTATGACTGCAAATAACTGGTTTGTTATATGTTTAAATTCTTCATTAAGCCCCTATTTCGTCCGTTTTTTTTTTTTTTTTGAACATTGTCCCATAGTCAATCGTGAGACAACTTGGAAAGATGTTTCTGCAAACCTTAAATTGGTTGAAAATTGCAAATGCTGACGACGTTTAAGACTGTAGAGAAACAAAAAGATTAATGGCAAGAGACTGGACACTGTCAATGGAAAGCATTACCTTTGGTATTAAGTAAATGTTTTATCACCTTCTTACATGTATCATTGAGGAAGATTAGTTAATCAAATTTAGAAAACTTCGCCTTCTTTGGTTTTTAAGCGCACACGTGTTTTCTGAACAGGTACTTGCCACAAATCTGAAGAGGAAACTTCTTTCTGCGATGAAGGAGCTGTTAAACCAGGGGATGAAAACTCAAGCCCTGCAGGCATGGGGATGGTTTATTCGCCTGATGGGACCTTATGCTGTGAAGAATAAGCACCTGGTAAACGAAATGCTGAAAATTCCTGAGCAAACATTTTCTGATAGTGACCCGCAAGTGCAAATTGCTTCACAGGTACTCAGCCAACAATTAGGGGATGCATTCTTCAGTACTGAAGCAAAGTTCTTTCTAACCAAAAATATTTAAAAATCTATTCTTTATAAATCAACGTTCCACAAAAATAGTCTTAATATTCGCAATTACTATTTACAGTAATATTTTTCAGTGTCTTGGTGTAGGCATGTTATTTCTATCAACTAATAAAGCTATTGACCTCAATTCTGCAGGTTGCCTGGGAAGGTCTAATTGATGCTCTAATTAACCCTCCAATCCCAGATCCTGACACAAAGGCAGACATGGAGCATAGAAATATGCAGATGAGAACATCCGAAGCCATTGATTCCGAGCTTGAAGCCATTGGAATAGCAAAGAGTATTAAGCTCATTATGACACCCCTAGTAGGAATTATGTCAAGTAAATGTGATTCATCTGTTCACTCGTCCTGCCTAAACACGTGGTCTTATCTGCTTCATAAACTTGACATCTTCGTCAATAGTCCAGCAGTCAGGAAAACTGCTTTAGAGCCTATCCTTGAAGTGGTCTTTCGAGCAGGACCTCATGGTAGGAACCTCTCGTCATGGAATTTCTGCCTGGATCTGCTTGATAATTTGTCTTTAGCACGAAGTGAAGATCCAAGCATTGAAATGGCAAACACTGCAAGTGACCAACCGTCAACTAAGTCCCCCACCATCATGCAAAAGCATTATCCGATTAAATGGATGGCTTGGGATATTAGTCAGCTGGACTTCTACATAAGGATGATTCAAAACCTCGCCAGTCATGGCTTTCTGGCAGGTGTTACCCAAGAAATCAAAACTTTTGCATGTAATGCTGCATTCAGAATATTTCAATCAGCTTTGGTTGGAGTCAGAATTGAGTTGAAAAGATGTAGCATTAGTCATAATGAGGTCATGTTATGCTTGAATACTATTGTAATGTTCCTAAAGCAGATGTATGAAGATGCAGATTCAGATGGTGATGCTGGTAATGATATGTGTCAAACTTCTCTCAGGTTTATAGAGTTGACTATCGAGGAGTTGGAAACCTCCACATTAGGATCCCCACTTTACAAGTTGATGATAGATGTCAAGTACATAGACAACTCGGAGCAAGATAATGAATTTCTACATGCAAAAGGGCTGAGTATCTTTTCTGGAGATGAGACAGATATGGTTTCACCAGTAGAATATTTAACAATACTTTATTTCCGCATCATGCTTCAGCTTACTTCGAGTGTACCCAGGATGTCTAGATATGTAAGGTTATTATTATCTTCGTATGAGGTTCCTGATATTCTCCATGCCTTGACGGGTTTATTGTACAAAAACCTTGTATCCAACTGCTTAAACATATGGATGGCAATAGCAAATGGTCTGAAGGATTACATAGAAGGGATCAAGGACCTCTCCGCATGGAAAACAGAGTTTGATAGCACTGGGTATCTTTTTGTTTCACATCTTTTGTCCTATCCATTTGTGCTATTTGCGAGAAGTATGACCCAAATGAAGGCTACCCGTTTCTTGGAAACATCTCCTCTTTTGCTGGAGTCGCAAAACAAACTTGAGTTTGGAGACATTGCTGTAGCGTGGAAATCACTTTATGTTTCTGTCGATCATAAATTAGGATTGGAATATTCGACCTCAAAGAACTTCTCTGAAGATTTATCTTCTATGCTAAGTGATTGTATGGATGAATACATAATCATGCTTGTCTCTGGTACAGAGCTTGCTCCAACAGAAAAGACTCGGGAATGTGATCTTGTTTGTCTATGTGGAGACGTTGCATCATGTCTCATGGAACGGATTTTGGCATCCCATGTGTGTTGTGAAGGAAGCAAAAATAAAGATAATTCTGGCGGCTTTAGGGAGAATAAGTTGCAGAAAAAACAGCTTGGGTTTTGTTGCCAGGTCAGCAGATATATACATATTGTTTAATTTAGTACATCGCCACAATCTTGTATAGAGTTTTTCTCATTGAGGTACTGCAACGGCTTCCAAAATTTAAGCTAAAAGAGAACAAAAAAGCTTTGCTATTTGTATCAGTTTTTCTTCTTTCCCCATTTCTTCTCTGTTTTACTTATTGGCTGGGTTTGAAATGAAACAAATTGATTTTCTTGAAACTCGCATAACATATATTAGTTGACCCTGTACAGATTTCTGAGGCTATCATATATGAAGGCAGTAACAAACACACAGATAGTGCTTGATGCAACCTCAAGGTACACTTTATTTTTTTTATTTTTCCATAGCTGATGGCTCTTATGATGTGTGCTTTGATTCTAACTGTGAGTGTTTCAGGGTATTCTCCGTATTGGTGCGTTTTATAGATTCCCTTCGTTCCTCTGAAGATATCATTCCATTTGTCGAGGTGTGTCTTTCTTCCTTCTATACAGCCACAATACCACATTGCTAGAATTTTCATGTTTAAAAAACTTATTTTAAATGTTGGACATGTACAGATTTTGAAAAATCGAGCTGCCTCGAGCTTGACCTAATTGTTGTTTAACTGGGCTTGTATCATATGCCGTTTGAGTCGAGCTCGAGCATGGTTTTAGGCTCTTGTTGATGTGTAAATGAAGTCCGCTTGAATTGGCTTGATAATCACAGAAGATATCCACAATTTATGTATATTTCAAAGTTCCTCCGCCTGTAAATTAATGTCATTTCATTGAAAAACTAAAAACATGTTCCAAAATGTGGATTTTTTTCTGAGTCAAAACATTTACATATCTAGCTTTACTATTATAGTCTTACATGCCTCAATAGGAAAAAAACATTAGTGATCCATGAACTAGAGTATTATTTACTCCCTCTGTCCCTAAATGGATGTCGAAAAAAGTTTCAAATTTGCTCTTGATCTTTCTTATTCTCTATGCAAACTTTTGGTCGTTTATGCGGCCTGGGTCATGAGAAAAACAATAATGAAACAAGTTTCCCTCTTCTTTTGAAATAAGTGGTGTTGCTTTACTACACTTATTTCCACATTCTTAATTTGCTTTCGAATAATATCTCCTCCGTTGTTGATACACAACTAATTATTAATCCGTATGTTGCATCTTTCATTTCGCTTCAGATTATATCGAGCCCATTGGTTGAGTGGCTGTCAAATGCAGACCTTCAAAACAAAAGCACCAGTCATGAACTTCAACAATTATGGGTTCAGACACTTAGCTGTGTGCAAAAGAGTTGGCCACCCGTAAACTTCAATTCCACCCTCCTCAAACTCCAAGCACCCTTACTTGAAGCAACCCTCGACCACAAAAACCCCTCCGTCTCAAAGCCAACCATCACATTCTGGAACTCAACTTATGGTGCACAGTCCAAGCTAGACTACCCTCAATGCTTACTTCCAGTCTTAGACAAACTCTCAAGAACCGGAAAGATAAATCTCTGCAGGAGAAGCCAGCAGTACAAGGTAGTGGTAAAGCCTTGACCCCCTTGTCTTTTGAAATTTAACATTTTACTACCCTTTAGATTTGTAAAAAATATAGTAGAAGGTAGTGGTGAAGCCTTGACTCCCTTGTCTTTTGAAAGTTGACATTTTACTTCCCTTTAGATTAAAAAAGTAGTACAAGGTACTCAGGAAGCCTTGACCCCCCTTGTCTTTTCAAATTTACATTTTACCACCCTTTAATTTATTTATTTTTAAAAAAGCACTAAAATGATAAGAAAAATTCAGTTTCAACCCTCTTTTATTGAAGAAAAAATAACACTAAGTTGTTATTTGGACCCCATTTCTAGTTAAATTCGTATATTACTATACATCATTATACGTCTTTAATATTCTGACCCTCTTTGAAAAAAATATCTGGTTTTGCCACTGTACAAGGTAAGTGCAACACTCAACAGGTGCTCAAAACGAGTGGAACTAGTAGAGGGGGAGGCGGAAAATGGCTGTGGGTCAAAAAGGAAGCGGACAGAACTAACGGAGCATCAGAAGGAAGTGAGAAGAGCTCAGCAGGGGAGATCACTGGATTGTGAAGGAAGAGGACCAGGGTTTCGGACTTACACCAGCGTTGACTTTTCTCAAGGGAACGAGGAATCACAAGATAGCCAGGATATTCAGAACGTCGATTCGATCTTGGAGATGTTGAAGAGAGATGGGTAATTTAGTTTGCATTTCTTGCAGTTTATTTTCAGTTGAGTTCCAGTTTACTTGATTTGTTGTGAGATGGAATTTTGCAAGTGTTTATGCTGTCTGCATCTGTAGTTTATATTTATACTTATGAATTTAATGTTGTAAAGTTTATGTATATATATGTCCATCTTATTGTTGTATTTTTTTTTTTTTTTTTTGGGGGGGGGTGGGGGCGTTTCAAAGCTTCAGTATACTTTTTTTTTAAAAAAAATTAAGTATGATATTAATAGATGAATTTAGTAATACAAGCATTTATTTGAAGTACAATGTTTTTTTTTTTTTAAGGAAACCACTATAGTATTTATTAACAACAACAAATAGTTAAAAGTTGGCTATCCACGAACGATAGTTCAACTGTTTAGTTAAAAGTTGGCTATCCATGAATGATATCTCAACTCAAACAGTGGGGCTTGCATTCGCAAATGCTGCTCTAGATATTAAATCCGCCAATGCATTGGCTTGTCTATAAACGAAAAGAACCAAAAAAATGATGATAGGAATTGAGCACGTTCCTGCAAGCAGCAAGGAGAACATCAAGCTCAGATCTTTCGCAAGGGAGATAATACCAACTTTGAATCTATCTCAAACTCCAATTTGTCATGGCCCATCTCCGATGCCCAGCACATAGCCGAATGAAGTCCCATGGCTTCCCCTTCAGCTACTCTAACAATGCCGAATCTGGAATGAGTTCTAGCATCCAAAACAGCGCCTGAGTCATCACGAATTACTTGCCCAAATTAAGCCCGTCAAATGTTCAGCTTGAGAGAAAGAAACATCTGGATTCACTTTAACATACCCACTTCTTGGACGGTGCCAACCTTTACATCTCTCAGAAATTTGAAGAGAGGGAGTAGTGGACTCACATTTGCCAGCTTCCAACTTGACAAATCGAATTCAGCCCCACGTACCAAAACAGCAGCAGGCTTCATGGAGTGTCATCAAATCCTGTTGTTCTGTTCCTTCTAAATAACATGCAACGCAATAGCAAAAAGCGATAGATCTTCTCCGGGAAGGTTGGTAATCAATGCCTTAAATCAATCCAAAAAAGAATCATGCAAATTGCTGTAGGTATCTACTATATCATAATTACATTAGTAGATCTCATATCGTAACACAGACCCCGAATCACTAAATGATTGGGACATATAGTCAGACCCCGAAGTAATTCACAATCAAAATGAGGAATTCAAATCAAATTTTGTGTTAATTTGACGTTGTAAAGGCTCTATCAACAACAAGAATTTTTGTTACATCGTTCAAGAACTTAAAAAAAGAGTCAAAAGAGGGTGAAAATGTGAGGAGAAGGGGGGGGGGGAGAGCGAGGATGTCGAGAGGAGACTTTCTCAAATTTAATCTCCATTATTATTTTCACAAATCGTAAACTATGTGAGTAAGCGAAATTTGTGAGTTCGTGTGTTTTTTTGTTTTACTTTGGATTCATTACTTTGAAAACGAAGTAATCGAAGTAATTCACAATCAAAATGAGGAATTCAAATCAAAATTTGTGTTAGTTTGACGTTTGTAAAGACTCTATCAACAAAAAATTTTGTTATATCGTTGAAGAACTTACAAAAAGGGTCAAGAGGGGGGGGGGGAGACCGAGGATGTCGAAGTAGACTTTCTCAAATTAATCTCCATTATTGTATTCACAAATCGTAAACTGCGCGAGTAAACGAAATTTGTGAGTACGTGTGTTTGTTTTTTTTTTACTTTGAAAACGATGCAATTGAATCGAAGTAATTCGCAATCAAAATGAGAAATTCAAATCAAAATTTGTGCTAGTTTTACGTTTGTAAATACTATATCAACAACAAGAATTTTTGTTATATCATTTAAAAACTTACAAAAAGGGTCAAGAGAGGGTAAAAATGTGAGGAGAGGGGGGGGGGGGAACCGAGGATGTCGAGAGTAGATTTTCTCAAATTTAAACTCCATTATTGTTTTCACAAATCGTAAACTGGATGAGTAAGCAAAATTTGTGATTGCGTGTGTTTTATTTGTTTTACTTTGAATCCATTACTACTTCCCGCCCTAATTAAATATCAATTTTTAAGTTTTTTTTTTCAAAACGAATGTCATGTTTTTAAAAAAACTTTATTCCTATATCTTTATCAACTTTTTTCACTATTATATTTTTACTCGCAAAAGTTAACGTTTAGAAAATGGATAAATAATATGTATGCAACTTTACCTTTTAAATGTATAAAAAATAAACATTTTCAAAAATATTTTCTAAATGAAATTTGAATACTCAAAGGAATTAGATACTTATTTAGGGACGAAAGAATAATTTGTTTCACTTACAATTACAAGTGACTTAAAATTTTTTTTTTTTTTGAAAATTGAGTGTGGGCGGTGGCCCACCCTCACCATAACCATAAGGTGGCACCACCCATATATATATACTAGCCTAAGCCCGTGTCCAAGGCCACGTTTTTTGTTATTTTTTTTTAATTTAATTTTTTTTTTTAAATATGCCCGTGTCCAAGGCCACATTTAAAAAAAAAAAAATTTATAATTTTTTTTTTTAAGGGCGAAATGGGAAAGAGAGTAAATAGTGAGGGCAAAATGGTCATTTTCGCGAATGAAACTATTCACATCACTGTTCAAAACAATGGTGTGATTTATAATATATATATATATATATATATATATATATATATATATATATATATATATATATATACTCCCTCCGTCCCATTAATATTAGCACAAATACTGCTTGTGCTTAATTAATTGGGTTTAATATGATATTTTAATAAAATGTTGTGAGCGTAAAAGAATGAGTGGAGAGAAAATGAGTGGAGGGTGTAATAAATTATAATGGTGTTGTGAGTATTAAAATAATGTAGGAGAGAGAATGAGTGGGGTTGGGTGAATATTTTATTAATATAAAGTTTCTTTTTGGGAGTGTGCGGATATTAGCGGGGCAAAAAAGGAAAGAGTGTCTTAATATTAGCGGGACGGAGGAGTATATATATATATATATATGAAGCCTATTGAAAATAAGCCAAATTTATATGAGAGCGTAGAAACTATTCTAGCCAGTAATTGGATTAAAAAATACATCAATGCTTTCAGGATTAAAAAGAGATAGAGGGGATGGCGTTTTCGTAATTATTGTGAACCAAATCCCCCTCAAATTTCAAAATAAAATATCTCAATATCTATAAGTCGAAAAAAATTCGAAAACAACGATTTTTGTCTTGACGAGACGATTCAAACTGGAGCCCTGAAGATAGGATATTGAAAAAATAATATTGAACAATGTCTAATTTTTAAAACACTAGCTAATTAACTAGTGTACACTAGCTAGTTAAGTAATGTACAATAGTAATGTATATAGTGTACACTAGCTAGTTAACTCGTCTTGCTAGCCGTATGACTTATCTTGACTTATACTGACAATACCTTGACTTGGTCTTGACCAAGTCCGTGTGTACGCTAGTTAATTAACTAGTATACACTAGCTAGTTAAGTAATGTACGCTAGCTAATTAACTAGTTTGAATCATGATATTGCTCCGTATTACTTTGTAATGAAAGAATAAAATAAATGGGAGTGAACAAGCATAACCAAATCCACGTACACCAAGCAGTAGAGTTGGTCAACACCCGATGAACCTATAGACATGTTTGTTTAGAGCAATAACGGAGTGGAATTATAACAATTTTTGAAGAAAAATACAAGAATCAATCACAAATTAAATATTTATTTAATGAACACAACAGTCAATCAATGATTATACGGGTGTTTCTCTTAGTGTGAGCTCCTTTCGGGTTGCCACATTGTGAGCGACGTGCTCTTCGAGAAAAAAGACGAGAGGTATTTACTAGAGAGCGACGTGCTCTTGAAAAAAATGGAGGAGTTCCGAGATAAGGTTCCTACTGTGGTTTATTACTTAATTAACTATCAATGCACGAGTTAATTACTTAACTAGTGTACATTACTTAACTAGTGTGCACGAGTTAATTACTTAACTAGTGTGCACGAGTTAATTACTTAACTAGTGTACATTACTTAACTAGTGTACATTACTTAACTAGTTAATTAGTGTTATTTAAGACAACATAGCTAGTGTTCACTAAGACAACATAACTAGTTAACTTACGGCTAGTGTTCACTTACGGCTAGTGTTCACTAATTAATTAGTGTTCACTAAGACAACATAGCTAGTGTTCGCTTACGGCTAGTGTTCACTTACGGCTAGTGTTCACTAATTAATTAGTGTTCACTAAGAAAATACAACTAGTGTTCGCTAAGACAACATAGCTGGTGTTCACTAAGACAACATAACTAGTTAACTTACGGCTTAGTGTTCACTTACGGCTAGTGTTCGCTAATTAATTAGTGTTCACTAAGACAACATAGCTAGTGTTCACTTACAAAATTTGAGTGTTCACTTACTAGAGTTCACTCAATTAATTAGTGTTCACTAAGACAATCTGACTAGTGTTATTTAAGACAACATAGCTAGTGTCACTAAGACAACATAACTAGTTAACTTACGCCTAGTGTTCACTAATTAATTAGTGTTCACTAAGACAACATAGCTAGTGTTCACTTACGGCTAGTGTTCACTTACGGTAGAGTTCACTAATTAATTAGTGTTCACTAAGACAACACGGCTAATGTTCACTAAGACTACATAGCTAGTGTTCACTAAGACAACATAACTAGTTAACTTACGGTAGTGTTCACTTACGGTAGTGTTCACTAATTAATTAGTGTCCACTAAGACAACATAGCTAGTGCTCACTTTAGTGTTCACTAATTAATTAGTGTTCACTAAGACAATACGGCTAGTGTTCACTACAATTAATTAGTGAACACTAGCTTTAAGTGTTCACCAAGACAATCTGACTAGTGTTCACTAATTAATTAATGAACAATACGGCTAGTGTTCACTAATTAATTAGTGTTCACTAAGACAATACAACTAGTGTGTTCACTAAGACAAACATAGCTAGTATTCACTAAGACAACACGGCTAGTGTTCACTAAGACAACATAGCTAGTGTTCACTAAGACAACATAACTAGTTAACTTACGGCTAGTGTTCACTTACGTAGTGTTCACTAATTAATTAGTGTTCACTAAGACAACATAGCTAGTGTTCACTTACGGCTAGTGTTCACTTACGGCTAGTGTTCACTAATTAATTAGTGTTCACTAAGACAATACAACTAGTGTTTACTAAGACAACATAGCTAGTGTTAACATAGCTGAGTGTTCACTAAGACAATATAGCTAGTGTTCGAAACTACGGTGAGTGTTCGGCTAATTAATTAGTGTTCACTAAGACAAATACAACTAGTGTTCACTAAGACAATACAAATTAGTGTTCACTAATACAACACATCTAGTGTTCACTAATACAACACAACTAGTGTTCACTAAGACAAACACTAGTGTTCATTGAACACGGTGTTTTAAAAATTAGACGTTGTTCAATATTATTTTTTCAAAATCCTATCTTCGGGGATCTAGTTTGAATCGTCTCGTCAAGACAAAAAAATCGAGTGTTTTCGAATTTTTTTTTTTGACTTATAGATATTGAGATATTTTATTTTGAAATTTGAGGGGGATTTTAAATAAAATAATTACGAAAATGCCACCCCCTCTATCTTTTTTTTTTAATCTGGAGCATTGATGTGTTTTTTAATCAAATGGCACATTAGTGGTTCTTATGATTCTCATATAAATGTGGTTTCATTATAATAGGACCCTATATATATATATATATATATATATATATATATATATATATATATATATATATATATATATATATATATATATATATATATATATATATATATATATACTAGCCTAAGCCCGTGTCCAAGACAACGTTTTTGTTTTTTTTTTTTTTAATTTTTTAAATTTTTTTTAAGGGCAAAATGGGAAAGAGACCAAATAGTGAGGGCAAAATGGGAAATTCTCTCATTGAAACTGTTCAAAGAACTGTTCATGGGGGAGTTCCCATTTATACTATAGATATCACTAAAATGCTTTCAACTTTTTTATTTAAAAATAAAAAGTAATACTCATTTAGAAGGATGCAAGTTAATAAGATAGTGAACACCCTAGAATTGTTTAGAAAACATAATAACAGAGAGAGAGAGAAGCAAAATCCTAAATTGAATTTATTTATTTTTAGTTTTTTTCTGTCAGCTATTTTTTAGTTTTTTCAATTAACCATTTTGATAAAAAAAAAATATTTGACATGTAAACCATCAACAGTCTAGTATAACACACCTCAACCATCATTACATTCCAAACACAAAGAAAAACAGAATAATTTGAAAAGGGCCCTCCTGTCAAACCAATAAAACACATAAAAACATTAGATATTCTATATCTCATATAAATAAAAGATTTATCCAGATCAATATTCCAAGTAAACCCCTTGCTCCGTGTCCCAACTTTAATGTAACTTCAAATGCCGTAAATGCCTCCTATAAAATGCCTAACCCCTGCTCCTCTCTCCCTCAACTTCATTTTATCTCATCTTTCTCCCTCTCTAAAAACACACACACAATCTCTCTTTCTCTACAAACACACACACACACACACTTGTTGTGGATTTGTGGTCTATCAGAGTAGTACTGTCCATACCAGTTACCGATGGCGAGATTCAACATCCATGCAATAATCATTTGAAAGCAATAAATAAATAAACACCCAATTTGTTCACCAAATTTACCCCTAAAAGGGACTACATCTGGGGGCAATACTAAGCCAGGATATTCAATATAAACACAAATTCGTCGTGTTACAATATAGAACATATTTTGCCTCACCAAAATAATTTCACTATATGCCCACACCTTTAAACAATCACGCCTAGACATGCTTTTTGTCCATCCAAGGAATTCCCCTAATGGCACCCCAAAGGCCGCCCCGCCCCGCCCTGCTCTAGGCTCTCATGTTGATCTCACAGATTCTATATAGACATCCTAGCTATTTCTCTCTCTAGCACACAATAATTAGGTTATCACTTGTCTTTTGTAAGATGCAATCCAAAGCCCTAAAGGATCTTAATTTCTCCAAAAGAAATATCCTACTTCTTGCCAAAGAAAAGAACTCTGCAGCCAAAAGGATTCCACGCCACAAAAGGTAACAAACAAGTCCCACAAGTCTCGGCCCAGCCCAAGTCCTCTGGCCGATCGCACGGTCATGTGCCTAGCCTAGCATGCCCGTGCAACAAAGTTCGTGGCTATTGTGCCTCAATTTCGGTCCTGTACGACGGTGCACAATTCAAGGCACGACCGTGCAACTGTATTGTCATTTTCCTCTTTTCTTATTGCAACCTCGATCCTCCGTCCTCGGTTTGGCTACAACCCCAATAACTCTCCCTTCAAACCCTACCACCATCGGCCATACTATTTCTTCTGAAAACCATCGGCGCTCCTCCTCCCTTCACTTCATCTTTTTCGGCCAGAACGGTTGGCCACCAGATCTGCAAATCTTCAACAAACACGAAATCTAGTTGCACCTTTTGACGTTGTCCTCCGTCCGCCTCCTCTCTATGTCACCGTTCGTCCACCCGCTGATTCCCTCACTTTTGCATGATCTGCGCTCTCTGTCCAGATCCGCTCTACTTCATTACATATCTGGTTCCTTCTTTTAATCTCATGCTGTTGATTTTACTCTCTGACCGACAACATGTAGATTTGTGTAGATACGGTCTTGCACTTCCTCTCCAACACTTTCTCTCTTCTTTGACTCGAAACCGAAATATCTACGGCGCCTTGTCCCATCATATTCACAGGATCTCGAACTTGAGTTGCACATTTTTCATTTTTTTAAAATATAAATAATTGTTTTTTATTTAGTTTTTCCTTGTTTTTTAGACAAAATTTTGTTAAGAGATCAGAAATTGGTTTGAGTTTTTTGAAGATATTGTTGAATTAGGTTATTTTTTGTTAAATGTATAGAATTTTTGAATTGAATGTGCTTGTGCGATTCATGTGTTTGTGTTTATGTATTTGTTACATGAGATTGTTAATTTTTATGATAAATATGTTATTATTTGTTCAAAACTAGGTATTATATATTATGCATAAGAATAATCTTAGTCTTATACTTTAAATAATTTTATTTTTGTATAAAATTTTATCAAGATAACTTTTATACTTTTGGTATACTATTTTATTTAGTCTTATATTTAAAGCATAAGAGTCACTTTTTATAAAATATCAGAGTGTTTAAAAAAAAAACAAAGAAAAAGGTGAAAAATGACTCTTATACTTTTGGTGTAAGATTTTATTTAAGACTCGTTTGTTACAACTGGTGACTGATAACTTATAGTTGACAGCTGGTGGCCGGTGACATATTGACTTATAATTGATTAATTGATAACTCGTTTGTCGCATCTGATGGCCGGTGATTTATAGCTAATCGCTGACCGGTGATGACGCATTGACTAATTATTAATGGATTTAATTTATAATATTTATTTTTATTTTTTTTACAAAATTGTTAATAAATAAATATGAATCTTTTCAACGAAAATAAATATGATTATTTCATAATCATAAATATAATAAATTTAAATGTATATATTGAAATAGAATATTAATCAAATAAGAAAAAATAAATTTTATGAAATATAATAAATGACACGATTTGAATTACCATTTTATTTTTTATTTTTCATTTACATATTGTATATTTTTTGTCTTTTGTTAATTTATTTATATTGGTATTTTTTTATAAAAAGTAAGAAACAGAATAAAAATGAGCCCAAAAATAAATAATATGTTTTGGTAATATTTATAATAATAAAAAAACAAAATAAAAAGGTCAAAGAATTTACTGATATACTTATTAATGCTATAACCAGGTTGTACTTTATTGGTATGCTTATAGATTATATAGATTATAAGTGAAAACAAACACTGCAAATTATGTTTAATTTAAGCCATAAGTCAGAAGCCCCTTCAAATAAGCCAAAAACAAACGAGCACTTTTTCTTATATTTAAAGTATAAGAATAAGTTTTAATAAAATATCAGACATTTTTTTCTTGAGAATTAAGAAAAAAAATGATTAATATAAAAGACGAACTGATCTTATATACTCCCTTCGTCCCAATTTAAATGTCCCAACTTTTTTTTTTTGGTGTTTCATTTAAAATGTCCCAACCCAAAAAGAAAAGTTTTTAATTACTTTTTTATTTGTGGGACCCACTTGTCATACTCACAATAAATATCCACTAACTATTCCCTACCCCACTTTCTCTTTCCTACATCACTTTTCATACTCACAATATTTATTTCACTATACACTTTTTACATTATAATATATTTATTTCTTAATTTCCGTACCGAACTCATTTTGGGACATTTAGATTCGGACGGAGGGAGTATAAGGTATAAGAGTGAACAAGTATTTGGTAAAAAATGAGAGTGAGGGTAATTTGATCTTTCTACATGGGAGAGTTTATTTGAAATATTAAAATTTGCTTGTCTTGTACTCCCTCCGTTTCGCTACAAATTACACACTTTTCTCATTGGGTGTCCCGCTATAAATCACACACTTTCTAAAATGACAAAGAATTTTTACTATTTCCTCCACTTATTTTCTCTCCTACATTATTTTAATACTCACAACACCATTATAAGTTACTATTTCCTCCACTCATTCTCTCTCCTATTTTACTTTTACACTCACAACATTTATATCATTATTTTTTTCCTTAATTCACGCGTAAACAGTAACTGAGTGATTTTTAATGGGACGATGGGGAGTACTCCCTCCGTCCCACAATAATTCGTAAAAAGACCTCTTTTGGACGTCCCACAATAATCTGCACTTTCTCAAAATAGAAATGGGATCCACTTTTCTCTACTCACAACACTTTTTAAATTTACTATTCTCTCCACTCATTTTCTCTCCTATTTTATTTTTACACTCACAACATATTACCTTTATCACTTTTTACCTTAATTCTTGCGTCATTACAAAAAATAAGTAAAATTATGAAACGAAGGGAGTATGTCTTATTAATTTGGCTCAAGGGCCCTAATGTCAGAAGCACCCTCAATTCCGTGTCAATCATCACAAACCGAAACCAAACTAAAGTGAGTGAAAAAGAAAAAGAAAAATATAATAAGAAAATATTCACTCAACTATGATTAGTTGTATGAGTGACTTGTTATTGAAAATATTAGTTAGTAACCCCACGATTTCCGACTGGGGATAAAACACTGAGATAAAAATTAAATGTAAATACAATTCAAAAAATTAATGAGATAATTTTATGTAATATATTATAACTTGTCAAAAATTTCTTTGTACACAACATTTGTAGTCGTGTCATCTGACTGTTCATGACTATTACATATAAGCAATTTAAGTCCTTTTCTTATAGTTACTCTAGAAAAAAACAACATATAATTGTCCATGACTAAATACTGATCTTGAAAGAAAAAGACCAACATGAGCGAGCGACTGACCCTGACTTTTATCTATCATCATTGCAAAAGAAACGGTCAGTGGAAATTGTCTCCGTTGAAATCTAACCGGGAATTTTGTTGTATCAGAAGGTGACAAATCATCCTCGATATCAACACCTTCTTACCAACATTCTTTTCGGACAATATTACCGCCTCGACAACGTGCTTACCTATATATATATATTAAAATAACAATATGTTTTATGTCAAATAATCAAATAATTAATTGTATAAATGTATAATTATATACTAACAAAATTGATTTGCGTACCTAGATTTGTAACGATCAATCTTGTAACATTATACAATTCTGAAGCTTGATCTATATTTCGTAACAACATGACGATACATCCAATCTTTAGCTTCAATATGTGATTAGGTATTCCAGAGCACTTGACGGTGTTTAGGAATTCAAACTATTTATTTCAATGATACACTTTTCTTTCAACCTAATTTTTGAATTTGTACTTAATTTTTTAGTCTAATATAATTTTCTTAAATTATGCACTTTCCTTTCAATCTGTGGATTTCGATTCATTTTAGATATTTGATTAAATTTTAATTTCAAATGTCAAACAATAATTTTACAATTCTGCCCTTAGCTTTCTCTAACTTGCTTTAGCCAATTAAAAAAAAAACAAACAAATATTTTTTATACGATAAAATCAGGAATACAGAAAAGATTGGCCACTAAGTTCCATTGACGGAGGGAGTATTATCTTGATGGAGTGAACCTATAATTTTAAATTTAAAATTAGAATCATTTACATAATGAATTTCAAATGGATGATTGTGATTGGTGGATGAGGGAAAGATTGGCCAATGATATTGTGCCACTTGGAGTTTTCTAGGAGCTTGAAAAACTTTTGCTATTATATATAGTAGATTTGAGATGTTATTTAGTAGGAATTTTTTTTATAAAAAGTTATATAAAAAAAGTAAATATTTAAAAAAATGAAAGTATATAATAGAAAAAAAGAGGGATGGACAATAGCATTTACTTTTTTATTTTTTTAAATTTATTTTTGAATAAATAAAACTATTTGATATGACATTTTAAATTTGAAATTAGAATCATTTACATATTGAATTTCAAATGGATGATTGTGATTGGTGGATGAGGGAAAGATTAGCCAATGATATTGTGCCACTTGGAATTTTCTAGGAGCTTGAAAAACTTTTGCTGTTATATATAGTAGATTGTTATAAATAAAATATTTCAAGTTTTGATGGAAGCACTGATAGTTCTAATGCTATGATAACTGGATGAATTGAATGAAATGAACACTACAAGAAAAACGGCAGTTACCGACGGAAAAATCCGTCACTAAATGCCAAAAATCCGTCACTAAATCAATTTAGTGACGAATTTTAGACGTAAAAAATCCGATGTTAAAACGTGCGTCGCTAAATTTTTCGACGGATTACTGACGGTTCTCAATCAGATTTAGCGACGGAAATTTCCGTCGCTAACGTTTTAAAATCCGTCGGTAATTTGGTAAAATAAACGACCAATTTAAAGCATTATGCTGACGGATTAGCGACGGAAAATTTCGTCGCTATTTAAACGGTCGTTTTATTTTTTGGACCATTTTCGTGACGGATTATCGTCGGATTATTCCGTCGTTATTTAAATGGTCATTTTATTTTTTTGGACCATTTTAGTGATGGATTATCGACAGATCATTCCGTCGCAATTTAAATGGTCGTTTTATTTTTTGGACCAATTTAGTGACGGATTATCGACGGATCATTCCGTCGCTAAAATTTATTCCAAATTTTCCCAATTTTATTATTTTTTTTAAATTTTCTTTTTTCAATATTTTTTATTTTTGATATATCAAATTAGCGACGGATATTTTCGTCGCTAATTTGATATTTTTTACTAAATATATATATATTAATATATTTTAAAAAATATATATATATATTTATTCTCAAATTAAACCCTCAACTTTTTTTATTCTCAAATTAGTCCCTTTAACGTTTTTTATTCTCAAAACAGTCACTAAACTTTTTTTATATTCAAATCAATTCTTGCTTTTTTCAAAAGTTCACTTTGCTCCACCACTATCCACAATCAACACAAATCAAACAAAAGTTTGTACAAATCGAAATAAAACACAAAATACGTTAAAATGAACAAATCAAAATCGAAATATGAACAAATCGAGAGAGAGATGTAGAGGGAGTAATATGAACAAATCAAAATTGTAAATATGTAGTTAGTGACAGTAATTACATAAAATCTTTTGCTATCATGAGGCACCGTAAAGTGCCTCAACAATAAGGTCATTATCTCTTTTGGCCGTCAACCCAAATGCCTCCGTCATGTCCAACTCGTCCGGCTTCATCCCATTAGGCAGACTCCAATCAAAATTGTAAAGCAAATTCGCCAACGCAATCTGAATATTCGACAATGCATAATTAATCCCTGGGCATGACCTTCTTCCAGCCCCAAATGGAATATACTCATAATCATTTCCCCTGTAATCAAGTTTACTTTCCAAAAATCTCTCCGGGTTATACATCTCTGGCTCGGTCCAATATTCCGGGTCTCGCGCAATCGCCCATCCGTTGATGAACACGCTTGTCTTTGCCGGAACTGTGTAGCCGGCAATGACACATTCTTCTCTGCTTTCTCTTGGGAGTAATAGGGGTGCGGATGGGTGAAATCTTAGGGGCCGTTTGGTAGCCTTTCTTAGGTTGGATAGGATTATTAATCCAATAAGTTTGGTGTTTGGTACATTAAATGCAACCACTGTATTATTTCTAACAACCTGAATAGTAACCTCTTATCCCCTCTTATTCCCTCTTATCCCCTTCTTATTAATCCCAAAAAAAGGGTGGTATTATTAATCCCCTGATTAATAATCCCCTCACTATTAATACAGGCTAATCCTATCGGCCTACCAAACGAGCCCTTAGTGTCTCCTTTATAAGTGCTTGGAAATATTTGAATTCGAATAATATCTCACGATATTCGATTCGAGTATTCGCGAATATTATTCGAATAATATATTTATATATTTAATATATATATATTAAATATATATATATATATATATATATATATATATATATATATATATATATATATATATATATATATATATATATATATATATATATATATATATATATATATATATATATATATATATATTAATATGAATCGAGTACTCGAATCGAATACCGAATTGAATCGAATAATTCGAATATCAATTTCGAATCGAATACGATGATATTCGATTCGATTCGTTTCGTTTACACCCCTAATTGAATGTGCGCTCGCCCGAATTGAAAAAATAAAGATAAAGGAGTCGTCACGCCATGCTTAGAGGTGCACTTTGAAAAACCTTTTGAAAGAGAATGGGTCCGGGGGTCAGGTTACGTGTTGGGAAGAACCGAGAGTTCACCCAACACGCCTCATCCGTGGACGAGTCTTTCTAATTTAGACATCCAAATAAATCAAAACATGTGCAAAACAATGATGATAGGCAAGTGCGATAAACATGAATTTTATTAAACAAATGAGATTATTACAACTTGTAGACCAATTGATCAGGGAGGCCACATCCCATTACAGCAAGGAGAACAGATTACAACTGAAACCAAGTCTTCTGCAAAGGACCACTCATGTCGCGTGACACAGGACTCCTCATGTCCAATTGTGTCGCGTGACACCAATGGTCACCCTGCAGAGACTTTACAACACCAGATTACAGCAAGACCAATGAACACAAAAGCACCATTACACACTAGATCTGAACATTATAACAACATAATCACACCAACTAAATGACAAACTGACTAGCTAACAATTTACAACTGAAGGTTAATCCCTGCAGATGGGCACGATGTGTCGCGTGACACAGGACTCCTCATGTCCAAATGTGTCGCGTGACACATGTTTACCATCTGCAGGAACCTTACAACTGAGAAACAGATTCAACAGATGCCAAATTAAATCAATCAATTATACCAGAACCAATCAGAATAACATGAATCAGATACGAATCGACCAAAGGAGTGTGGATATGGGAGATCCACACTCCCTTGACATCCAAATTGCAATTATAAATCGATCACATCATGGACATGCAATTGGACTTAAGTAAACAACAATTTAAACAGAGAGATTGCAGTTGCCACTTGATAATCTGAGGCAGATGGAGCCTGATTATCAAGTGGAGAGGAAGGAAGCACAATGAAACAAATAGATGAGAGAGAGAGAGAGATGTTACCCTTGTAGTCCTCAACTTCCACACCAAGTTAGGTGCAAAAGCCTTCGATTCAGCTTCTGAAGTGGAGATCTAGACACGAACTGAGAGCAGGATTGGGGTCTTCAAGGTGTTTGGGGAAGTAAGAGGGTAATTGGGTAGGAGATGTGTGAAGGATGAGAGAATTGGAGGGGGATTGATTGGTTTTTGTGTAGGAGGAGGAGAGAGAGAGAGAGAGGTTCTGGGGTGATTTTTGCATAGTGACGTTAGGGAGTGGAAATTGGGATCCCAAACTGAGAGGGGTAGGGTCTTATTTATAGCTGCTGATCATGGTCACCCTTTGTCGCACGGCACTCTGTAACCACTTTTCAAGGCTTCGAGTTTTCGCGTGACAGGAGGTGCCACCAATCGTTTTTGGCGCCAAATCTGGTTCTGGAACATTCTGGGATAATACCCAAAAAGTCCAAAACAGATTTATTCCCTTTAGGTCCCTTGGGATGAGCAAAGTACAAAAGGTACTTCCTTCGCGAGAAACTTATGGGATGTTTCCGAAAGTCTCGGAGTAGACCGAAAATTTATCAAAATACCCCCTAATGCAATTTTATTACATCAAAATGCATCTAGAAAGGTTGAGAATTGGATTGGCGTACTTACAGAGCCCCTCGGCAACGTCACTTATGGAAGAAGTGAGGTTGTCGATAAAATAAGACCCAATCCCAATGAGCAGCTGGGGGATAAGGCGGAGGGCTGGACGGTGATCTGGGAGATCGGATGGCTGGACCTTTGGAGAAAGGATTCCTACGTATCCCTGGGAGGGAATCAACCCGGTCGTAGTTCAGACTATTCGGAAGTGTCTGACCCAAAGATTTGACTGGAGGGGGAGTCACCCGAGACTTTGACTGGAGGGGAAGTCACCCGAGACTTGACTGGAGGGGGAGTCACCCGAGACTTTGACTGGAGGGGGAGTCACCCGAGACTTGACTGGAGGGGGAGTCACCCGAGACTTTGACTGGAGGGGGAGTCACCCGAGACTTTGACTGGAGGGGGAGTCACCCGAGACTTGACTGGAGGGGGAGTCACCCGAGACTTTGACTGGAGGGGGAGTCACCCGAGACTTTGACTGGAGGGGGAGTCACCCGAGACTTTGACTGGAGGGGGAGTCACCCGAGACTTGACTGGAGGGGGAATCACCTGAGACTTTGACTGGAGGGGGAGTCACCCAAGACTTTGACTGGAGGGGGAGTCACCCAAGACTTGACTAATGCTTTTAGGAAAGTAATTGACTGAGATATGCTTTCATACATGTGTTGTGCTTACTGGGCCGCGAGAGGGCGATGCTGCACTGCGACGGTGTAGGCTGCCGGGAGGGTCCCATGCCATTGGCGGATCGGGAAGTTTGCATCTGCTTTGGAGGGGCCCGATGCTATTGTTGACGATTGCCGGGTGCTGGGCGGTCTTTGTTTGACTGTTGGTTGACTTGGGAGTCATGAACCTTGCTTGATGTGGCGTGGACTCTGTTTGCTAGGGACCAGATTTTTGTTGCTGCTTTTGGCGGCGGGGCCGACGATCTTGATGCATGTTGCTGGGGAGACTGATAGATTCGGGATCTTTTGTCTCGGTTTTGCTTTGAGGGGCAATCTTTGAGATTTGCTCAATTTAATTGTTGTACCTGCGGGGGAAAACAACACTCCAGACACTATATCTACCTATGCTATTTTGTTAGCATTGGTTAAACTATGTTAGCTTGTTTGCACGAATATGTCCGTTCTGGGAACGAGGGAAGAGAAATGTGATTATTGTATAAACAGGTCGGTCTTGCCGGGTTTGTACATGAGATTATGGAACTGTCTCGGGTAAGTGTGTATAGTGATACATATGGTGGGGGGGAAACCTCTCCCGTGTAGTTACATGTGGGTGTGTAAGGTGTATTGCAGCGATGGCGTGCCAGAGAGTGCCACGGGGAAAAGACTTGCAAGACCCAATTTGTTGTCTGATGCTGACCAGGAGTGTCGCCCGACATGACGTGTCTGCTTGTCAAGATGTGTCGCACGACTGGACGAAGCTCGTAACAGGTCCCTTTTAAAATCACCTCAAGACTCATTTGTAGACATTTTCCCTTTCAGCAGGAGAAACCAAGCAGCCCCAACTTGACAGGCAAACGATTTCTGTGACCAAGGTTGAAACTTTCAATCACCATGGAGCACTATAACAGGGAAATAGCTTCTCGGGAACATCAATTTCGTCAGGACTTCCTTGAAGTTTCGCATTATCACCGGAAGTATCATAGGGAGCTCATTGACGGGAGGTATAGTATGCCGTGTCTTTGGTCATTAAAAGATAGGAAGGTTGACTGGGACTTGCTCCGGGCTGCATCCTGCTTTTGGGATTCGGAGAGGCATGTTTTCATCTTGTCTTACAATGATCTGACGCCGACCATAGAGGATTTCAGAGCATTGACTAGTTTGATTGAGTCGACGATTGTAGCATTCCCACGGGACAGACAGCCAGTTGTGGAGCAGTTATCAGACTTCCTATGCCTGCCAGCAGATCAAGTGTCACCTATGATTCTGGATGATGGGTTCATAGACTTGACTCGGATGGCTAGGTTGCGTTTGTCCAGCCCTGAGCTGTTCAATCTTTCTGCGTCTCTAGACATATTTATGCTGCTTAGCTTGTCCGCTCACTATTTCTGCGGGTATATCGGAATCTGTCCGAGCACACTGTTGGAGGTTGTCGGGCAACTCAGAGGTGACCGAGGTGTAAACCTTCGCCAGATCCATTCTGGGCAGGGGGAAATGGACATTGTACCCTTGTTACTGGCTGAGACCTACCACGGTATTGACAGGCTAGCAGGAGGATCAAGCTTTATGGGTGCAGGCAACCCCACTTTATTATCTTTGTGGCTTTCTGAGCGATTGCGCTTGATTGGGCCATTGCCGAGGGTCGGACGGCGATGCCTTGGGTGACCAGGCCACGCAGACTACTGAGAGACGTGGCCGCTGACAGCTGGCAGATGAGATTGACACGGTACGGGACTGTCGATCGTAGCTTTTGGATTCCAGCATGGGGGCTACAGACCATGAGAGACATTCTGGATGGGTCGGTAGTAGTCAGACTGCCGGGCTTGCATGTGTCTTCATTATGCATCCCATCATTGGTGAGCAGGCAGTATCGGTACCCTCAGCAAATTATCCGGGCTTTAAGAGAGAGACTGATGACTGATGCTGTTCTGATGGTCATGACCGAGCCCCAGACAGTGCAGTTTTTCATCAGATCCTTCCTTGAGGGTTTATTTCCCGCACGTACCCTTCTTCGGCAGTCCAGAGGGATTACCTACTTGACCACAGAGTACTTGATCTGGTATGAGGAGCAGCAGGGTCCTGTGCAGTTGGCTATAGAGGCTCACCGTAGGGAATACTTGGGAGCAGACTACCCGACCAGCCGGTCTTTCAGAGATACAGAGGCCCAGGGAAACCCAGATAATGTTACCGGCGATGTTACTGAGGACTATCGGAGGCAAGAGATCCGGAGAGCTGCTCTGAGGGATGATCTAGAGGTGATGGCTCGCAGAGAGGCCTTGCGACAAGAAAAGGCTGCCAGGGCTGCTTTGAGGGAGACTGGTCTGATTGAACTACCGGCCCGCATTATACCTGAGCTGGGACGGGCTCAAACCGACTTATTTGACATTCCTAGGCCAAGGACCTCCCGAGGACCGAGAAAAAGGAAAGACAGAGGTACGAGTTTGGGAGCGGGGACGAGTTTCTAGACACTTTTCTGAGTGATAATAGACTCTTTTGCTTGTACTTTGAGGGAGAGCCTTATTTGTATGGAACTTGAGTATCCCTTGATTACTTTAATGCAAACGAAATAGATGTTGAAAATTTATTGCCTTTCATTCGCAGCAAGTTATTTGAGTCAAAAGCAGGTCGTGCTTGAACTCATCAAAAAGAATATTAACTTAAAATGAACCTTTGAAAAGCTTTGGAACTGTAATCAAAACACATTTCGCCAAAGATATGAGATTTTGCAAAGATTTTAGACCGAACCACGAGTGGTTGCCTACGTTCCCTTTTACAAAGAAACTAAGGGGCTCAGTCTCACGTAGTTCGACTCAATCAACTTTGTGTTTAAAGAAAGGGGAAGACAGAAGGGGACATGGTGCAACCTCGTTTTTTACCTAGGCCGCCCATTTTTAGGGTTTTCACTTAGCTGGGTATATTCTTTTAGCACTGGGCGCGTCCCTTATTTTTGCATGGACTGCCTTTTGGGAGGTTTTCAGTCTCATCTGGGACAATTATATTGCGCCTTTATTTTCATTTCTTTTCTTCTCTTTTTTTTCTTTTTTTTATTTTATGTACAGAGGGGGGGGACTCGATCAGACATAATACCGCCGCAACTTATCTCCGTTGACGGGGTGCAGGAACGGGTTGCCGTCCAAGTCTGTCAACTGCATCGCTCCTCCGGAGAATATCTTCTTCACCAGAAAGGGTCCAATCCAAACAGGTGCCCACTTGCCTAATGAACTGTTCTGATTTGCGGGCTTCATCTTGAGAACCAAATCACCAACCTTGATGTCCCTGGGCTTCACTTTCTTGTCAAAAGCACGGGCCATTCTTTTCTGGTACGCCCGGTTATGCTCCATGGCCTTTAATCTGCGTTTGTCTAACAGTGCCAATTCATTGTACCGACTTTGGAGCCATTCAATCTCATTTACTTCATTCTCGAGCAAAACCCTGAGGGATAGAATTTCTAGCTCAATGGGCATGACAGCCTCCATTCCGTAGGTCAAGGCGTATGGGGTTGCACCGGTAGCAGTCCGAATTGAAGTGCGGTCGCCCCACAATGCCAAATGCAGTTTTTCCGGCTAGTCCCTTCCCCGCTCGGCCATCTTCTTTATGATTCTCTCCAAGTTCTTATTAGCAGCCTCAACAGCACCATTTGTCTGTGGTCTATATGGTGAAGACTTATGGTGCTTGACCCTGTATTCAGTGAGCAGACGATCAGTTCCTCCCTCAAATTGGGACCCATTGTCAGAAATGATCTCATTCGGGACTCCATAGCGGCAAAAGATTTGCTCCTTTATGAAGCGATCTACCTTCTTAGCTGTGAGCACTTTGTAGGATGCGGCTTCCACCCACTTTGTGAAGTAATCTACCGCAACCAAAACAAATGAGTGTCCATTATTGCTCTCGGGTGGAGTTATTTTCCCGATGACATCGATCCCCCACGATGCAAAGGGCCAAGGAGTTGTCATACAATATAGATCATGAGGAGGGATGTGGTTTAGTTTGGAAAACCGCTGGCATTTATCACAAGTTCGCACAAATTGAATACAATCCGTCTTCATAATAATCCAGAAGTAGCCCATTCTGATAATGCTATGCATAAGGGATCGAGTGTTCATATGAGGTCCGCAAGCGCCGTTGTGAACATCTTCCATTACCCTCTGAGCTTTTTCTTTACTGATACAAAGCAGGAGTGGGCAACCTTCCCTTTTCTTCCATAACTCATTGCCAAGTATGACGTACTGAGACGATAGCCTTTTCAAAGCTTGCAAGTACTTTGGCATGAATACCTTTTAGGTCTCCTTCTTTATCAACTGGGAAAGATGCTTCACCATGCTTAAGATATTGGAAGATTGGTCAGACTACGGCTCATTGACGGTTTCGATCTCTACTTCACAACAATATGCAAGATTTTCTCGTCTACCGACCCTGAACGGTTTGATTGACTTTCCTTCTGGGATTTCTACCAAAGATGCCAGAGTAGCTAGTACATCGGCAACTGCTTATCCCAAGGCAGAACTGGAATGACACTTCCTTGAACCGGGCCGACGAGCTCGCAATGTAAGCATGATACTTCGAGACACGGACCGCAGTTTTCCATCTCGCTGTGCTTGATTGATTATCAATTGGGAATCACCAAACACTTCCAACTCATCCACATGTCGCTCAAGGGCAGCTCAAGACCGGCTATGCAAGCTTCGTATTCTACGCATTGTTGGTAACCGAGAAGTTTAGCTTGATAGCTATGGGGTATGCATGTCATTCGGGCCTACTAGTACTCATCCCGATGCCGTTACCTCTTTTGTTCGCCGCGCCGTCAAAGAATAGCTACCACCGGTTGCCATTTTCTACGACAAAAATCCTCATCCGGAAACCGGAGATCCGGTCCTCAAGCTTCGTGGCCGGGGAATCACCAATTGATTCGCTAAAGCCTATCCCTTGATCGATTTTCTGATCACATATTTAATATCAAATTCAGCTAGGAAGAAGGTCCATTTTGCCAATCTGGTGGAAATGTTGCCTCTCACTCCGAAATGTATCCGATCGGGTCCATTTTGGAGACCAGATGTATCGTGCTGGGATAGCATGTAGTGCTTTAGCTTTCCGACCATCCAAACCAGAGCCGCGCATGTCTTCTAGGGCGCAGTAATTCAACTCGCTACCTTGGAATTTGGCCGACAAAGTATATGGCATTCTCGACCTTGGAGTCCTTCTTTTCTTGAGCTAGCATGGCCCCAATGGCCGTGTCCGTGACCGTCGTGCATATGGGCAGAGGCTTTGGCTTCCCACGAGGCCGGGACAAAGAATGGGAGGATTAACGAGGTAAGCTTTGATTCCCCCGAAAGCTAGCCGGCATTCCTCGTTCCAAATCACCTCTCCCGATTCTTCTTTAGTAGCTTAAAGATTGGGCCTTCACACATGGAGGCTCACCAAGGTTGATGAATTCCACATGATCAGACTCGCCCATGAAACCCTTTTACCTGTGAGACAGCCTCTCAAGCTGGCTCCATCTCAACAATTGCTCGACCT